>ML779654.1:1249735-1268516 GCA_009831015.1 Picea engelmannii
TGGAATGTAATAGAAACAAAGGAGCCCAGAGGGGGAGAATCACACTAGATAACTGCATAAAGCAGAGGAATCCCTAACGCTGACTAGAAGCACATGAAATAGGTATTTGTTTTTCAAAAACTAGTGTATTCTTAAATTCCAAAATTTTTGAGTCTCCTTCAAACCCAACGTTTAGCTATTTGTCTGCTTCAATCCTAGTAATCATGTTGGTCCATGTTATCAACATGAAAGGAGTTGGGTTTGGAGTTCATGCAAGGTGAAGAAGCTCGCTTCCCTAGATGTTGGAATGTAACAGAAATAGAGGATCCCAAAGGGGGAACATCACACCAGATAACCAAAGAAAGCAGAGGAACCCCTAATGTGGACTAGAAATCTCTTGAAGTAGGTATTTATTTTTCAGAAACTAGTATATTCTTAAATTCCAAAAAAATTGAGTCTTGTTTGAGAGCACAATATTCTCTATGACCTTAGAAAAAATTAGCTTCAAAAATAGTAAAAATGCAAGTTCATTTAAGAAAGTAAAATCATGAGTATTGTTAGAACTGCATTTAGAAATGTAAAATCACTGAGCATTGTTAGAATAAATTTAGGTTTACTCAACTATTCACCTATTTTTTTGTCTTCTTTATAGTCTAGTGAAGACTCCCCTTGAAGCTCTCTAGCCATCTCCAAAAGCCACAAAACAAAGTTGGATCTCCTTATGTAGCCTGAAGGATGTTGGTGAAAGGGACCGAGACTGGAGCTCGACTCTCTCTTGGCCAAGGGGACTGAAACCTGAGCAACTCGGCTCAACAGGTGGAAGAGGAGACCTCCAAATTACAGGATAGGATGAGGAAGGAGGAGACGTCGAACATGTCTAACATGTAGAAATTATGTGACAAGTAGATGAAAGGGGTCAAAACAACTTCGATATGAGGCCAAATAAGACCTCAAACTCCAAACTTAGGATAAAATGGCTTGGAGTGCTTGCAAAACTAATGTAGAATAGGTAAACCAATTTAAATACTAAACAAGGCTGCGCGACAGCGTAGTCCCTGTTGGGTTGAAGTGGAATAGGAAAAAGTGGCAGAGGCAGATGGAAATTGCAGCAAAGATGTGGCAAGCAACATGAAGCACAGATGGTATCCATGCAGTAAATGACACGTGGCCTGTACATTTATTTTTTGAATGTATATAACAAAATACAATTTGTGCATATTGGAAGATTTTTTTTTATGACAACATAAATATGAAAGGAGATAAAAAAAGCAGTTTAGTTTGAAAGAGCACCATTTATTTTTTGAATGTATATAACAAAATACAATTTGTGCATAGCGGAAGAAAGTTTTTTATGACAACACAAATATGAAAGGAGATATATTAAATAAGTTACAAGTTCCTAGAAATTTAAATGCATTTGTCATATAGACTGATGAAAGATAAAATTGTATGAGGACATTAGTTTAATATCAAAAAATAAAAGTCTGTTACATATTACTGGAAATTTTGAAATATATCAAAACATAAAAGTCTGTTACATATTACTGGAAATTTCAATGCGTTTGTCATATAGACTGGGATTGGGGCTCTCACAGACGATAAGAGAAATATGTACAAGAAACAAGATTGTAGAAAGAAGAAGTGGTCGACGGTAGAGAGCAATACCTGCAAAAAAAATAAAATTGAAAGGTATCAGTGCTTGGATAGACATTTCTATTTAAAAAATTCGAATAACTGGGTTGATAAACAAAGAAGGATGCGATTAATAGACTTACAATGATGGGGTATATAGCAATATTTTGCTATTTTCTTGCAGCTGCCATTTCATTGATGTCGTCGACGACTGCTGGAATCATGGCAACTGCATGTTTCCTTTCATCAACGACCTGCTTCAATTCCCTTTTGAGCCCTTCTTCAATGTAGCTTCTCATTGGAGTGACGTTGATCTCATTCCATATTTTTGTGTTGAAAAGTTCATTTTCTAATTCCCGGAAGTCGATAGAAAGATTATGTAGATCCTGATGAATTTCCTCATTTTGTACTGAATAGTCGACTAGCCATTCGTTGACGTGATTTTGATCATATTCAAGGATGTTGTAAAACTTTTCCAAAGACAACGGCTTAAACATATCAACCTATTTATCGAAGTCTTTCCTAGTTAAGGGAAAGGAGTTAACGGTTAAGTTGGGGTCTTGGAATTCATTGGTCCTTACTACTAAGTTTATTCTTGACAACCTTGTGAATAATTTTTATTTCTTTGATATGGCTTGCTCACATGATTGAACAATGAGGTGTAGGTTCTTCACTTTTTCTTTCGAGCATGCATTTAATTGACTGATCCAGTTTTTGGATGGAAGATCTTGTTGTATTCTTTTTGTTTCTGGCATATTGTTGACAATGGTGCCAAAAGGAGGGACCATGTTTAAGTAGAAATGTTCTTCATCTTTTAACTCCACGTGAAAATGTTTGAACAAATTATGTGCCTTGGTTCGAAGGGAAGTGATGGTTTGTGATGTTTCCCATGCCTCAGTAACTAGTTCCATTCTTTTCTTGATATTATTCTCCACATATCCTCTACATGATGCAAGGAGGCTGGAGGATCCTTTTAAGTTGGCTGCAAGGGTGGAAGGCATGGCTATTTCCAAAGGATTGGAAAGCAATGACATAGGAATCAAAGCCTCTTCCAATTCCTTGACCTGGTCCTTCAGTCTGGCATTCTCGGCCTCGATGCCTCCAATGGAATCATGAAGTGCATCTCCACTCGCCTTGTGAAGTTGACAGATTTGGGACGACCGCATGTTGGCAAGGTCAACCTCTGAACGAGATTTTCCTTTCTTATTTTTTTTCCTTTATATCTTTTTTTTCAATGATCAATTTTTTGGACTAGCTGTCAAAAACAACGCTCTGGAACACGAAGGATTCATCTTCGTAAAAAATTTTAGTATTGGATATGTCCATTGGATGACTATGTTGGATGGCGTCTTCGGGCCGACAAAGGTAGCGGAGCACGCTATCCAGATTAGGCTCAAGTTCCATGTTTTCACTCTGAATTTCTGGCTCTTTCATTTGTCGCACATTTTTTTTCTCTTCTTGTCTGCTAGAAGCTTGTGAGAATTATCAATTTTAGAGTGAGGAGGGTCATTATATCCTCCTCCGTTTGAAGAACTCTGAGTTTCTTTTTTGCTGTGGTGGGCCATTGGAGCGATGCTCCGGGATGTCGTACTTTTTGGAGTGCTATTCACTGATTGAACATTCTTGTCACCGGGGCCTTTCCCCTATTGCTTGTACACTTTAGTGCTGCTTTGCAGTGTGTCTAGGTTGCCGACATCAGAAGTAGGAGCATTGTCACCAGTGTCTCTGTTTTCGGACAGGCGTTTTTTGAAAAAACAATCGCCGAAACCAAGTGTTTGTAAATGTTGTCGAAAAATATTATCGGGGTCGAACCCTCTTAGGATTTCAGCATATCTCAGGTTGAATTTGCTAGAATGCACTGCAAATTCATCAATTTTGTTGATATTTTTCAACACGAAGTCCCCGACTTTCCAAGGCAGAGGAATGAACTGTTTTTTTCTCTTCTTTTGCAATAGATGCAACTAGTAGTTGTACTGTCATACTACTTATGCAACAAACATTTTGTCTGTAATGTGACATGGAAGGAGAGAAAGTTTTTCCCTGGAGCCAAAAATTCTTATCACAGTGTAATTATCCAAATGTTCAAGTGTCCATTTCCTGTCCAAAAAACTGGTTTCCTATTCAGATATGTGGGGAGCATCTTCTCCTAACAACAAAACTTTGAAAACAAACACGAAGCCATTAAAAACCTCATAAAAATAGTGGGAAGCCTTGTGCTTCCACAAGGCCTGGTACCAAAACGTTACTGGGTCGAATTCCTAGTTGACATTCTTGGATAGAGACAGTTCTGGAAACTGGTAGCAATGTGCTATCGAAAAAACTAAGTAGGATGACATATAAAATTTCTTTTCCCTTTTGAAGCTTGACAATTGGGAACAGATTTTAAGGGAAATTAACTTTCCCCAATAAAAAATGGTTTGTTCCTTGGCTGTGAAATGAAAAATATAAAGAGCCATCCATAAAACAGTTGTTGTGGACTCTTGTCCCATTATTCTTGTAAAAAACCATGGAATTTCGTGTAATGGATTTCTAAATGAACTAACATGGAAGATTGTGATATCTCCAGGAACTGCAATCGGGTCTTCCAATAAATGGGGCAATAGGTTGAACCTGTTATTATGCTTTGCTAGGAACTGTTTGCAATCTTCTTCTCTGAACGTCAATGTTGGCTCCGATAATCTTAACATCTGGCAGAAGACCTGAGGTGACAAAGAAATAGAAGAGCGGTCTCGCAGTGGAATAATTCTTTTGTCTGAAATAAATGTATCGGTGCACCAAGAGACCAGCTCCTTACAGTCAAAAACTTCAGGGACACATCCTGCATGAGCAATCCCAGAGGTCCAAATTACTTGGTTCTGGGCGATAGGGGTTGAGTAATAAGAATATGCCCTGGACCACTAGAATTTCTGGTCCTCGCGCCCAAATATTTTCACTATATCTCCACAGAACTGTTGTCAAGATGATGCCATAGGTTTATGAGAACATTGGTTTTCTCCAGATGATGGTTGAAATGAATAGTTTGAGCCGATAATGTAACTCTCCGCAAAATCTTGGTTAAATTCTTATGAATGGGAAAGCTCCTCGAGCCTTTCGTTGATTAATGATAATCTATATGGGTGGTGCATGATGAATTGTTATCTATAAATATTACTTATTGCATATTTAGAAATTTGAAGGTGGCAGGTACGATGAAGAGCAATTAAGGATTGGAGGTTTCGTGAACGTGCCAAGCGGACGACGTGCGAACGAAATTTCATGATTTTGAAATCAACACTCGGAAGGGATAATATAACCCCCCGCAAATCTTGGTTTAATGCATATTAATAGGATATCTCCTCGAGAATTTCACCCATCAATGACAATCTATACGGGTCCTGCACAATGAGCTATTAGAATTAAATGTTAGTAATTGCATATTTAGAAACAAGATATATATATATATATATATATATATATTAAAACATTTTATTATTATTATTATAGACAAGTGTGAAGGTCACGGAGACGGGGGAGAGAAAGGAATGAATGGAAAGGTCTGAAAAGAGGTCAGACAATATTCAAATTAGGGTTACAGGGGATACTCAGGAGAGGCGAGTGTTCGACGGTCAAATTTTATGTATCGAAATTTTTGACTATAAAACGTGTAAAATGGAAGAGAGCATGATGGGGCAGTTCAGCGGCCGGTTTGTATATTTGTGGAATTCCAGGAAAGTGGCTAAGTATGGAATAGGGAAACAGTAAAGCAAACACATTTTCAGAAGCAAGGATTGAAGTTTTTGTGAACGGACCAACCCTACGACATGCCTCTTATATATAATTGTTAATAGCTAATTGCAAAAGGGCGCAGGCACAAGAAACAATGATTAGGAACTGGATATTTCTTAAACCCGCCAAACCGACGATCCATGAAAGAAATTCGAATAAATGGAGAAGTATGGAAAGAATACAGACGAGCTTCAAAATGGGGTGACAATAGTTCCACAAAAGACGTGAGGACCCGACGGTTAAATTGTATGTCTCATAAGTTTTCAGTGAAAAATGTGTACCATGGAAGAGGACATGATAGGTAGACCGTAATACAGAAGACAATATGATATGAGTTTGGTTGTAAATTTGTATATCGCAGAAGTCATGGTACTATTCATAGGTCATGGAAGAATAGAAGTCCAATCTAGAGCCTGCCTACCTGGAATCTGCGGTCGGAGAAGTGACTGGGTATGGAAAGGGGAAGCAGTCGGTCGATGTTGCGATATAAGAGCATGAGTGAAAATGTGAACCCGAAAGTCCGCTTACCCACACAACCAAACATTTTCTAAAAAATGAATAAGTGACGAGAAGGATAAAGTTCAGGGAAAAGAGAAACAAATATTTGGCTAAATATGGAAGACGGAAAAGAGGGGCCAATATATTCACATTTGTAACAGATATCCCATTTCCTGCCAAGATATATACTTGGAAAGAAGTGCAAAGGTGGCCGACACATAAAACAATGGCTAGGAATATGATCTGTGAGTTTACTTGGTTCTTGGTTGTATGTTTCGTTTGTTAATTTGTATATTGTGAACTCTGAGTTGGTTTTTTAGCCAGCGAGCCCGCAAGTCTGACTGTCAATTTGTATAGTGCGGAACCATGGGTGTTGTTTGTAGGACACAGAACTATAGAGAACATGATTTTCCCTTTAATATAACCTCTGTGACACAAATGTAGTATGTGGCTCGTTTTAGCACTTTCCCATCCATAAACAATCGCAATCTTGAGCCCGCTAGCCCTGGAGTCCATGTGCCAGTTTGTATATTGCTGAACTCCGAATGTTGTTTGGAGTTCACAAAAAATAGAAGTGAAAGTTGAGCCAACCAACGCGCAAGTCCACCTATCAATTTTTATATCGCAGAACCCTTGGTGCTACCTGTAGGACACAGAACAATAGAGGCCCAATTTAGACAAAGGGGAAGCGCTCGGTTGAAATGCATGAATCTGCCAACCTGCGCAACAAGACATTTTCGGAAAAAAACGATTAAGTAAACAGGAAGAGAAATTACAGGGGATAAAAGAGTGGGAAAATAGAAAGGCAGAGGGCAGTTTTTGTAAGCGCAAATTGGTTTCAAACAAGCCCCATTGTTGCAAAACCATCATTTTCTACTAATTGTCAGCAAATGCTTTGTTGAAGATTAGATTTTATTGCAACGTGTGGGTATAAGTGTGTTCTTGATACATTCTTCCATGACTGTAACATATTAAATTAAGTATTAAACTCATTGCATTATGGGTTGTTAGCATTAAAGATTAATAATTGCATGTCTAGAAACAAGAATGATGATTTTACTGCAACATTGTAATTTGGTATTGCTATGTTCTATGTACATTGCGAATATAATTGAACGTTGGTTTGAAGCTATGTGTAATCCATTTTTTGTTTGCATAAAATCATGGTGGATCGACACAATACACTTTCATATAATTGTTAGATGCTCCATATTAGAACAAATTACCTAAGTAAATACAATATCAAAGAACTATGAGACCACCGAACCATGCCAATGAGAAGAGGCGTTAAATCTCGAAAAGAAACAACAATGAAGACTCCTCAGAATTTTTTTTTAATAACAAATCCATTTAAAAAAAAAAACACCGAGTATTGTACATCTATCCTTAGAAATTGGACACATTTATTTGGGCCAAAACATTGAACGTATCTACCGCAAACACAGGCACGGGATCCGTAGTATGCAAGAGCTATCAAGATGCTCTTCAACATGCATACAAAACTGATTACCATGACTTTTTTTTTAGGAAATCCTTGCAGTTTTATCCTCGATGGATCATCCTGTGGTAATATTGATAGTTCTCGAAAGCTTCTCGTGAGGAAGAAGACAAAACAAATTGTAGGGAAAATGGAATAGCCCTTAACTGAAAGTTAGGACACACCAAGAAACTGCCTCTCCACAGTCGAAAAAAATTTAGGGACACAGGTTGCATGTGCAATTTCAGAGGCCCAAATTAGTTCATTATGGGTGGAAGGAGATGATTAGTAGAAATATGCCTTGCACCAGTGGGAGTTTTGGTCCTCATTCCCAAAGATGTTAATTGTATATCCAGAGAACAGGACAATAGTCTCGCAATTGAATATTTTTTTTCCTTGAAATATATCTCTGGGAGCATCAACATATCATTTCCTTACAGTGAAAGTCTTCCACCCAGAATGAACTAATTTGGACCTCTGGAATTCCTACTTTCGAGCTGCAAAGCGACTATTGCGTTCAACATCGGTTTCTTTTCTAAAACTCCTTCTTTTGGCATTGTTAGGACCGCCATCACTGAGCTAGGAAGTTCTTTCCATTATGGTTGATTTCAATTTGGGTGCAGGAGTGGGAACAATATCTGCATTGCCATCATCCATTTCCGTATCATCTCCCATCAGATCATCTTATTCTGGCTTGGAATCCAGGACATCAACCTCTGCGCCAACCATCAATGCAACTGGGCAGGTTCTCTGAGCAGATAGGGTTGCCTTGGAATTATTTGGCTTGAAATATATCTCTCGGTGTACCAAGGGACCATCTCCTTTTTTTCTCCTGGGCGGAGGGATATGAGTAGTAAGAATATTCCTTGGAATACTGGAACCTCTGGCCATCATTCCCGAATGTGTTTACTATATCTAGACATAACTACTACCACAAGTTAATGACAATTTCCATTTGCTCCAGACGATGTTTGAAATGAAAATTGGGGAGGGATAATATAACCTCAACAAATCATGGTTTAATGTGTATCAATGGAAGATCTCCTCGAGCCTTTCGCTGATCAATGACAATATCCAGGGTTCGTGCGTAATGAGTTGTTACCATTAAAGCTCACTAGTTGCATATTTAGAAAAAATTGCGAAGGTGGCGGTGACGACGAAGAGCGATTAAGAATTAGAGATTTCTTAAAGGCGCCAACTGGCTGATGCACGAAATAGATTGCATCATGTTTGAAATGAATACTTGGAAAGGATAAAACTCTTCTCCGCAAATATTGGTTTAATTCGTAGTAATGACAAATATTCTCCAGCTCCAGACATTATTGACAAACTTAACGGTTCCTGCAGGATGAACTACTAGCATTAAATATTAATAATTGCATATCTGAAAATAAGTACGAAGGTAGTGATGATGGCGAAGAACGATCAAGCATTGTACATTTCATCCACCCGCCAACCCGCGAAACAGATTCCAAGAAATGTCCAAGTATGGAAAGTGGTCGGGCGGGTTACAAAAAAAAGGGTCAGAAGATATACCCAGGAGACGTGAGGGGCTAATGGTCATATTTCATCTTAGTGATAGATATCGACCGTCAATTTGTAAATCGTGAAATTTCGGGTGTTTTTAGTGCGTAGGGGAACATTGGAAGTGCAATGTCGAGAGGGAAATTTGTATATTGCTGAACTTCGGGTGTTGTATATAAAAGCATGAGACATTCGGAAAAAGGACCAAGTAAACAGAAAGTGAAAGAATACGATATGAAGAGGAATTTTTTTGCTAATTTGTAAATCGTGGAAGTTCGGGTGCTATTTGTAGGCGACAAAACAATGGAAACACAATGTTAAACCCGTCTACGCGGGAACCCGCGATTCAAAAGTTAGTTCAATATGAAATGGGGAAGCGGTTGGTTGGGCTGGTGATATAAAAGTAACAATGGAAATCTGAAGACGCGAATCCACCAAATCCTGCACCTAGACATTTTCCGAAAAAATGAGTAAGTAAAGAAATGAAAAGCAGAGGGCAAAAGAGAAAGCGGATGACAATTTTCGGAAGCGGGAATTGTTGTAAGAAAGCACCATTGATGGTCTTAACAGTAACTATGGAGTGCATTAAACATGTTAACAGGTTCTTCAATCAAGGAATAGATACAACGAACGATGTTTATAGTTTCCAGTATCTGTTTGTATAAGAGAAGCATCGAAAAGTTACAAGAAAATAAGTTTTTGTACTATTAGCTTCGCAAGTATAACAACGATGAATTTGAATTTTAATGTCCTCTTGTTCATATGATTGTTCCATTAGACTTCACATAGTATATATTCTTTTATTTCAATTTGTTTTCTAATTTGTAGATCGCAGAAGTCAGGGTGTTGTTTGCAGGCGACGGAACAATGGAAACACAATATTGAACCCGCCTATCCGGTAACTCACCTATTCGGAAAACCGCAAGACAAAAATTTTGTACAATATGAAACGAGGAAGTGGTCTGTCAGGCTGGTGATATAAAAGTAAGTGAAATCTGAAGACGTGAATCCGCTAACCTCCACACCTAGAAATTTTCCAAAAAACGAGTAGTACATAATAAATATGTACTTCTATAAAGTATGGACATGAGATTTTATAGAGCATGTATGGATCCCGCATTCCATACTTAGCCACTTTTTGGATCGCGAGTTCTCGGGATGGAGGGCTCAAAATTGGGCCTATATTATTATGTTCCCTACAAATAGCACCCATAATTCCATGATATACAAATTGACAAGCAGACTTGTGGGCTGGCTGGCTCAACATTGCACTTCTATTGTTCAGTGTCCTCCAAACAACACTCGAAGTTTCGCAATATACAAATTGACAGACGGACTCTAGGGTTGGCAGGCTCAAGATTGCAATTATTTACGGATGGTGATCCCTATCAACTATCTAACATTATCTAAAAACATTATTTTCAATACTAAATTATTAATATTAAATATTGATATCGTATAATTTAATTAGACAAAAAAGTTTGTACAATATGAAATGGGAAAGCGGTTGGTCAGGCTGGTGATATAAAAGTAACTGAAATCTGAAGACTTGAATCTGTCAACTTCCGCACCAATAAATTTTCTGGAAAATGAGTAATACATACTAAATATGTACTTTTATAAAGTATGGACATGAGATTTTATAGAGCATGTACAAGTCCCACATTCCATACTTAACCAGTTTTTGGATTGCGGGTTCTCGGGCTGGCAGACTCAAAATTGGGCCTCTATTGTTCCGTGTCCTACAAATAGCACCCATAGTTCCACGATATACAAATTGACAGGTGGCCTTGCGGGATGGCTGGCTCAACATTTCACTTCTATTGTTCCATGTCCTCTAAACAACACTCAAAGTTTCGTGATATACAAATTGACAGACGGACTCAAGGGATGGCGAGCTTAAGATTGCGATTGTTTATGATGGTGATCCCTATCAAATATCTAACATTATCTAAAAACATTATTTTCAATACTAAAGTATTAATATTAAATATTGATATTGTACAATTTAATTACATAAAAGTATTAAAGGATGTTAAATATCTTATTTAAAAGAAAAACCTGCGTATTCGAAAGCTCGCGATCCAAATTTTTTGTACAATATGAAACATGGAAGCGATCGGTCAGTTGTACAATATGTACTTCTATAAAGTATGGACATGAGATTTTATAGAGAATTTATGGATCCCACATTCCATACTTAGCCACTTTTTGGATCGCAAGTTCTTGGGCTCAAAATTGGGCCTCTATTGTTCCGTGCTCTACAAATAGCACCCAGAATTTTGCGATATACAAATTGACAGGCGGACTTGCGGGCTGGCTGGCTCAACATTGCACTTTTATTGTTCCATGTCCTCCAAATAACACTCAGAGTTTCGCGATATAAAAATTGATAGACAAACTCCAGGGCTGGCGGGCTCAAGATTGTGATTGTGTACGATGGTGATCCCTATCAACTATCTAACATTATTTTCAATACTAAAGTATTAATATTAAATATTGATACTATACAATTTAATTACATAAAATTATTAAAGGATGTTAAATATCTTATTTAAAAGAAAAAACGTGTATTCAGAAACTTGTGTTCAATTTTTTTTGTATAATATGAAACGGGGAAGCAGTCGGTCGGGCTGGTGATATAAAAATAAGTGGAAATCTAAACACGTGTATCTGCCAACTTCCGCACCTAGAAATTTTCCTAGAAACGAGTAACACATAATAAATATGTACTTTTATATAGTATGGACATGAGATTTTATAGAGCATGTATGGATCCCTCATTCCATACTTGGCCACTTTTTGGATCGCAGGTTCTCAGGCTGGAGGGCTCAAAATTGGGCCTCTATTGTTCTGTGCCCTACAAATAGCACCCAAAGTTCCACGATATACAAATTGACAAGCAGACTTGTGGGTTGCCTGGCTCAACATTACACTTCTATTGTTCCATGTCCTCCAAACAGTAGTCATAGTTCCACGATATATAAATTGACAGACAGACTCCAGGACTAGCGGGCTCAAGATTGCGATTGTTTACGGATGGTCATCCCTATAAACTATCTAACATTATCTAAAAACATTAGTTTCAAATACTAAATTATTAATATTAAATATTGATATTGTATAATTTAATTACATAAAATTATTAAAAGATGTTAAATCTCTTATTTTAAAAAATGATATTAATTCTATCACCGCAAGCATAACAACGACCAATTTGAATTTTAAGGGCCTCATGTTTATATGATAGCACAATTGGACTTTGCACATTTTATATTCTCTTACTACAATATGAAACGGTGAAGCGGTTGGTCGAGCCGGTGATATAAAAGTAAGTGAAATATGAAGACATGAATCCGCCAACTTCCACACCTAGAAATTTTATGAAAACGAGTAATAAATACTAAATATGTACTCTTATAAAGTATGGACATGAGATTTTATAGAGCATGTACGAATCTTGCATTCCATACTTAGCCACATTTTAGATCGTGGGTTCTGGGGCTGGAGGGCTCAAAATTGGGCCTCTATTGCTCCATATCCTACAAATAGCATCCAGAGTTCTGCGATATACAAATTGGCAGGCAGACTTGCGGGCTGGTTGACTCAACATTGCACTTCTATTGTTCCGTGTCCTTCAAACAACACTCAAAGTTACACAATAAAAAAAATTGATAGACGGACTCCAGGGCTGGCGGGCTCAAGATTGCGATTGTTTACAGATGGTGATCCCTATCAATTATCTAACATGATTTAAAAACATTATTTTCAATACTAAATTATTAATATTAAATATTGATACTGTACAATTTAATTACATAAAATTATTAAATAATGTTAAATATCTTATTTAAAAGAAAAAACTCATGTATTCGGAAACTCGCGATCCAAAATGTTTGTACAATATGAAATGGGGAAGCGGTTGGTCGGGTTGGTGATATAAAAGTAAGTGGAAATTTGAACATGTGTATCCACCAACTTCCGCAATTAGAAATTTTCCAAGAAACGAGTAATACATACTAAATATGTACTTTTATAAAGTATGGACATGAGATTTTATAGAACATGTATAGATCCCTCATTCCATACTTGGCCACTTTTTGGATTGCAGGTTCTCGGGCTGACGGACTCAAAATTGGGCATCTATTGTTCCATGCCCTACAAATAACACCCATAGTTCCGCGATATACAAATTGACAAGCGGACTTGCGGGCTAGCTGGCTCAACATTGCGCTTCTATTGTCCCGTGTCCTCCAAACAATACTCAGAGTTCCACGATATACAAATTGACAGACAGACTCCAGGACTGGCGGGCTCAAGATTGTGATTGTTTATGGATGGTCATCCCTATCAAATATCTAACATTATCTAAAAACATTATTTTCAAATACTAAATTATTAATATTAAATGTTGATATTGTACAATTTAATTACATAAAATTATCAAAAGATGTTAAATCACTTATTTTAAAAAAATGAAGGAAACAAAACAAAGTTTTTTAAATTCTATCACCATAAGAATAGCAACAACCAATTTGAATTTTAAGAGCCTCTTGTTGATATGATAGCACAATTGGACTTCGCACAATATATATTCGTTTATTTCAAATTATTCTAGGAGATTGATTTTACCAAGTTCATCGATCAAGGAAAAGTGATAAAACAAGCCACATACTACATTTGCGTCACAACACCATACAAATTGATAGGCAGATTTGCGGGCTAGATGGCTAAAAAATTGCAATTCTATTGTTTCGTGTCCTCCAAACAACACTCGGACTTTCGCGATATGCAAATTGACAGACAAAGCATACAACCAAGAACCAACTAAACTCCAAATAGGATGCAAGCAAGTTCCCACAAGGTTCCATAGAGCAACACACATCGACCTTTGCATGAAATAATTTTATATACAAAGAAAAAACGTCGCGGCATTGATTCTCTTACGTATTGTATATGTTCCCAAAAGAAAATAATCAAGGCCATGGGATATATGGGGTTTGTTTCCATGCTTCCATGAACAATCTTATGCGCATGCAATCTCAAGTAGTCAAGTCCGACGAACATTCATCTGGGTGTTGAGGAAATATTACAGAGACACATGAGATATTTTTGTTTCCTGCCAAAGCTCGATATGTTGTTTTTTTTCCCTTCTTTAGCTAATATGCAATATTGCATTGTCCTCATTTAAGGTAAATTTGTTGTGTATCCGAAAGTCACGCAACATGTAGACACTGCTTGCCTTTTTCTGTAGGTATGCTTCATACGACAATTCTGCCAACCTAGGAAGCACATCTTGTAACAGAGGCTACATAATTTTACAATGCACGGTTGTGTTGTCCACGGTTTGGATGGAAGCATTGAGGAAATGTCCATCTATATATGGACATTTTTCACCGCATCGCAGACAATCAAATGTATCATCACTTATCAAAGGGGAAGAAAAAATAGGAGAGTTTGATTTCTCACATACAGGCTCAAAGGGGTTCAAGTACGCATTTGCTGCAACCAAAACACCTTCAACCTGGAAACACGATCATAGGAATTAATACATTGAACACTATAATACACAACTGCACCCCCTCCCCCCTTAAAAAAATAAAATAAAATAAAACAAGCCGCAAAAATTTGGTGAAGGATATTTGTATAAGCAAAGTGAGGATGATTATGTGGATGTATACACACAACAGTTGTAGAGCTAGCTAGTTTCTTCGGATCCTGTACTATGTTTTCTTGCAACTCTGTTACAAACGTTGCTTGGGTTGTGCAAAATATCATTTCTCTAACATCCCTTTTCTTTGTTATATTTTTGAAGAGCATAAGTGGAAACTTCCCTTTATGCAATTGTTGTTCCATTGACGAAAACAAATTTGAATAGGTATTGAACAATTGCAGCTACAACATGGAACAGTGCAATATTTGTGTAACTTACCCGAGATACATGCACATGTGAAAGTAAAGGACAAAACTGGATATGGAAAGCGGTACCATTGCCTTGTCGTTGTTCGACTCTCCATCCTTTATATGGACAATGTGTTGCGAGCCAAGTTTTCTCGCCAATGTGACAGATATGCCAATGGTTCCGATTGGGTAAATATCACTGCTCTGTGCAAGCAGGCTGATAGTTTCATTCGGGACAAAATGATATTCTGAACAAACAACGAGAATTTTTTCCACAATACTTGTTTCGTTGAGAGAAATAACCCGATCACAATCACCAAGGTCATATACTGTTTTGGGCAATATATTAAAATTTGTAATGGATATCCCATTACCCGACAATATCTTTTCTGCATGTTTCTGGACAAGTTGTGTAGGAATAGTCAGTGTGATTGTCATCATGGCCTCCTTGTCTGTCATGTCAACACACATAATGGATCTATTTTTTTTTCCTTGTCCAAGTAGGTGCTATAGATGACCATTATGTCCTCGATGAACACTTGTCTAGTTCGACGGTTGTTCAAGCCCTTTATTGATAGTACTTTGGGTGTTACAACTCTAGACCTGGTGACAATTTTTGAACAAGAAAACTAAAGTGAATGGTAGTGTGAATTTTTTTTTTCATTCTTCTTTCACTGGCATAGTTCTACAAGTAGACGCAAAGCTTCGATGAACTATGTAGCCCAAGTTTTGCAACCACACCTCTTAGTCTGCGGAGCCTACGCTATGTTCGATGTCTCGCTTGTACTTGTTGATACTTCTTGTGAAGTGCAAACCATGTATTGCAAATGACATCAGCATATTCACCATGCCATAGATGAATAAATAGTCAAGGATATTTGTTTGGTAAACATACTAGGAGTAGAGTGTATGCATCTTTACCTTTGGCCTTGTCGATCTATTGATGTCTGGGATACCTGACTACTCATGACCATGTCACTAGTCCAACGTTTTCTGATGCAAGCATGTGTAGATGAACATCAGAAGGATGAAACAAGCATATACATTGTATATTGTCCATAATAGTTCTTAATGTCACATGCAGGGTGGAAGGAGGTGGAATATGAAATAGGGTGTTAAGGAATATACTCAGGAAACATTAGGACCCGAGTGTCAAATTTTATGCCTCTAATTTTTTGACTGGAAAAATGTGTAACAGTAAACAAGGCATGAGGGCGGGGCACCACGACCAATCTGTATATCGTGGACCCCCGGAAGCCAGGGGAGCAATCTTGAACTCGCTAGCCCGATAGCCGCAATTGACAAAGTGGGTAAGTATGGAATAAGGTAGAAACGTGACCATAAATGTGAAACCGTTAGTCCGCCAACTGACACACCAAGGCATTTTCATAAAGATCACTAAGCATAGCAATTAGAAAACAAAAGGGATAATAAAAAATGGAAAAAGTAGAAATGGGAAGGGAAGAAAGGCCCATTGTTGCCAAGTCATCATTTTCTAGTCTAATATTATATGCCCCCACCCAGTTTGTATATTTAATTTACCAGCACAATTGGTATACCTTTTCGAAGATTGTACCACAAAACCCTTTGATGTTGCACAGAACAATTCATCTTCCTATCCAACTAATGTGTTTCTTCCAAGGTAGCAACGTCGAATATACAATGGACATGAAGGCAAGTTAGTATGAAGACAAACATGTAAAAGAAAGAGAAACAATTCTATTTATTCCAATGTAACAACAAACAAAATTCAATTCACATGAGAATACGCAGAATGATACGTAGTATATACATACAGGTAAACCCAAAAAATTATATTTGAAGGAAGAAAAGAACCAAAAAAAGAAGAAGGTGCAAATCAGTAGAACATGCACAACAAATATATAGACAATAAATGAAAAAATGAACACTGGAATATGAAATAAGAGTGTAGGTATCACCCTCTTAAACTCCTCATCTACATTCCCACCAAAGAGTCCATCATCCTCTCCAACCATTCTGTTTGTTTAAATGTAGCAATGCAGGGAAAATACAACGGACATGAAGGAGGTTAGTATGCAGGAAGACATGTAATGAAGATAAGTTATTATGTAGGAAGGTACACAACATCTACATACTATAAACTAGGTGAACACATATACAGACAATAAATGAAATACAAAACAACACAATATGAAATAACAGTACAAGCATGTACCTTTCTATCTCCTCTTCAACCGATGCAGTGAAGACTCCGTCGTTTTCTCTAGCTATTCTGTTTGTTTGAATGTGGGAATGCACAAAATAAAATGAACATGAATGGAAACTGGTATGCACTGGAAAACAAGTAATATGTACATACAATAAAAGAGACTCAAGGAATAGTATAAAAGATAGGCAGAAACATGAACCTTTGCGCTTCTCCATCCATAGCTGTAAATATGTAATTTTTTTCCCTGCCCAAAATATATTACAAGCCACAAAATATTAAGAAATTGCATGGCCATAGCTAAACGATTTTTGTTTTTCTATGGAAACATATCCAAATATTATTCCACCCATGGAAATACATGTTCTTTATCCTCTACACAGACTGTTGTTCCCACGATACAAGATTTTGGTTTTCTGTGGAAAACTGCCTAGATATGCTTCCATACATGGAAATATAATTTTGCAGAATCTTTGTTGTACATATCATATCTCAAGTACAAGAAATTTTTTATCGTGGGCACAACAGTCTGTGTAGAGGATAAAAAACATGTATTTTCATATGGGCACATTTCACCATACATGGTTTATAACTGCAGCCTGCATATGTTTTATCTTAACAAAAAAATGGATATTGCAATTTCACATGTACTTCTCGAACTATTTTTCATGCAACTATTTTCTATCATGTCAATACTGAAGCACGAACAAAATCTCACATCAGAACAAATATTGACCTCGCCAAACAGGGCAAAAAACACAACTACATGCCCACTCGTGGGTGCAAGGGATGAACACCGTAAAGCGTCCAAAAAATAATAACAATACAAAAAAAATAGCTCCAACTACCGGCGCAGGACCCCAACCCTACAAAGCTGAATCAAACAAAAGAAAACAACAAGAACCAAACCAACGAGAAAGAATGAACAGGTCCAACTGTAGCCCTAGGGCCCCAAAGAGTAAACTTGAGCCAAACAAACACAACCAACAACCGACGAACCAACGAACAAGCAACAACCACCGAACCAATAAACAACATATGTATCTCCAACGATTACGAAACTACAACTGAAGCACAGAAGGAACCTGAAACATATGACGAGCATGCTAGTAGAAATAAGCAAACATTGTTACTTGCAAACTGGAAACACTGAACAACAAAGAAGGAATAGAAAATGAAACTATGGCATGGAAGCTTACTCTGAAACAATGAAAGGCAGAAGCGCAGGTCGAATTGTGAACCAAACAACAACAACAAGCAACAACTGACGAACCAATGAAGAAGAAGCACTCACCGAACCAATGAAGAAGAAGCACTCACCGAACCAATAAACAATGTATGTAGCTTCAATGATGATGAAATTGCATTGCATGGATAGAAGAAGGATGAAACATACAATGCCTATTCAACTGGCGGTGGACAACAATATTGTCCAAAATCACTGCAACATTGTATGGAAATTTCGAGGAAAAATGTACTTCGAGAAGCGTATTTAGATAAACATTTAAGGTTGTTGGGATGTCTAAGGGCCTCACAGTATGAAAACATTTAAGCTGTTAGGCATGTTGGAGGACCTCACGTCATGTTAAAATTTAAGCTGCCAGGTATATTAAAGCACCTAAAAAAAAGTGTCAATACATTTCAATACAAATACATGCGGCAGGGACCAATAATAATAGCACAAATAAAAAAATAAATCACAATACAAGGTTATAAACTTTGGAATTATCGAGAACTATAAATCTTGGATATCTAAACATTTCAATATGATTAGTACAAATAAAAAAAGCACCGTATATGATCTAAGACAATGTTAG
>ML779654.1:1288911-1304018 GCA_009831015.1 Picea engelmannii
TTCTCACGAGCTCCATAGTGAAACTGGGCATTGGTCAATTCCTAAAACGCCATGGGATGAAAGAGTGTGTCACCTTTGTGACACTAAGAAGGTTGAAGATGAAAAATACTTTCTCTTAGATTGTCCAGCCTATACCCATATTATATCTTATTTTCAAAATATTGATCACACTACCAAACCTTCCTAACCTCTTAACTCAACAAAAGTATGGTGATCTTGGAAAGCTTCTCTTAATGCTTTTTGAGCACAGAAACAAAATTCTAAAGAATCACAAGTAATCACTTACCCTCTTAAGGTCCGATAGACCAATTAGGTCTTAGTGGACGTTAATCATCATCATCATATATATATTAATCTTGTTTGCAAATATTTTATTATTATTATATATATATATATATATATAATATGAATTAAAATTATATTAATAAATAAATTTTCAAGTAATCATTTAGGCTTTGATTTGAGTTTTTAATTTATGTTAGTATTTGAGGTCACATTTTCAATTAAGTTGTGATTTAAACTTTCAAAAAATATGATGCTACTAGTAGCATCACTTTTCGATTCAATGGTCAATTATAAGGTTTTAATCACTTTCTGATTCAATGGTCAATTATAAGGTTTTAAGGTTTTTATCAAGGTCTTGATTTCAAACAAATCAAAATTTTAACAACCTAAAAAAAAGGTGTTATCGGTCATGCCACTTTTTTATTAGGGGTTGATTTTGGTGTTTTTACCCCAAAATATGGATTTTTTGGGCCAAAGTTCTTGTTTTGAGGTCATAGTTCTCATTAAGTTGGTAACTATGTTCAAGGATCAAGTAATCGTGAAATCGAACAATTATTGAATCCTCATGAAATGGAAGAACCTACTAGTAGAAGAGGTGACATGAGAATATGCGTTTTTCATGCAGAAACATCCATGACTAATCATTTGTTGAGGACAACACTTGGGCACGTTAAGCCCTGGATATTGAGTTATTACATTTCTATTGTTATTAGAGTGTCTTTATTGGCGAGCTAGACCCTTTAATTGTAAAAAGAAGTTGCCCCCTCGAAGAGGCTTCTCATTCATTCTTCTATCTAATTCTCAAGGCATGGAGTTACTTATCTTTCTATTTTTTTGCTATTTAGTTGTTTGTTGCATAACACTTGGGCATGTTAAGCTCTAGATATTGGATTATTACATTTCTATTGTTATATTAGCATGTCTTTATTGGACAAATACATCCTTTAATTGCAATTGTTCCCTTTGTCTTCTACACACACACACACACACACCAAACATACCTAATTTTAGTGAGCATCTTATCTTGTGCATTTGTTGTATTGTAAAAGGAGGTTGCCCCCTCAAAGATACCTCTCATTCATTCTTCTATCTAATTCTCAAGGCATGGAGTTACTTCTCTTTCTATTTTTATGCTATTTAATTGTTTGTTGCATAACATGAAAGTATATACATATAATATGCACCAATTCACCTTCACACCAATCCAACAATGGAGTTTGTAAGAACCTAGGGAAACTGAGGCTGACATGGATATTATAAGGTATCAACTGTAATCTTAGTGACTCATCGAAACTTGTTAGAGCATACTTAATTGCAGTGTATATGTTGTGCCCATAGAGTTTGCATGACAATATATTAATGATCATGAGAGCCACAAACCACAAAAATTATAGGAACCCAAAGAAAGAGGGGATATTCGAATGACCGACTTAACATTGGTGAATCTCTACACATATCTAAGGAGAAAATACATGTTAACATGGAAAATTGATGAGAACATGGTTTTCTTAGATCCATTTTAATAACCTATGTATCAACAGGTGTTGGCTAAAGATTATAGTAGAGTTTGATATAATTCAATGCTCTCTAACAAAAAAATATTGTGTGATAGTCACATTAGACATGAATTGATAAACTCCTTCTAAACATTCTTTTAGTCCCTACCTCGGTAGGAATTATAGTTTTTGGTTACGATTCAACCACCTTGTCTGTACAATAGTTTCATTAATTTTTTCTTAAATTTGTGAATGTAAATTGTAGAAATTAGTTACTAATTTATTTTATTTACAAATAAAAGACATATTTTGTAATTTTTGAAATTCAATCTTTTATTTTTTGATTGGCCTAAACCTTCAGATGTGACTAAATTGGCCTTCAGATGTGACTAAATAAAATCTGATTGGCATGTGGAAAAGAGTCAAGTCATAGGTCTAGGTGAAGTGGTTTTTTGATGATGTCATAGAGCATAATGACATATTGTGTATATTGGAGGGTCATCAAAGATCATTATGACATTTTTACTACCTATGGAGTGGTTTTTGTACTTAAACTGCAGAAATTTGCACATGATGTGTAAAGACGTTATGCAAGTACCTAAGCGCTACCCAAAGTGTCTTGTCATCCCAAACAAACCTATGTCTTTCAAAATCCCATTTTCTTAGCTTACATTTGTCTTTATCACCTATTTCTCAATGCACATCATCCTCCTCCAACAATTATACCTCTACTCCACATCAAAAATGAATTACTCCACCCGCTACACATCCTCTGCTCACGCTACGCATCCTCTGTTTTCACTGCACAAGTGCTGAAAGGTAAAGCCTAGTGTCTACCAAATACCCTGCACCTGCAAGTCTAAGATCTAGATTCAACTTTGCTCTATGGTGAACCCTTTGACAATGGAGTAAACATTAGCCTTGTTGCTTGCTATGAAAAGTTTATTGGCATATTTCATCCTTTGAGCCTTTTCATATTTATCAGTCCCATTTTTATTTGTGCATATCTCTCAAATGCTCAGTCAAAATTGAGAAAAAGTGCACTGCTTTTCAGACAGGTAAGAAGCTTGAAAAGACAAAACCTATCATTGAAAAAATAAAATAGGTCTCTCAAGCAAATAATGCAAGTTGATAATGAAACTAGAAGGAGGTTAGAGTTACTTGATGAGGTGGCTAAGATTTAAGTTCAGGCCTGCACCATTTTTGTTTTTTGAGGAACCCTTGAAAATACATCAGTTTTGACTTTTTTGGAAAATTACATTATACATAGTTTGCATAGCGACCTTGCGCTATGTAAATTATGAAAGAATATTTAGAGATGATAAATATTGGGAAATTATTCGTGTTTGGACCAGAAGTCACGACCAACCTCCATAGATGTTGATTCTACCATTTGGATGAGTTTTGAAGAAAGAACTAGTTGTGTTGTGCAAAGCACGCTACACAAATGTTGAAGGTCACATTTACACAGCGCATCACACCAGTGCGCTACACAAACTTTTGCAAGAATATTTAAATATGATAAATATTGGAAAATTATTGGTGAGTGGCCCATCGGTCATGAATAGCCTCCACATATGTTGCAACCACCATTTGGATGAGTCTTGAAGAAAAAACTAGCTGTGATGTGCAAAGCATGCTACACAAATGTTGAAGGTCACATTTACACAACGCATCACACCATCTTGCTACACAAGTGTTGTAGGTACACAGAGGGTTAAAGGACACTGGATAATGATTGATGGATGATATAGAACTCATGTTTATCCTTCAAAAATGTTGCAACCACCACCTAAATTATTTTTTTTGAAGAAATCAAACACGCTACACAAAGTCTGGAGGGCACGCTACACAAGTTCTAGAAATGATTGTTTTTGCAGACAACTTCAAGATCATTTTTTGACCAACTGGAGAGGATTTTTGAAAAAAACAGAGATTTTTAGTCAAGCATTAACTCAATAACAAAAAACTCTCTCAGTTTTTACACATGTTTCATAGTTTGAGAGATTTGAATGAATCTTTACAATCCATTTTTCCAGTTTTAAGCATTTAATGCTTTCTTGTTTTAGTCATCATCTTTGGGCGTAGATTCCGAGGAGATGTAGAAGAATATTTAAAAAAAAAAGAGAGATTTTTTTCAAGCATGGAACCAATAACAAAAACCTCTCTCAGTGTTTACAAAAGTGTTTTTATTTGGAATATATGAAATGATATTTGAGGCCTATTTTCCAGAATTTCGCCAAGCTAGATTTGTTGACATCGTTCTAGAATCTTTGAAATTCGACTTGATGGACCTCCAAATTAACAAAGTGGATCCAAAATTGATATGGATATTGAATCTCGGATACTCTCCTATCATATCCCATGATTTTCTCATCAGTTGGCACATTTTTAGTTGGTAAAAATTCAAACCTTAGATAGTAGGATATGAGCTGATTTTTGGCAAATATTCTTTCTTAAGCTACTGTAACAACTCTCTATTTTTGGAAAAGATGGATTTCGAATTCATTAGGATAGAATATGATATTTATTTATATATTTTAACACTTTGAATGTGAAAAGAGGTTGGCAGAAACACAAAGGACAAATCTTATCTAAATATTGTACAAATTTCTGAATTTGAATGAAATACTAGTGTAGATGTCCAAAGCTTTTTCATACCAAAGATTCTTGTGGTGATGACCTGAAGTATGTGTTTCTTTTCATGTATGTTCTTCTAGTTTACTTTACCTTTCATCTGCAACTTTTCATATGTTTAAATTGTATATCAAAGGGTCTGAAATTCATCTAAATGGTGCTTTAGATTCAAACAATTTTAATTTTTTTTTTCTTCCTTAACTCATTAGAATTCATCTTTCATGGTGCTCTGATTTTTGTTATATGTTTCCTCTTTCTTCCATCCTACTACAACAAGTTAAAAAACTGAAACTTGATCATCTATCTAGGCTTTTCTTCCTTGAGAGCTCTACCTACCAGACACTGTGTTCATTTGCTTTCAAAGATTGACTCCATTACCCAAATAGATCCCTTTATTATTTCCAGCAAACCCCATAAGATATTTTAATCTAATTAAAACCTAGCTATTAATCCTTCAGAGAAGATTCATCTTCCTAGAGACAAAGTGACAAGAGAGACCCCTCTCAGAATTGAAAGGCTAGTTTCAGTTCTAAAGTGGTTCTGTGGTTACCTTTTTGAGTTGCCTCCTCAACCTAGCAATTTACTTAGTGATAACATTTTGGCACCGTTGCCGGGGAGGGAAGGTGAAATATTACCTGGGATAAAAAAAAAGTTCAGATTTGATTGTTGATGGTGGACAACAGTTAGACACAAAGAGGTTGTAAATCATCCACCTAGAGACTCCATTATCAGTTGTCTCCAGATGTCAGAGTATTAATGGCGACTCCACTGTCTGAAGGTTTTAAAGCTTGAAAAAGGTACTAGTGACTCCACTGGATTTGATGAAGAAATCAGATGTTGCTACAATTGTTTTAAGGTATGCATGTTTGGACTTTTCATAGAGTTATGGTTTTCCAAATCCTTTACCCAAGGATGGATATTGTTTAAACAATGGTCCAAAATTTAATGATGAGAATTTGAGTTTGACTTTGAAGCATATATTGAATTTTCATGAATTTACTAAGCTTCTTAGAATCAAGAATGATGATGTATTCCTTAGGCTGTTTTATGATTCGTTCCAAGGAAAATGTAGAAGCTGAGTTGAAGGTTTACCCGCCAAATCCATAAGATCATTTTCAGTTTTTTGGGTTATTTTCTTGGAAACATGGATGGAAAAAGTAGAGTTTGTAGCAGACTCATTTTCCATTCAAGGTTTTAGAGAATGAAATGATACATACACTGATGAGGAAGTGGAATAAAACTTTTCTTCATTTTTGTCTTCTTATTTAAAGTCATGTAAATGCAGTTCAGAAGATAAAATCTAGTTTTTGGATGAATTTGTCAAGGACATTGAAAAAGAGCTTGAGGTTTTAAAAGATCAAGAAATACCCCTAACTGTTCAATTTTAGGGTATTTGTTTTGAATCTTCATTTCAACAGAACAAAAAATATACACTATTGTCTTTGTCCTTTGATTTCAAAGATCTTGTAGCAGACTATATGGATGAATTTTTCAGCTTAAATTTTCAGCCATTTTTTCCCTGTGGGGACAAATTACAACATGAATTTCCTCTGCTATTACATATTCCAATCTTGATCTTGTTGAAGCACAGTCTAGTAGCCATGTTAGTTGAGAGACTAATTGACTAGTTGCATTGGAATTTCAGTGCTACTTTATTCAACAATTGTATTCAATAGATTAGAGTAGGATTGTGTGCCAATAATCTCACAATTGAGCATTTTTCAATAGTTTTTAATTCAGTTTCAACATTTGGTTTATAGTTTGTAGGGTGAAATAACTTCAATTTTCAGTTTGCAGTTTGGATTCAGTTGTAAAATGAGTTGGTTACAGGGAATGGGATTAACCCAATGGATAAGGCACCTGGTTTACTGTTCTTTTCTGCATCATAGGGATGACAACATCCCCATTGGAGCCAAATGTTGGCATCAATATTTTCAAAGTAGAGTTATAGGGTTGTCAGTGGTTTACAAAGTCATGTCTTAGTCTTGAGAAGACCAATGCATTCCAACTTGAGTCATTGAGTGTGTGTGTTCCTTTAAAGAGTTGTGTCTCATAAAATCAAAATGTTGTCAAGGTCATTGGATCGTTGTCAAATAAAATCTGATTGGCATGTGGAAAAGAGTCAAGTCATAGGTCTAGGTGAAGTGGTTTTTTAATGATGTCATGGAGCATAGTGACATATTGTGTATATTGGAGGGTCATCGAAGATAATTAAGGCATTTTTACTACCTATGGAGTGTTTTTTGTACTTAATCTGTAGAAAGTTGCACACACTGTGTAAATATGTTGCGCAAGTACCTAGGGGCTACCCAAATTGTCTTGTCATACAAAATGGACATATATCTTTCAAAATCTTGTTTTCTTAGCTTACATTTGTATTTTATCACCTATTTCTAACTACATCCTCCTCCAACAATCAAACCTATGGTCCACATCAAAATTGAATTACTCCACCCACTACGCATCCTCTGCTCACACTACACATCCTTTTTTTTTTCTGCACAAGTGTTGAAAGGTAATTCCTAGTGTCTACTAAATACCCTGCACCTGTAAGTCTAAGATCTAGATTCAACTCTGCCCTATGGTGAACCCTTTGACAATGGAGTAAACCTTAGCCTTGTTGCTCGTTGTGCAAACTTTACTAACAGATTTCAGCCTTTGACCTTTTCACCTTTATCAATTCCATTTTTATTTGTGAATCTCTCTCAAATGCTCAGTCAAAACTAAGAAAAAGTGCACTGCTGTTCAGACAGGTAAAAAGCTTGAAAAGACAAAACCTATCATTGAAAAAAAAATAGGTCTCTCAAGCAAAGAATGTAAGTTGATGATGAAACTAGAACGAGGTTAGAGTTAATTGTAGAGGTGGCTGAGATTTAGGTTCAGGCCTGCAACATTTTTTTTTTTGAGGAACCCTTGAAAATACACCAGTCTTGACTTTTTTGGAAAACTACATTGTACAGAGTTTGCTTAGCGACCTTGTGCTACACAAATTTTGTAAGCATATTTAAAGATGATAAATATTGGGAAATGATTAGTGTATTTCCCATAAGTCATTACCAACCTCCATAGATGTTTCTACCACCAATTGGATGATTTTTAAAGAAAAAACTAGTTGTGTTGTGCAAAGCGCGCTACACAAATGCTGAAGGTCATATTTACACAACACATCACACCAATGCGCTACACAAACTTTTGCAAGCATATTTAAAGATGATAAATATTGGAAAATGATTGGTGAGTGGCCCAACAGTCATGAATAGACTCCAAAGATGTTTCAACCACCATTTGGATGATTCTTGAAGAAAAAACTAGTTGTGTTGTGCAAAGCGCGCTACGAAAATGCTGAAGGTCACATTTACATAGCACATCACACCAGCTCACTACGCAAGTGTTGTAGGTACACATAGGGTTAAAGGACATTAGATAATTATTGATGGATGATTAAACACTCATTTTTATCCTCCAACAAAGTTGCATCCACCACCTAAATGAATTTTATTGAATAAATAAAACACGCTACGCAAAGTCTGCAGGGCACGCTACGCAAGTTCTGGAAATGACTATTTTTGTAGTCAACTTCAAGGTCAATTTATGACCAAATGGAGAGGATTTTGGAAAAAAACTAGAGAGGTTTGTTTCAATAAGGAACTCAATAACAAAAACCTCTCTCATGTTTTATACAGGTGTCATATTTTGAGATATTTGAATGAATCTTTAAAACCCATTTTTCTAGATTTAAGCATTTAATGTTTTCCTGTTTTAGTCATCATATTTGGGCACAGATTCTGAGGATCTGAACAAGAATATTTGAAGAAAAAAAAGAATTTTTGTCCAGAACTGAACCAATAACAAAAACCTCTCTCATTTGTTACACAGGTGTTATTATTTGGAAGATATGAAATGATATTTGAAGCCTATTTTCCAGAATTTCGCCAAGCCAGATTTGCTGACAGAGTTCTATAATATTTGAAATTTGACTTGATGGACCTCCAACTCAGCAAGATGGATCCAAAATTGATATGTATATTGAGACTTGGATACCCCTCTATCAGATCCCATGATTTTCTCTTCAGTTGGCACATTTTTAGTTGGTCAAAAATCAAACCCTAGATAGTAGGATATGAGCAGATTTTTGACAAATATTCTTTCCTAAGCTATTGTAACAACTCTCTATTTTTGGAAAAGATGGAATTCGACCTCCTTAGGCTAGAATATGATATTTATCTATATATTTGAGCACTTTGAATGTGCAAAGAGGTTGGCAGAAGCACAAAGTAAAAATATGATCTGAATATTGTACAAATTTCTGAATTTGAATGAAATACTAGTGCATATGTCCATAGTTTTTTCATACCAAATATTCTTGTGGTGATGACCTGAAGTATGTGTTTGTTTTCATGTATGTTATTCTAGTTTAATTTACCTTTGATATACAACTTTTCATATGTTTAAATTGTATATCAAAGGGTCTAAAATTCATCTAAATGGTGCTTTAGATTCAAACAATTTAAATTTTGTTATTCTTTCTTAACTCATTAGAATTCATCTTTCATGGTGCTCTGATTATTGTTATATGTTTCATCTTTCTTCCATCCTACCACAAAAATTTTTAAAAATGAAAGTTCATCATCCATCTAGCCTTTTCTTCCTTGATAGGTCTACCTACCAGACACCATGTTCATTTTCTTTCAAATATTGACTCCATTGCCCAAATAGATCCCTTTCTTCTTGCCAACAAACCCCATAAGATATTTTCACCTAATAAAAACCTAGCCATTAATCCTTTAGAGAAGATTCATCTTCCTAGAGACAAAGTGACAAGAGATATCCCTCTCAGAACTAAAAGGCTAGTTTTAGTTCTAAAGTGGTTATGTGGTTACCTTTGTGAGTTCCCTCCTCAGCCTAGGAAATTTACTTAGTGTTAACATGAGGAATGATTGCTATCCTCCCCATCCATGTTCATTTACCGCAAGTGACATGTTGACCTCTTAACTAGTATATTATTGTAAAAGATTCAAGCCTTGTTGTTGATTGACCTTATTCCATAAATATTCTGAGGTTTACCTTGGGTTCCATCCTTGAAATGAGGGGAAGTACTCGAGGGTTTTCCTCAGGCTAATCTTAAACATCCAATTTCACCGTTATTATCATTAGATTGTAAGACTTACTTGTGTTACTCATGCCATTCAAATCTTGACTCCCCACCTCCTTGATTGTAATAATTACTCGTTTTACTCATGTCATTCAAATCTCAACTCCCCACCTCCTTGAGAAATAAAAATCCCACCTAAATAACGCTCTTCTAACCAATGGATACTCAATCTCCCAAATTAACAAATCTTTTCATTGAACGCTTCATTCTAAATCTAAAAATTTTCCTTCCTCTACCTCACCTTGAGCTCTTATTTCTCTTCCCTACATCGATGGCATCATTGACCATATTTAAAATCTCTTAGCCAAAAAGAATATTAAAACCATTTTGAAACCCTACAAAACTCTCAAACATTTACTTAGAACTTCTAATGATAAATCTGATCCTATGTTAGGCCAAGGAGTTTACTAGATTCCCCACTCCTCTTGCAAATCCTACATTGGCCAAACTGACAGATCATTCAAAGCTCATCTTAAAAAAAATATAATTGAAACATGCAAAAACCAAAACCACATATCAAGGTAAACTATTGTTGAACACTACCACAATTCTAAACACCTTATTTTCTTTTACCAAACCAAAATTCTTGCTTTAGAACCCTTTTACTCCACTTGCATCATTTAGAAAGCCATAGAAATAAAAAAACACCCTAATAATTTCAATTACGAATATGGCTACAAAATTATCCAATATGGGAAGCCTACTATCCATAGAATAAGTCATTAAAATTTATTCCTCTCTCATATCCTCCCCCAGGTTCCTAGAACCCCCTTTTTATCTTACCTTCCTTTCTGATTTCTAATCTTTGTCCCTATGGGTATTGTCCCTTTTTTTTTATCTTTTTCTCTCATCTTATTATTCTTCCTCCTTTCTATTTACCCCATGGTTTAACCTCTTATTTAATCCCTCCTCTCTCTTTTCTCCCTTGCCCTCCCCCTTAATACTATTTTAACTTCCTTGACAATGACCTTTTTTCAAACATTTTAATTAATTTCAAATAAAAAATTTCCGAATCTATTAAATAACAATATCTTAATTTTATGTTGATATCGACCTTCTTGTATTCCTTGAAATATTTCCTGGTAATAAGGGTGTTGATATGGTTTCAAATTTGATGGTTTTGTTAACATTCCTAAAATTTAACCGGATTCCTTGAGGGTGAGTTTTTTCTGAGGAAACCCTAGTCACGCTCACTCTTATGTGCCTCCTATGGCCTCCTATGGTGGGGGTTCTAGTGAACCTCCTCCGCATCCCCCTCCTGCATCAGATGTTGCGACCTTCTCTTCCCTAATTGCAAGCCTCCCCAAGAATCCCAAGCTGACCTGGTCGAAATTCATCAAAAAGATAGATACTATTCCTTTAGTTCCAATACAAGCAGGATCATGATTGTTGGCTCTTCATTTCACTGATCATGGGTTTGTTGATTAGTTCATGGGGCTTTGTCCTTCCCCTAGATCTGTGGCCTCGTGGGTGGAAAATAATTGGAATCCGCTTCTCTCAGGAAAGGTGTCTCATACTTTCTTTGGAAGGTTTTTTTTTGCATTTCTATTTGAGAAAAAGGAAGATCGAGATCTCATATTCAGAAGCAAGCCTTATTTCATGGGAGCCAGGGGTCTTTACCTAAACATATGGAATCTGAATTTCAATCCGGAGAATGACATCCCATCGACAGTTCCGATTTGGGTCTATTTACCATTTCAGCCTTTACACTGTTGGAATGATGAAACCCTTTGGGCCATTGGGAACTCCCCAGGGACTTATATTGACAGAGAAGAACCCAAAGATAACTTGCAAGCATGCACGTGGATCTAGAAAAAGGAATCCCGAAAGACATCAAGCTAACTTTGGATAACTGGTCCTATTTGCAAGAAGTGGACTATGAACAAATCCCCTTCAAATGTAAAGTTTTTCATGAATACGGTCATTTTACCAAAAGTTTCCCTAAGGCCCCTTAGGAACAACCCCAAGTGGAGAAACCTGAGACCCGACAACAACCCAAGAGGAAATGATAGTTAGGAAGTCAAGGCCCTCGAGCTAGTAAGGCCCCTCAACCTGAGGGATCTCCCCTAAATCCAAATCTAGTTCCCTTGGTGAGATCTGGTAAGAATGACACCTCCTCTCAGAATTAGTTTGAGATATTTTCAGAGGTGGAAGCAGAACCATAATAAAATCATTCCCCCCCTCCTCATGTCCCGTCTGGGGAGGGTTCAGAGCCCCGGGATCCTCCTAAAGATCTTTTTGAACTAACCACAGGGAATCCTTTGCTGAGAGTGGAAGAAGGGGAAATTGAGATAAGTTCAGAGGGGGAAATAGATATAGATTCTTCAAATTTTCATTCCCCCAAAAATCCAGGAAGACCAAAAAAATCCCAAAGAAGAGAGGAAGAATCTCAGAGAGAAATTGAGTTGGGAAAACAAATCATCCTTGATGGACATACAAGGAAGGATCAAATACCGCCTAGAAATCAAAGTGTTTCTGCCCCTCCGAAGGGAGGGAACACTAAAACTTCTTATAAATGATGAAAGTAATCTCCTGCAACTATAGGGGACTTGGGCAGGAGAACAAAAAGGAAATGAATAGGAAATTAATTCAAAAATAAAAACCCCAAGTTATACTTATCTAGGAGACCAAAATGAAGGATACAAAGGTCCTTCTTCAAAGTAGTTTTATCTGGAAAAATGGAAATGGAAAAGCAATAAGTTGTAGAGGAGCTTCCAGAGGCCTATGTACGTTGTGGGATGCTCAACAATTCAATCTTACTAGTTGGGATTTTGATCTAAATTGGCTATTGGTCTCTCTTCTTCATGTACCCTCAGGTAAGTCCTACAACATTCTGAATGTGTATATGCCTTCTCTCTTCAGGGATAAGGTAATTTGTTGGAACTCTCTAATGAATATTCAAAGAATCTTAGATTCCCCTCCCATTATTGTTGTGGGAGACTTCAATACTGCCTTACATACTTCCAATAAAAGGGGCGATTCCCTAGTCATAGAAGCTTCTAGAGAACATATGGAAGATCGCATTCAATACGGTGATTTGGTGGATGCGAAGCCAAAAAGGGGCCAGTATACCTAGTCCAACAAGAGGTAAGGGGATGGCCATATCACTACTAGACTAGATCGATTTTTAATTAGAAGCATTTTTTTAGAAGATTCAAATATCTTCACCTGTCGTATCCTTCCTTGGTCAGGCTCGGACCATAGACCTATCACTTTGGAGCCTCTAAGGAATCTATGGGTCCCATCCCTTTCCATTTGAATCGTCGTTGAGCTCAAAAACCTACTCTTAGAGATATGGTAGCAAACACTTGGGATTGTTGGAATCCAGGATCCCCTATTTACATATGGGAGAAAAAGATTAAGAACTTGAAGCTAGCCATGAAAATTTGGATAAGGCAAACCTCCATAACAAAAAAAAAAGAAGTTAAATATTTGGAGGATGCAACAGAAGACATCAGAGTAAAGTTGGAGAGGAACCCTATTTCCTCATATGTCTTAAAAGAGGAGCATGAGGTCTTCACAAAGTATCAGAAAACTTTAAAAGTAGAAGAGGAGGATTGATGCCTAAAATCATGAAGTCTCTGGCTACAGGAAGGGGATTGCAACACAAATTTTTTCCATCGCCAAGATAAGGCTAGAATGTGGAAAAAAATAATTATGGAGTTGAGTGATGAGTTCGATGGAATGATCTCAGGCCAATCTCAACTAGAGTAAGCCTCTCACTCACACTTTGAATATCTATACTCGGAGGAAGGAATGGGAGACATGGAAACGCAAGAAAATCTATTGGAAAACATCCCAGAACTTATTAGTAAAGAGGAGAATTCCAAGTTAATAATCCATGTACACGAAGAAGAGGTCTATGGGTCCCTTTGACAAATAATCCCAGATAAGGCCCCGGGTCCAGATGGGTTTTCTTCCCACTTCTACATCACTTTATGGAACATCATCAATAAGGACTTAGTTCACATGATCCAATATGTTCATAAGTCAGCTAGGATGGGGGGAGCACAAACTCTTCCTTTCTTTTTCTCATCCCCAAAGAAGTCAATCCATCCTCCTTTTCCCATTTTCGACCGATCTCTTTATGCAATGTATCCTACAAGCTTATTTCTAAAATCATTGCCAATACAATTAAGCCGCTCCTCCCTAAATTGATATCTCTAAACCAAGGGGGGTTTGTGGAGAAAAGACAAAAGATCCGAAACGTCGACATTCAATTGACCCAACTGTGGCTTGTCCGACCAATCATGAAAACTCCAACCACAGAAATATTTTTGATCAATATMTTTATCGTTTAGGAGGCCATTCACTCCAGAAAAAGTGGAGGGGAAAAGGGAATGATCATTAATCTTGACATGGTCAATTCCTTTGACAAAGTTTTCCATAGTTTTATTTTTCAGTCTTGGAAAGGTTTGTCTTTGGTGCTGACTTTCTAGCATGGATTTCAGCTTGCATCGGGGAACCGTGGATCGCACTGATGATAAATGGAAAACATGCCTCCTTATTTAAATCTTCTAGGGGCCTTCGCCATGGATTCATACTCTCTCCCCTTCTATACATCCTTATGGCTGAATCCCTTAGCAGAAAACTAGAACAGGTGCAAGTCACTAAACAAATCCCGAGCATCAAGATTGCCTTGGGAGCCAAGAGGTTTAATCACTCATAGTTTGCAGATGACACTCTTTTTCTAGGGGGAGTCTCTCTAATCATAGAAACAAGGTTCAATGAAATCATATCGGATTTCACGAAGGCTTCATGGGGTAAGATCAACAAAGAGAAAATCCATATTTATGTATGGAATATAAATCATGGAGTGGCTACACAAATTGTAGACATACTTCAATTTCCCTTGTGTGAGAACTAGACTTATTTCAAATATTTGGGGACCCCGATTCACTCTAAAAATATGTCGAGATTGGCTTGGTCTCCCATTTTAGATAAGATAAAGGACAAATTGATCCAATGGGGTTCCCAATGGATGAATCCAGTTGGTCGAGTGGTGCCAATCAAAGCAGTTCTTTTTGCACTTCCCATGTTCAAATTCTTCTCCCTTTTGGCGCCAAAAATATTAAGTCATATATTTCCCAGGAGATCAGAAAGTTCCTATGGCAGGGAGGCAAATCAAAATCCAAGCGGTTACCGTTAGTGAATTGGAAGATAGTTCGATCTCCTAAGCGCCATGGGGGTCTTGGAATTTTAGATCCTATTCTATCAAGTCTTGCCTTAGGAGATAAAATCCTGTTGCGACTCATCTCGGATAAGGCAGTTTGGTGGAAGAAAGTTCTTTGGCGCAAATACCTTTCATGAGAGAGGCTTAGATGTATTGACTCTCCCAATGTCACAAGTCTGGGATCTCCCATATGGAAGTTGATGAAGGACGATCTCCCACTAATTCAAAGCAAATACACATAGATACCGGGGAATGGAAACTTGATTTAGGTGTGGACGGATAATATTATGGGAAACCCCCCTCTTGTGTAGGATAACTCTTTATGTCCTTTGATTTGATGGTGTCAATCCCACAACATTAAAAA
>ML779654.1:1314271-1336244 GCA_009831015.1 Picea engelmannii
ACACCCCCTCGTCAAGAATTGGGATCCAAACAAGGCTGAGACAAGACCTTTGAATCAGGCCCCACAACCAAAATTTGGAGGCTAATCATAGAACAAGGTAGCTTACATGAGGTCATAAACATATTAAACCCTATTAAATATTGGATTAAAACTAGGATAAAATCAACTTTAGGAGACTCTATAATTTGGAAGTCCATGATCCTTTCCTTTCCACTTATTGGTCAATAGTTGGCCTAGAAAAATAAGCAATGGTCAAAGAATAAGAATAGGCAAGGACCCATGGAATTGTAACAATGGGGAACACAAATTATTTATGATATTGTTGCAATCCTAGAGGGAAAGGTATAATCTCTATGAAAAATGTTTCCATAGTTGACATGGATTCTCTCTTGTCTCAAGGGTGGAAAAAATCACATGATTTGGAGCTAGGAGTGCATCGGGTAAAGTAATGGGATTCACTAGTCAAGTTCAATGATTAAGATAATGAATTGGTGTGGTCACATAATCCTATAGGATATTGAACAAAAAACAAGGCTCCAAGGAAATATTTTTAGATGAACATGTGGACTATTGGTGGTGGAAACCAACTTGGAAACAACATTATCCCATGATGGCTAAGCTTTTCCTTTGGTTTTTACTAAGCAACAAATTCCCAACTTGGGATATATTACAAAAAATATGATAATCCAGGCTAAGTTATTGTGCATTATGTAAGTCAAATGATGAGACTCTTTAACACATCCTCCTAGACTGTCCCTTTGCTCAAGTAGTTTGGAAATATATTCTTTGTTTGGTTGGTGATGTTGGTTCTCAGTTTAGTCTCTCTAGAGGAGAGTTGTAAAAATTTGATGGAGGACCCAAGATTGGCTAACTTGAAATCTCTCCCTGTTATTGTCTCTTGGTATTTATGGCTCATTACAGTAACAACTTGCTATTTTAAAACACAATATTTTTACATATGGAAGTGTTTTATAAAGATCAATATTCCTTTGAAGGATATCAACATTTACAAAAGAAAAAACCCATTGGAAGGTTGGAAATATACCACTCTAAAGGATGGAGTTTTTTTGATGGGGTAAGTTAGGGGAAGCCTACCTAGTGGAGCTAGTGGTATTGAGTTTCTCTCCTCCTCTCACATATTTTCCTTCAAAGATCATTTGGGAGTGGGAAGCAATAATTGGGATGAATTACATGCACTTAGACTTCTACTCAGACTTTCTCTCAAGAATAATATGGGAACCCTACCGATATGTAATCTTTCATGAATATTTCATTTGGAAAAAATTTGTCACAACAAATCTTACAAGTTTTTGTAATCTCCTTTTTATGTAATGTTTTACGTAAGATTAATATTTAATATTACTAGATTAGCACACGAAATACTAAAAGAATATGAGATTGGAATAAAATAAGTTAAAATAAATACCACACTATCCATACAGTAAACACAAGATGTACCCTAGGAAACCCAATATAAGAAATCCCAACGAGAAGGAGAGGACTAAGCCTTGCTCTTTTCTTCTTAGATAGAATTGTAAATACAAAGAAAGGTGATCTTAGTATGAAGTTTCCATTGGCACTGTGACATATATGGTCACTATAAGGTCTTCTACGCTCTTTTTTCTACTCCAATATCCCACTCCCTTGCTTTGCTCAACTTGGAACAATAAACCAAAACAACAAGAATGGAACCCCTTCCTTTCCTATTGGCCTAACATTTAACAAGTACTCATAGCCATTTAGGCTTAGGGTTATGGTTTTTCATCGCTCAACTCTCAATTAGGGTTAGGGGTTTTGACCCTATAGAATATTCTTGAAAGTCCACATGGGAATATCTCCACATGTGTGATTAATTGGAGCTAATGTGGCATCCACTTAGCACTATGGTGGTAAACATGATTGGTCAAGTTGTAAGAGGCATACAAACCCCAATTGAGGTGAGATTTTCATTGTTGGAAAGCTTGGAAAGTGTAAAACATTGTTGAGAAACTAGGGATTATGTACAAAAATGTTTTACCTTAAAATATCCATTTAATGGCTCAAATGGGATTTAGAATTTTCCTACAAAATCCAATTGAGGTGTAACTTCCTCAATACCAATTTTCATACTATTTTTCCCACATGAAAACCTCCCAATTTTGTTGTCTCGACATCTCTCCAAGACAAGAAATTCCTCCCCCTTCAAATTATTCCTACTAGGACTCTTTCTCTCTCTCTCTCTCTCATGTAAATAACTAATCCCAAGTTTTCCTCGCACTCTCTCGCCTTATAATTTGTAGTTCCTCTCCCTGTCACTTCTAGCTGACGATCCACACTTCAACGAGTTCCCTCTTTTTGCGCTGATGCATAGCATACTGACACACACATTTTTCTTCCACCTCGACATTGGCGTGCTAATGATTTCTTCACAATACATAAGCCACCTCCGTTCGAAATTGGATGATGCGCCATCACACCCCTGCTGAACTCCACTAAGACACGTTTTTATCATAGGTGAAGTACGCGCAATCAATGCCAACACATCGATAATGTTTGGGTGATCATCATCGCCACATGCATGCCTTTCACTGGCTAATGTCGTTTCACTTTTTTCGATACACCACATATCGACAACACCCCTCCCTTTCACTTCATTTCATTTCATATTGGCAAGGTTCATTTCTTCCTCACCTATGCACTTCTTGTTGATAAGTTTCCCTTTCCTATCCCCGATGCATCATCGGAAGAGTGTCGAACCCTCATTGTCACCAAGTGCATCGACGATGATCTTCTTCCTCTTTCCAATGCTGACCAGGTCAACAAGGCCCACCTTCATCGTAATGACTATATTATCCTCCTCTTGGCTCAGATCCTTCTTGATACACCATCAATTGATCTCCTATCATGTCTAGTGTCTAAGATATCCACACCTAAATGGATAATTAATGACTAATACCTACCATGCCTAACCTACTTCATGACCACATTCATAATCAATTTTGTCCATGTCGCCAATAGCTCACATTCATCTACCACATCAAATTGTTTTATTTTATCCTCTTGATTTTATGACTAACCATGAACACGAAAGTGTCCTATATCATCATATGGGTTAATTGCAACATATATAGGTCTTACGCTAGCTATGAAATGCATCTCGAAGGAAAACTGATCACCTCAGATCTGAAACTGTGTTAAGCACCTCAAATGTCAGTTTTTTGTTTTTGGTGGGTTTATAATTCTATGCCACTGACATGTCACCTTAGATTCAATGGATGAACTAAGAGAATACATAGCATAGATGACACATGAACTTACAAAATCGAATTATGGCGAAGCAGTAGCGAGAACAAGGTATGGACTTTCATTAAAAAATGTCCTTTATCTCAATTTTGGGTACTGGTCAAAGTGGATTTGTCACTCCTTAAACAATCTAGTTGTATGAATTATACGATTAAGATTCCAATGCAACTGATGGAATAAAAATACGAGGTCCGAAAGTGCCAAATTCCATTGAGAGTTGCACATAAGGGCAGGTGAAAATCCCATTGTTCTGCTTGAATTCCCTTCTTGAAACCATATATTTCTAAGAGTTAGGGTCTATAGTTTCATATTGTCCCAATTGGTACATTTCATGTGAGGGATATTAACTGAAATACTTATTTACATCTCTATAATAAGGGTTTCATGGTGACATTACGTGAGGTGGGAAATTCTCTTTTAATGTAGGAACACTTTCTTCTAGATTTCCCTTCTTCCATATTTTCCTAGTTTTACTACCTTCCTAGTGTACATGAATATTCACCTAGTTTTACTACTCTTCCTAGTGTATAATAATATTTGGTTGTGCTTGCTGCAAAACCAACTACTATAGAGGAAGTCCCAATTGCAATGATGTCCAAGATAATATATATCCTAGATGAGGAGAAAGAATTGTTCTTTCAAGATGATGATGCTTTCATCGAGAAAGAGGCATAGGTGATATAGATTGGATCATCATACAATTTATAACTTATCTTAGTACTTTCTAGGTGGGAAAAGTTGGAGGAATCAACTTGCAGGGTCATTTTATTGGTAGGCCCTAGCTTGGAAAATTGGGGTTCAAAACCTTTCCGAGCCATTTTGAGGCATTAAATGGATTTTTTTGAGGTTACAATGTCCAAAACTATTTCACACACCCTTGATCGTGTTCTACACTCCAATACTTTTCCAATTATGTGAACAAAACGTCAATCGAAGATCATATGCAAAAGTTATGCCTCCCACAAGTTGACCTACCTTGTTGACCACCATGGTATGAGTGGATGCCATGTCAACCCCCATTACTCAAACATGTGGGGATATCCACATGTGAATTTTCAAGAAAATTCTAGAAGGTTTATCACTAATTGAGGGTTGAATAAGTAAAAAATATAACCCTAAAAAACTATTGGGCTATGTTAAATATCGGGTCGTTATGAGGAGAAAAGGGTTCCATTCTTTAGTATTGTTTTTGTTCCATAATCAAGTAGAGAATATAGGAGTGGTATTTTGAGGGAATAACAAAGGAGGAGATATTATGTAGCAACCATGTAGGCCAAAGTGTCAAATACAAATCCACAGTGAGTGCCTCTTTCTTTGTATTTTCATTTCAATAACTGAAGAAAATAGACTAGAGCATATGTCTCACCTTCTAGATGGGTTTTCTCTTGTATTAGGTTTCCCGTGATATATCTTGTGTTCATTCGTGTGTGGATGCTGTGTTTTTTTCTCATTTATTTCATTTTTGTAATTTAGTTATTTCATAAATTCAAGCAAATCTAGTAATTAACTAATCTAGGATCTAAGGAAATAAACTGCAAAAATATAATATTTTAGAATAGTTTAAGATCTTTTGTGATGAACTATTCTAGTGGAATATCCACGACAGTTTATGGATCATATTAGTATCAAAGCAATTTTCTTTGGGGTATTTGTGGAAAGTTGCAAGATCCAAGAATTTTCTTAAGAAGAAAGTCGTAGAACCCTAGCCATGCAAAACGAGTCTATTCACAACAACCCTCGAGATCTAGTAGAAGAGATATTTGTAAGGATGGGATAGAAATTCATTGACATATCTTGCAATATGAGCCTCCTCGTGGAAGCTCTAGCAAATAATATTTTACTGTATGGGGATATTGGAGGCTCTAACTCAAAGATCAGATTAGAGGGGAAATTGGGAGATAATGAAGACCTAGAAAAGGAGTCAAGGAAAGAGCCTGAGAAAGAGCATCCAAGTTCTAGTGCCATTAACCCTGCATAGTGTTTATTTAAAATGGAAATGGAAGTGGATATAAAGCCATACCATGGTGATATCGATTCATTAAATTTTAATAATTAGTAGTAGCAATCAAAGGTTTATTTAAGTTTTCACAATATAGATGAGGAGCAAAATATTTCATTTTATTGTCTAAAATGAGGGCCATGCATTAACCTAGAGGGAAAGCCAGACATAGACACTTAGGATTGAGGGTGATACACTAGTAACTAAGTGGGAGGATTTCAAAAATCTCATTAAGTATAAATTCTACCTTATTGGGTATGTATAAGTTTAATGGATCTGTTTGAATTACTTCAGGAAAATGAAATGGAAGAGTGTGTAAGATTACACCATTGAATTCAGAAATATGGATATCATGATGGGTATCTCTACCAAGAACCCATATTTACTCCTTAAGTATATGGGGGGTATATATAGTCATTTTCAAAATCAATTGATGGTATTGAAGCCCAATATAGTTGATGAGGCCTGTGTGAAAGAAAATTATCTGGAAAATATAGGTCACAAGAAAGGAAAACCAAGTGGTTCCAAACAAAAGAGCATCGAGAAGCTTCCACGGAGGGGAAGAAGTGGAAAGGGAAATACAACATGACAACAACCTTTGAACATCATTGCAAGGATCTAGGTAACCACTATAACCATTACAATATCAATGGTAACAATAAAGAAACGTGTTGGAAACTACATCCAGGGCCAAACCCTAAGAACTGTAAGAAGGATGAAAAGAAGAAGAACCTTCTAGCCACAGATTCAAGAAATCATGTAGAGAGAAGCTCATATGTGGATGAGAATATTTCCTGGACATAAGTGTAGAAGGAGGTGAATTTGAATAGCCTTCATCACAAGGAAGAGAAGGAGATGAAAAAAATATTCCATATCAAGATCCAGATCAAGAAGACCAAGGTAGATGTTCTATTCAATTCTTGGTCACATGCCAATATCATAGCAGTCGATTTGGTTATCAATATTGGGTTGGAGGTTCATGAGCATCCTATCCCATATCCATTGGGGTGGGTAAAAAAGGATGCATATATCAAGGTCACAAAACAATGTAAGATCAAATTTGTTGTAAGTGATTTTTTTTTTGTTGAAGTGGAGTTAGATGTGGTATCCCTTGATGTGTGTGGAGTAGTTTTTGGAAGCCCCTACATGTATATTAGGGATGCAATTTTTATGAGGAGAGAAAACCAATATCACCTGATCAAGGATGGAAAGTATTTCATCATCAATGCACATAAAGGTAAAACGAAGATCTCACTGGTAAGTTCCAACCAAGACAAAAAGTTGATTAGTTCAAGTAATAAGTATGATTTTCTTTTCTTATGAGAGAATCAGTGAGGTGATGAATCAATAAGACTAAAGGAATCCCCAGAGAAATTTACTAAAAATAAGAAACGAAAATTGGAGGAGTTTTTGTAGGTCTACATAGGAGTGTTCTATGATCCTAAAGGGATTACACCTAGGAGGGAAATGGAGCATGAGATACAACTATTTCCTAACTTCCGATTACCAAATATTGGTTTGTATAGATAGTATATTATGGAAGCATATGAAGTGAAGAATAAGTTACAACAATTGTTGGAGAAGGGAGTGATTCAACCAAGAACCTCACCTTGTGGGTCACCTATCGTCATCATACCCAAGAAGGACGAGACTTGGCAGATGTATATCAACTATAGATCTTTGAAAAAGATTGCACTCAGGAAACGATACCCTCCGCCCAGGATCAATGATGTGTTAGACCAGTTGCAACATGCCAAGTACTTCATCAAGTTGGATATAAAATCAAGATACCACCAGGTGCATGCCAATGAAGAAGACACTCAAGATTTCATTCAAGACAAGACAAGGTTTGTATGAATGCCTGGTCATGCCATTTGGTTTTGCACCAACTACATTTATGAGAGTGATGAACGATATATTGCGTCCATATTTATATTCATTTGTTATAATTTATTTGGATGATATATTAGTTTATATCTCTACCTGGGAGGAGCACATCTCACATCTCATGCATATGTTAGAGACTCTAAAAAAGCGCCAACTACCATCTAACCTTAAGAAATGTGGGTTTGCTCAACTGTCATTGGTGTATTTTGGGTATACGATCAATGGAGGGGAGCTCATGATAGATCTCAAAAAAATGGAGGCCATCATAAAGTGGCTAGTTCCTACTAATGCCACTGAAATTAAGAGATTTGTTGGGGAAACACAATACCTATGAAAGTTCATATAATATTTTTTAGTGGTAGCTGCACCACTCCATGCCATAACAACTAGTGGTAAGAGTTTCTAGTGGGGAAAGAATCAACACAAATATTTTGACAAGATGAAACAAAATATTAGTCAAGAACCCGTTCTCACATTTCCTAACTTGCAAAATCCCTTTGAAGTGGAGATAGATACAAGTAGGTACATTCTATGGGAGCTATTTTGATGCAAGGAGGTAAGCCAATATTCTATCATTTTGAAATGTGTCATGCAGAGTCTTAAACTACCCTACCTATGATAAGAAAATATATTCCTTTGTTCAATATGTTAAGGAGTGGAAGCATTATATGATGGGAAAGGAAACCATTATCCACATAGATCACCAACCAATGTAGTATTCACAGGCCTAGAGTAAGATTAAGCGAATTAGACATTACAAGTGGATGGGATTTTTACAACAATTTCATCTATTCATCAAGTATAAGAAGGAAATCACTAATAATTTGGCTAACACGCTTTCAAGTCCACCCAAATTCAAGAATACATATTTGGGAACTTTTATGAACATGGATCCTTTTACCCATGATGCATACACAAAATATGAGGACGTTAAAGATGTGTTTCAACAACTATAGGGCCAAATTCATGTAGAAGAAGGTGGTTGTAAGTTTGACTATCATCTCTAGAATGGGTTTCTCTATCAGATAAACAAGATTTGTGTTCGTAAAGGTGAAATAATGTAGCTTAGCAGTGAGGCTCACACATCCAATGTTGTAGGACATTTTGGTGTTGGGAAGATAGTTTCTAACTTACAAAGGTATGTGTACTAGCCCAGAATGCAAGAAGATGTAGCATGGTATATTAGAGGATGCATACTTTATTGTACTAGCAAGACCAATAATAGAAATCAAGGTCTATACCATCCCTTATCTGCACCCAATCGACCTTGGGAAAGCATTTCCATGGATTTTGTGGGAGGTTTACCAACAACCAAGAAGGGACATGACTATATTTTTGTGGCAGTTGATAGGTTCAACAAGATGTGCATTATTATGCCTTGTAAAAAGACCATCAAAGGAAAAGAAGTAGAAAACATGTTCTTTGAACAAGTTTGGGTGCATTTTGGGATACTGAAGATAATCATCTCAAACATGGATACCAAATTTGTTAGTGCCTTTTGGACTACACTTTGGGAGAAGATGGGCAGGAAGTTGAAGAGATATACAACATTACATCCACAGACAGATTAGTAGAAATAAGTAGTCAATAGGAATTTGGTGCATCTTTTGATGGGTTACACTTATAATCATCCAAAGACATGGGATGGAAATATGATCTATTTTCATTACTCTTATAACAAAGTAGTCCATAATTTTACCGGCAAGTCCCATTTTGAAACTTGCTTTGGATATTTTCCACCTTCTCCCTTGGATGTTGTTTATGGACAACAAGGAGGAGTGATGGAAGACATCATAGGAGAAGCATTGTAAGCAAAGAAGTTTGTTGAAAAGATTATATAGATCCATTTTCAAGTACAAGAGATGTTGGAGAGGTCATAGGAAAATTATAAGGCCATACATGATCAAAATAGAACCAGGAAGTAACTTAAAATGGGAGACAGAGTTTGGTTACAACTGAACAAGAAAGACTATAGGGTCCTGGTAAGAAGATCAAGGATTTGTAGTATGGTCCTTTCTAGGTATTGGAGAAGTTTGGAGATAACGCCTATAGACTCATTTTACCCCCATACACATGCATTTACTCATAGTGAGTGTGGAGAATTTGAAACTCTTTGAGCCTTAAATGTTGGATCAGGATAAGGAGCAGGTCCTACCTACCATAGAGGACTTAACACTAGATGCCCAGACATGGTTGGCATAAGATAAAGTTTTGCAGAAGAATTCCAGAACTACAAGACAATGGAAATATGCCCTTTGGAAGATTGGGTTGAAAGGACAACTTCCAGGCAAAGAAAAATTGTACTCCAAAGAGAAGGTAGAGGAAAATATTTCTCACCTCCTTTAGTAAAGATTTTGGGGGCCAAAATCCTCCCTAAATGGGGAGGCATGATATAGATTTCATCATCATACAATTTTTCATCTATATCGATACTTTATGGGTGGAAAAAATGGAGGAATAAAATTGTAGGGCCATTTTAATGGAAGGTCCTAGTTTGGAAAATTGGAGTCCATAACCTTCTGTAGTGTTTTTGAAGAATTAAATGACATTTTTGAGGGTTACAATTTTTGAAACTTGCACCCACACCCTTGATGTATTTCTACACTTCAATACCTTTCCAATGGTGCAAACAACACCTCAATCAAATATCATATGCAAAAGGTATGGATCTTGCAAGTTGTCCTACCTTGTTGGCCACCATGGTATGAGAGGATGCCATGTCATCCCCCATTACTCGAACTTGTGGGGATAGCCATGTCTGGATTTTCAAGAACATTGTATAAGGTACAAACCTTATCACTAATTGAGGATTAAAGAAGTCAAAATACTAATCCTAGACGACTATCAAGCTATGTTAAATACCTGGCTTCCAAGAGGAGAAAGAGATTTCATTCTTTTGTATTGTATTTGTTTCATAGTTGAGCAAAGCATGCAGGACTAGTATTTTGAGAACATAACAAATGAGGAGAGATTTTGTAGCAACCATACATGCCAAATTGTCAAAGACAACTCCACAGTGAGTGCCTCTTTCTTTGTATTTGCATTCCATAACTGAAGAAAAGAGAGCAAAGCATATGCTTTACCTTCTATCTAGGTTTTCTCATGTATTGGGTTTCCCATGAATATCTTGTGTTAATTCATGCATGGATGGTGTGTTCTTTTGCTCATTTCTTTAATTTTCGTAATTTAGTTATTTCATGAATTCAAGCAAATATATTAATTAACTAATATGGGATCTAAGGAAATAAACTACAAAAATCTAAGATTTTATAATAGTTTAAGATGTTTTGTGATGAATTCTTCTAGTGGAATATTCATGGAAATTTACAGATCAATAGGAAACAATAAGGGATTGAACTTCCTCTTTAGGAGAACATAAAATCACCATCAAAATTAGGAACATTGTCATGATAATGGGTGAATGGTATTGATAGTGACCCTAGGGATATTTGCAAGTGAGGCACACTTAGTAATGTTGTAATGGAAGGTAAATATCATGAAGATCAAATTCCTGAAAGAAAACAATCACATGTCGACCCTTGAATTGGGATATAAGAGTGAGGAGGATGATGCGAAGATAAATTAAAGATGCACTAGTGGATTGGGGAAGACATGATTTGTTAAATATTGTGTTTGTGTCTCAATAACCTTTATTGTTCACTAGAATTGATTGTGTTAAAAAAGATACATGTAAAATTCCTATGGAGGTAGAACATATGGATAAAAATTGCACTAATGGGGGGTGTCATAACCCTTGAAGGTTATCGTAATAATATTCAACCCAAGAAATTGAAGACTCCCCTAGATCACCTAGAATCCATGATTATCATAGATGAGATAGCCTACAACGTTGAGTATTGTAGGGAAATGATGAGAGTCTATTGCGAAAATTTTATATATTGTTCAATTTATTACCTTTGATACCCAAAAGTAGATAAGGAATGCTAACATTATATTATTTCTCAATGTTGAATATGATATTGTTGACGATTAGGGTTGTGTTAAGCCTTTTTTCCAGAGTGCACTCAATTATTATATCAATACACTTCCACTACTCCTTGTTATAACCCTAAATTGTACTAGGCATGCTTACCTTGCATCAGGCCATCTCATTTGCCTTCTTTGCCAAGTCACTACTAAACAACTTCTTAAAAAACACCATTTTTTGAAGGCATACGTGCCCTGCTCCACTACTGCACGTGTGTGTACGCTAGCTGACCCACTACAACCCGTGCATACCTAAAAATCACAAAAAATGGAAAGTTGCAGACGAAACACACAGTTTTAGGTAAGTTAACTAAATCGTTTGACCGCCCATAGCTGATCACTCAACCAAATACCTAGCCCTTTCTAGCCTATAAAATAAGGGGTAGGGGTCCCATTTGGAAAGAGGAAAATCATAGCAAAGAAACTATATCTGATTTAACATTCCCCTTGCCCCAACCTTTTGCATTTATTGTGCGAAGAGAAACATATACAGAAGTATTTGGAGCACAGTTGAAGAGGAGCCCAGGACCAGATTCAAGGAGCAGTGGTTGATCTCACTATTGTAAGGTTACTCTTTTGAGATTAATAAAAGAAGTACTTTTCCCGTCCCTCCATATGAGATTGTCAATATTTAAATTTGATTATATTTTGATAGAATATCTAACCCATTAGTTTATAGATCATATGCATGTGGATTTCTTTGTTTGTCTTTTATGAATGCAGGTCAGCATTGGGAGGAGATTTGTAGTCAAGGAGTGACCAAGCATTAAAGGGATCAACATCAAACACAAAAACTAAGGTACAGTAACTTGATCTTTTTAACCTTGTATTTGCATATAAATAATGGGGTTTATGATTGGGGATGTTGGTAAGAAGTAGGAGACTTTAGGTCATTTCTGCATGCATGATAAAACCCTTAATGCTAGTTCGTAGGAGGGATTTCCCACCCACAACAGAAATGGCGACCATACTAGGGAGATCTCTAGGGTTTTTGGGAATACTTGTTGGGTATTTTTAATTGGTTTTACTACCTTTTTCTAAGTTTTTGCAAAAGTCTGAGCTAGTGGGGATTCTGGTCTTCCATACCAGTACTCCCTGCTTCCTTTGCTTGACTATTTTTTCTTTTTTTGGGAAGCCACAGAGGCATATGTGGCCTACAGAAGGTCTGCCCGCGTATACACATGCCCCGACTTCATATAGCCCGCGTACATACGTTGGCTGCTGAAATATCAATCGGGTGTCTGAGTCCCAATTTTTTTTTTCAAAAAGAGGCAGTCATCCTCTCCTCTGTCAGAAGTTATCCTTCTCAAAGGTTTTCTGAATCTAGTTATGGTTTCTGTTGTTGCAGTTTATAGCCTAGGTATAACCTCAGATTAACATTGTTTTCTCAGTTTTCCTTGCATCTTTTTCTATTAGAGTGAGTTTTTGTACCTTTAAGGGGTTCTGGTCTTCAATACCAGTACTCCCTGCCTGAGCTTAGCTACTTGTCTTTCTTATTTTGAGGAGAAACATGGGCACATGCAACCTGTAGTGGTCCTGCACGCATGCATACGCGTTCTGTCTTTGGGCAGCCTGCGTGCATACGCTGGCTGTTGAAGTGACACTCGCGTGTCTGTTTGGAAAATTTTGAGGAGGCAGTCATCCTCTTCCCTATCATGTTTTTACTTCCCAGGTTTTTCTTGTTTATTTATGGTCTCTGTCAGAGCTATTTCATCCTAGGTTGTGTTCCAACATAGCTTGCTTTTGCATTTGAAATATTTCTTCCTTTTTCTTGGCTAGGTTTTTTGATGAGATAATGAGTGAGTCTGATCTTCCTTTTTGGTTGTCAGTAACTCCCCACGGTCTGTGGTTGGCCAAAAGTCCTTTTTGGCCTTGTCAAGTGTTTTTATTTTTTTTATCTTTTTGCTTCAGAACATAAAAGAAGAAGACATACAATTTTAAATTTTCTTGTTTTTGAAGCATAATACAAAAAAAAAACACAAAATCTCTTTTTTACTTCTTGGTTTGGTTAAATAGTTGATTGTTTGCGTTAATCATTAGGAAAAAGATTGTTTTAGTAAGTTCTTGGTTGTTTGACTTAGGAAAATAAGTAGCTCATAGTCGAGTGAAAGATTTTTTTGATTTTTTCAGTTAAAAGATCTTAGAAAAAAAGTTTGAAAAGTTGGTTAAAGAATTTAAAAGAGAAAATCTGAATTTGTCAAGAAGAAGTTATTTTGTTTCCAGCTTTCTGTTTATCTTGTCTTTTGTCTCTCAAAACATCACTAGTTTCACTTTCATGACCTTTGACTTAAGACAAGCCAAAAAATTAACGATTATTTAAAATCAACTAGACTTTATGTTTTGTAGGGTCCATCAACTAGTCTAGGATAGAGCCTTGATTTAGGATTGGAGAGGAAACTCTTCAAGGATGAAAAACAAACATAAGATTCTGTGCTAGGGAGTGTCAAAAGTCCAGTATTGTAAAATTTATCCAGGACTCCCCTATAAAACAGGGGCTAAACATGAGGTCGTGTAAGGAAAGGTAGCAGAGATAACCCCTCCAAAGCCGGAACACACGTAGTGGGGAACACATATAGAGGGCTTGTCTTGGGATTCCGTTGATTGCATTTGCCACGGAGCTTCGTGGGTCTCGAATCCATTCGAGGTCTTCAGTCGTCTTTCGGAACACTTGATTTCAATACCCTTGATAGGTTTCGGGCTTGATACCCTGCTCATTGCGTTCCACCCGATTGTCGATTGTACCTGCCTGGTGATTGTTTGTGCATTGGAAACCTAGTTGCCTATATTTATAGTGACTTACACAGGTGACTGCGAGGGTATACCGCGATACCTACAACAAACATCCGGCCATTCTTTGCAGAGTATACCCGGAGGGTGCTTCCGTATTCGAGTTGCACTTGCATCGGTAAGTTTCTCTAGTGTTGGTTGTTGTAATTGTTCTTCCAACTAGTTAGTGACTGCTTTTTTTATCTCATAGGTACTTTTTCTAGTGCGTGCTGGTTTTCAAATGATTATAGATTTCCCTAGTGAGTCTTTGATATTCTCACACAGTGGAGGATAAGGGGTTCCGCTGGTCCCGAAGGCTTTTGGGCCTACCGCTGGTTGACCTCGAACCCCCCCCTGCCACCACTAAGGCGAAAATTAGACCAGCAAGGGTCTTTTGAGATAACCATGTTACATGAAACTGTGCCCAACCCGTCTTCGAGAGGAGAACCTTCGATTCTGGAGGAACCAATCATTTTTTACCTCGGAGCAGAGGCTCTTGGTCCATATAACCCTCCCATCACTGATCTATAGGCACCCATCATCGTACAGGTTCTATCTTACGAGCATCAGGTAGTGTCAACAAAAACAATGGAAGCAAACTCTACCACTTCTTCAGGGAATACTCATATTTCCTTTACGAGTGTCACTACAGGGGGTGTTCCACCTCCTAACCAACCATCATCGATCCAGGCCACTATGGCCTCGACTTCTTCTACCTTGGGTAGTGGTACGATTCCATCTATGGCAGTGATCATTGCTCCGTTTACTCAGAATGCGATAGGCCCTCCTTTCTCCTACAAGATGCCTTGATTTGGTACGAGTACTATACTTTCCTCCTCCACTCCAGAGACTTTATGTCTGGGGGCAGAGAGTTCCAATGCTCCTCTGCAAGTATCTATGGGGGGAACTTCCACAACTTTTATCGCTTTCCCTTACGGTGGGGGTCATATACCCCCTTCATCCCCCTCGCTTGGCGGTGTTCCTCAACACCCCGTCGAGCCTAACATCAACTTGTTTGGAGCAAGTAGTCAAGCACTCATTCCTTATAACATGTCGGTTGGTTTGAAAACTTTCTTTTTGTTCGACGCATTTGGTAACAATGCTTTCTCGTCAGCTTCCATATCGGCCAGGGGCAACCCCGGTTATGGACAACAACATCCTATACAGGGTACTATTCCTGCACATGGGGCACACTTAGGAATTCCTTCCTCACAAGCACCTTGGAATCCATGGCAAGGACCAGTCCCCTTGCCAAGGATGTCGATTGGGAGCAACCCTTTCCATACCCAGTGGAACCCAGGGCAAGGCTCAACACCTATGCTCGTCGGATCGGCAGGGGGAAACCCTTCCCAAAATCCTTGCAATACAATGCAAGCCCAACCTTTTATGTCCTGTTACGAGAATCAACCGATAATGTTTCAACAAGCACATAATACATACACTGGTCACAACCATGGTTATTATTAGAGCCCCGACCAACAACCTAACTTTTCCTAGCAACCTGGTGCCAGTCAAACCCCAGGTTCCTTTTTCCTTGGCTACAATCCACAACCCAAACTACCGTTTCTAGAAACCCCGCACTTGCCAAATTTGACAAGGCTCTTAAATGAACCCATCTATCATGATCCGAGTTGGCCTCCTATGCCAACCAAGTTGCCTTTGGACATTCCAAAGTTCGAGGCCAAGCCCGACGAAGATCCTGGTGATCATGTGACTACCTTCCACTTATGGTGCGACTCCGTCCAACTCGTTAAGAGATGACTCCATTCAATTGCGATTGTTTCAACACACTCTCATAGGGAGTGCTGCGAAATGGTACATCGAGCTCGACCACTCATGATACTCTTCTTTCGGCGAATTGGCAATGGCTTTCTTGAACCATTTCCAATTACCTATGAGATACGATGCCGGCACTGAATTCCTGGCCAATTTCGAGCAAACAAAAGCAGACCATATCTTGGATCACATTTGAGAATGGAGATGCCGGAAGAGTTTGATAAAAGTGCTAGTCCCACCAACATTCTTTCTAGAGTGGTTCCTTGAGTCTTTGGTACCCCAGTTATCCAAAGACGTCGCAACATCCAGAGTATTTTCTGAGGAAGACACGATAATGAGAGCACAACAACTATAACTAATTTACTCTCAGTCTAGTTTACTCTACGAGATTTTTCCAGATGCATCGAGGTCAATCCTTGACAAAACTAGGAAAAGGTATCAACCACACGCTGATGGCATTATTGGTTCAACACAAACAAAGCCCGTTGATCCATTGTCAAATCAATTGCAATAATTGTCGATACAACAGACAACAACCAATCAAACCATCGGTTTTGCTGCTCCCCCTACCCAAAAGTTGGATGTACACAGTGTGCACATGACAAACTTGAAGGCCACCCAATAGCCTGACAGAAAGAAGAAACAAAGCAAAAAGGGTAAGGGGGATAAGAAACCCATCGATAATGCTGGCGGAGGTGACACTAAAAAGAAGAAGTCCAAGTATCCTTGTAATCTTTGCAAGGAAGACCATCCGACCCATTAGTGCCCTCAGCTTGTGGAGGCCCAAATGTTATTGGCACAACAACAACCTGTCATGTTAACGAACCTGTTTCCACACGGACAAATTCTAACTCAAGCGTCCTCGAGTGCAAAAGGAGGAAGTCAAGGACACCCTTCGTCTTCGAGCAATCCTTCATCCACAAATGTGTATATGATGAAAGGTGATGCCTACATAACAACTAGATCACATGATTACAGAAAGCTAGGCACCTCTGAGAAGGGTAAAGAAGCCAAAAACCCACCTCTTCCTCTTCAGATTGAGAAGCCGTTGGGCGAAACAACGATGCACATCCCAAAAGGTGTGTTCAAAAAATCTTCTTACAACCCAAACACAAGGGCCGCCCAAAACTACTCTGTGGTGGAGGATTTATCACAAACCCCTTGTGTGATGTCTTCTTTGGAAGTCCTCTAGAGTTTCTCTTCCTAGAGAAAGGCCCTATTAGCTGCCTTAGGCTCTACTGAGACTTATAATTCGGGAACGATCATGCTTTATACCACCGACTTAAAACCTTGTCTTCCTTACCACACATATTTTCAGATAGTAATGGCTTACACCACAAAAACTTTTACCCAGAATATTTTCCATATAGTGGTGGATGAGGGTGCCTTGACATGTGTGATGTCTTTGGCGTGTTGGAAGCCCATCGGCCAACTCGTTTTGTCTCTGTCACCTACTCTTCTTACATCTTTTGATGGTTGTTCTTTCCAACCACATGGGATCATTCCCTCTTTCCCCGTGTAGTTAGGGGGAAAAACCATGTGCATTGAAGTTGAAGTGGTCGATGCGTCTCTCGACTACAATCTTTTGTTAGGAAGGAGTTGGAATTATTCTATGCAAGTAGTGGTCACGACAGTTTTCCAGGTCTTGTTGTTTCCTCACGAGGGCTGGATTGTGACCATTGATCAGTTATCCTTCTCTCGTCCTGACCCTTCATTGGGAGTCTCCACGGTCCTGATGATTGATAACCCTCAACCCAACATCGTCAACATAGGGGTTGGTTTGTGCCCATCATTGATGGGTACTTTCGATTACTCGCCTCCTACCGACAATGTCCATTATATGACGGTTGTCCCCGACCAACCTCGAGCTACAAATTTTCAAATCTTGTCATTTCACATGACGTACTTTCACGATCCATGGACTCTTCCTTCCCCATCCGCTACGATGGAAGGGACAGAGAACCATGGCATGGCCATGACTTTGTCCACGATAGAAGTTACATACTCGGTCATTCAACAAGCTTCTGTCGACCCCGATCCGACTCCAACACAAGAGTTATATCTGGTGCTCGAGCCTATTTGGGCTCAAGGTTCCCTTGCTAATACAAATTCTTTAGACTTAGTTTTTCCTTCAGATGAAGCGATTATTGAGACAATGACTAGTCCGAACAGACCCTGAGATGATCTTCATCATAGATCTTACTTCCTCCCAGAGTTAAGACGAATTGAAGCAGATGAATTCACTCTGACTATGAATGGAGATAAAGATTATCCTATCAATCCTTTGGAAACACACATTGTTTACACTGAAGAAAATATGGAAACAATAGATGAAAAAATACCTATTGAAATCTCCAGAATCCCTGGCGTTGTGGAGAAAATATTCGTTGGAGCGGATTACTCCCCCAAGGAGATTCAAATATACATGGATTTATTTAATTCCGCGATGTGTTTTCCTAGTCTTATGAGGAAATGCTAGGCATAGACCCAAGAATTGTTGAACATGAAATCACGACTTATCATGATGTCAAGTCAGCCCGGTAGAAGCTTCGTCCGGTCAATCCTAGGAAAGAAACAACTATCAAGGCTGAAGTAGAGAAATTACTTAAAGATGGTTTCATCTACCCCATCCAATTGACTCAATGGGTGTTGAATCTCGTGCCAGTCAATAAAAATCAGGGCACAATTTGCGTATGTATGGACTTCCGTGCTCTGAATAAGGCTTGCCCAAAAGATAATTTCCCCATGTTGTTTATTGACCAGATAGTCGATGGATGCGCAGGATGCGAAGCCTTTTCGTTCATGGATGGTTTTTTGGGATATAATAAGATACAAATCAAACCCGAAGACCAACACAAAACCTCTTTCATCTGTCCACGGGAAAATTCGCTTATCGTAAGATGCCTTTTGGTCTGAAAAATGCTGGAGCTACATTTCAGTGGGCCATGTCTTTTTCTTTCCATGAACTCAAACACATAGTCGAGGATTATCTGGATGATTTAGCGTCATGATCTTGCAAGAGAGTTGATCATCCAACACACCTCCAACTTATCCTTGAATTGTGTCGCTTCTACAGAATCCGCTTGAATCCAAACAAGTGCATTTTTTGCATCACATCAGGTTGTCTGTTAGGTTTCATCATTTTGACAACAAGGATCATGGTCGATCCTCTAAAGGTTGAGGCAATAGTTCAATTGCCTCCCCCGTGCACCATACCTCATCTTCAGAGTCTGCAGGGAAAAGTGAATTTTTTATGGTGTTTCATCGCAAACTATGCCGAGATCATAAAGGGTTTTATGCGTTTATTGAAGAAGGACATTCCTTTTCATTGGTATGAAGTCACTCAACGCTCTTTCATAGCATTGAAAAGCGCCCTCATATCAACCCCTCTGCTTCGTCCACCCAATTATAATAAAGATTTCTTATTGTACTTGGCCGCTGTAGAGTCGACCATCGACATGGTCTTAGTTCAGGAGGATGATTTTCTCTTAGAATACATGATTTATTACCTGAGCCAAGGCCTAGTTGGACCAGAACTCAATTATTCCCATATTGAAAAATTTGTGTTGGCAGCAGTCCATGCTGTTCAACGGTTTCGTCATTACATTTTGTTTCGCAAGACCACCGTCATTGTTGTCATGAACCCATTTCAATACGTATTGACACGACATGTCATCGATGGAAAGATCAGTAGATGGATAGTTATCCTCCAGGAATTCGACTTGGAATTCATTTCGGCGAAATCCAAAAATTCGATGGTCTTCGCGGAACTCATATCGAAACTTCTGGTTGAATCAGGTGATGTTATACCCGACGAGTCGCCTATCAAAGGAGACATGTTTTTGATCGTGTCTTCTGACCCTTGGTATGGAGATGTGTTTTTCTATCTCCAGACTTTGAAGTGCCCCGCCTCTGCTTCTCATGATGAGCTTCACCATATACGCCATCAGGTTAAGAACTATCTCATACTCGAGGACACGTTGTATCGTCGAGGTGTAGACTGCATCCTTCGCCGATGTCTCACTTATGAAGAAGAGAAAATCATGCATAACGATTGCCACACTGGAGCATGCGGCGGTCATTTATCTAGGTTGGAAACAACCCAAAAAATTCTATGAGCCAGTTACTTCTGGCCGACATTAATCAAAGATTGTGTTGAATCGGTCAAGAAGTGCCACCCGTGTCAGATATTTTCTTAGAATATAAGGGCACACCTTGCTCCCATGTTTCCCATTATTACCGTTGGTCCCTTCACTAAATGGGGGATTTATTACACTACATGCAACCCCCCTTCATCAAGGGGGCACTGCTATATCATCGTAGCAGTAGACTACTTCACCAAGTGGGTCGAAGCTATGTCAACATTCAAACATGACGGGGAGACAACAACTCTCTTTTTGTTCAACCAGAAAATAGAAAGGTTCGGCGTCCTGAGAGAGATTGTCACTGACTATGGCAGTCACTTTCAGAACAAAATGATGACCGAGTTAACATCAAAGCTTGGGTTGTGGCAGGAATATTAATCACCTTACTACCCCCAAGAGAATGGTAAGGTGGAAGCTGTAAATAAATCTCTTAAAGCCATTCTACAACGAATGATCAATTCAGCCAAGTCAAATTAGCATTTGATGTTATATTCGACATTATGGGCTTATCGAACGTCTATTAAGAGTGCAACTGGTTTCTCACCTTTTCAACTTGTTTACGGGATGGAAGCAGTCTTTCCCATAGAATGCCAGATCCTATCATTAAACTTGGCAGTACAGTTATTTCCATACACTTCACCACTTGAAGAGCGATTACTATACCTCGAAAAGATCAATGAACAACGTCATGATGCGGCCTTGTCTAATGAGGCTCACAAACAAAAAGTCAAGTGTCAGTATGATCGGTCCATTTTGTCCTTGGATTTTCTCTGAAGGCGACCTTGTCTTGCTCTATGACCAAGATAAGGACCCCCTGGGGGCAGGCAAGTTCAAACCCATGTGGTTCCGACCTTTCATCGTGAAAGAAGTACTACAGAAGGGTGTTTATAGTCTAGTGGACTTAGAGGGAAATGTTTTGGTGGAACCTAGAAATGGGCTCTACCTCAAGAAGTATTACTCATAGGTGGGGTCACCTTGGGTGACTTTTTGTAACATATGTATATTCTTTGTACTATTACTTTTTAGTTTCGTCTTTTAGTGTTATGGACCTGTCGTTTTTGAGGTTATCTTTTTCACTGTGGTAGATGTCAAGTGAATTAGAGGTGTTCGTTGGGTTCGTGGATGGCGCTAGCCGGCACACTCGGAGGCTTGCCTCCACAACTTAGGTTATTTTTACACCTCAGGGCCAATTTCTATCTTCAGGAGGTATATGTTTAGGCGACACCACAAACAATGTCACCGAATATAGCGCAATTATTGAGTTTCTTCGTGACGCTTTATCACTTGGTATCTCTCACCTCCGAGTCTATTTAGATGCTCAGCTAGTTGTGTCTTAGTTAAATGGAGTCTACCGTGTTCATGATCCTACTCTACACCGACGGGTCCTTAGAGTACGTCTCTTAGAAAAAAGCTTTGATTATATTACATATATTCATGTTCCTAGGATATTAAATCAAGTTACAGATACTCTAGCTAATCAAATATTAGATTGGCATCTTGCACACATTTAAGAAAGACACACACATGCATATGTAAATAAATTTGTAAAGTATATGTAATCCATAAGACATGAAAAAGACATAAAAATCCATATATAATATCAAAAATATCAGAGTACATGGGTGGACGTAAGAGCCTCAAAAATACGTCCAGTAAAGAGTCACAAGGCTTATGCCCTCAAAAATATACAAATAGTTCCCTCGACACGTAAGCAGTCCAATCTAACTAAGGACAGGGCCTATTGGTCCTATTATAATGATCCACGACATTTTCCAAACACAGAAAAATCCGGACCCACATCCGTGGTGCCCCCACTACATGAGGCTGCATAGATGGTGGCAGATCCTCGATCTCTGCCATGGGGACTATACGAGTGAGCGAGGTAAAATTCCTTTCTACCTATCTCAATACTCTCTCAGCCCCTCCAGTTGGAGGTCCCCCTGCTGCTACTGGTCCGCCAACTGCAGCTGGTCCTTCCTTTGGTCAAGGTCGTCGTCTGTTCTTCGCGAAGTCTGTTGGACGCACTGGCCCCACATCTGCACATAACACATACTTAATTATCAGATACTCTAGTATATACAAAAAATGATATATATATATATATATATATATATATATATATATATATATA
>ML779654.1:1336340-1369705 GCA_009831015.1 Picea engelmannii
GAAGTTGATCCTGGTAGAGGGGTAGTCCTCTATAAACGGAATCTGTTGCGCCCACCAAGAAAATAACTTGGCATCGAAGGCCTCAAAGGTCCTTCCTCCCCCTGTCATGGCAACAACGCCGCCCATATGCATAGTGCGGGGTGAGGGGCCTCATGCCCTCATATCGTCTCTCTAGGACTGAGACCGAGTACTCTCTCGAAGAAGAAAACACAAAGAATTGTCCCAAACCCAAAATTCTTGTGCCTCCGCATACGACACTCTGTCAATTGCCTCTTCATATAGTCTAGTAATGTGATGCTCCAGTCAAATATTTGTGCATTTAAGCACTGAATCGCATAATTCATGTGCACCCGTGAGGCCTAATGTAGAGCCACAGATCCAGTGATCCGCCCAATAAGCAAAACTATCACTTTCAGTGATAGGTCAGAGATCTTACTTATTGGCACTTGCATGCCCATATTTTCTGTACCAGATTCATAGTGGAGTCCAATCAACTCCGCTATGTTGAGAGGCCCAGAAGGAAAAGTGTGAAAATTGATTGGTTCCCCTCTCCTTGAGAAGCCAGTCAAAAAGTAGATGTCCTTGGTCGTTGGAGTCAACGATTGAACCTCAAGCATGAAGGCCTCTGCATCAGGGTTCCAATAGTCAACCAAGGCGTTCAGTAGCCTAGGTTGTGCCTGCATGAAAGGACAATGGAAAAACTTTATCAAACCACATTGTGTTAATGCAACAAGAGCATTAGGGTCCTAGTCGACCAAAAGATCAATGTCCTCATGCTCCCTTTCTCTCCAGTGAACATATATCCTGCAGTTTACAAGTTTAGGAGAGATTAACCCTTGCAATTTTTTATTTTTTCACATCTTAGAGGGTACACGCGGGCTGTAATGCACACAGTCGCGTGTGCACACGTGCAGTTTTTATTCTGCATGCATGCACACGCGGGCTGTCTTAGGACAACCCATGTATATGTAGGGACAACCTTTTTAAGGTCAATGCCCCCTCAAGAAACAAAATAAAATGCATAAAGGAAGAATGGAATTGCAAGAGGGGTTAGTACATACTTACTTGGTCCAAACAGAGGCTCGTTTCGTCCACTTGGGCTCTCGGAATCAACTCTTTTCACAAAGGGGTTTTTTTGGCTTTTAGTCAATTTCTCAATTTGCAATAGTGATAATGTGCTGCCAACTTCTATTTATAGACTTTTTTGGCCACTTTTTGTCATTTTTTGGACCCTGGTGTCACTTTTTCTAAATTAAACATCATTTAGTATGGTTTAAGATTTTTCTATGGATTGTTACGATAAGTGTTACTTTGGGTATTGGGAATTTTTTTGGAGATTTGGGTCTTTTTAAAGGTCCTTTGGTAAAAAGTTGTTTTTCCAACTTGTTGCATTTAAGTTAGGGTTCCACCTCCACTTTCTGCATCTCATTGTCTTTATCACTACACCATAGGATCGACCCCACCAAGTTGAGGCACAGAACCCTCATTACTACTTTAGAAGTGTCGTAATTTAGTGGTAGAGCCTACCTATACATGGATGCCCTAGATAGATCCTGGTTGCATTCTGGCATCCATGTTGTCATTAATGACTATAGGCTTGGGAGTCCTTGTTAGTTTTATCCTGATTACGAGTTTGAGCCTCATTTGCATGATACATTATCACTCTTGACCTCACCCTCAGGACTCCCAAAACATAATGGGTCTTCTTTTAAGCCCTTTTCAGACCCTCTAAACATGAAAATATTGTCGAGTGATCTTGTGGCCTTTCACGCTCGCTAAACTGAAATTTGAAGTCACGTCTATTCGATGGTAGTTTACCCCTTTTTCGGTTCGGATGGTCAACTGTACGAACAAAGGTAGACTCTAGGAGTTTCGGTTCCCTAGAAGAGTATACTTGGGTATGATTTTAACCCTTTTTCAATCCCGAGGGACTAAATTTACGAAAAAGGCACCCCCACGGAGTCCATAGTTAAGCTCTTTTCAGACTCCCTAAAATTGAAAAGATCATCGAGTGACCTTATTCTTTCACACTTGTTAAATTGGTCCAGAAGAACATTCCTGACGGAGTCCATAGTTAATCTTTTTTCAGACTCCTTAAAAATGAAAAAATCCCCGAGTGATCTTGTCTTTATCACACTCATTAAATAGTTTTGAATAGACGTTTGGTCGATGCTAGTTTACCCATTTTTCGAACCGACTAGACTATCTTCGAAAAAGGTACCCCAGTGGAGTCTCCTTTTACGCTTTTTCAGACTTGCTAAATATGAAAAACTGTCGAGCTTACCTTCTCTGGGCTCGTTAAAATTACATCGAAGGACGTTACCATTGTGTGTCTTATTAATCGCATTTGCATACCTGTGTCTTTGGCCTAATGTCGACGCCATGTTGCTCTCAATTGAACCATCTAAATCATGCCTTATACTCAAACCCTGTCACACTTTGCCTCTGCGTATTGACACCTTTGGCCCATGGAGGATTTTTCCTGAGTGTCCTTTTCCTGCATATGTCCCTTTGCTTTGAGCATCCCTTTGTTTCTTTTGCTTGGAATTAGTATGTATGTGACACTCGATCCTCCTTTGTAACGTAGCATTCTTTTATTCTTTTTTCAAGCTTTCCAAAATTATTGAAAAAGACAAAAAAATCAAATATACCCCAAAAAGAGGAAGGGAAAGGTATTTTCTTTTTTTTGGCAGCGTAATGAGTCGCCCTTGGACAAAGCACATCCTTCCGTTTGTTCATCAAGCCTTGGGATTTAACATGACCTTAGGAATTTGTTCTCACTACATAGAGCTATGTCCTCCTCCATTTGGTTATTCTTCCAAACATATGGAGTGTTTGCGGTGCCTCCTGCATCGTGAACTTATGTCAAAATATCATGCTTCCTGAGTCTCATCTTTTGTCGTGATATTGTCCAAGGGAAGTTATTACTAAGCTTGAGTCTACCCCCTTTGCAGATTGTCTCTTACTCTCATGCTCGGTCATCCCGAAAGACCAATCAAGTCTCTGTTCGAAATCCATGAAGCCCTCAACCTGATCATCAAAATCCTCTAGTCCATTCCTGACAAGCCGTCAAAGACCTCTGGGTAGTGAAGTTGTACACTCATATTACACTCCTACCCGAGTTGTGAAGATTTTGAAGTTGTTGCTTGAGCTCTGAAGGCCTCATCTCTAGACATCAAGCCTTATTCGCTTCTTGAAGATGGATACTATACATGTATATCTTTTTGATTTCGAGATGTAGATCTGCTATGTATTTCTCGCAGCTACACTTTATATAGTTATATGACATGGATCTATAGTGTATTTGATTGGTAGCCATGATTTTATTTCATTTTGAGCATGGGTATGCCCGCCTCAGTGAGACAATTATTATTTTGCAGATGGCACCTCCCAAATTCTGGTTCCTGGGCTCACTTGTTTGGTACGTTGGTGAAGATTGATAATGCATTTCGGCCATCAGATGCTCTTCTGACCTCACACATTAGGGAGCATCTGTTATAACCCTAAATTGCACCAGACATGCTTGCCTGACATCAGGCCATCTCATTTGCCTTCTTTCCCAAGCCACTACTGAACAACTTTTTAAAAAACACCCTTTTTTGAAGGCATGCACGCCCTACTCCACTACTGCACGCGTGTGTACGCTGGCTGACCCACTACAACCCACGTATACCTAAAAAGCATGAAAAATAGAAAGTTGCAGACAGAACACACAGTTTTGGGTAAGTTAACTAAACCGTTTGACTGCCCATAGCCAGTCACTCGACCAAATACCTAGCCCTTTCTAGCCTATAAAAGAAGGGGTAGGGGTCCCATTTGGAAGGAGGAAAATCATAGAAAAGAAACTATACCCGATTTAGTATTCCCCTTGCCCCAACCCTTTGTAACTATTGTGTGAAGAGAAGCATATACAAAAGCAAATCCCGGAAATCCCTCCTATAGAATAGCATTAAGGGTTTTATCATGCATGCAGAAATGACTTAAAGTCTCCTACTTCTTACCAACATCCCCAATCATAAACCCCATTATTTATATGCAAATACAAGGTTAAAAAGATCAAGTTACTGTACCTTATTTTTCGTGTTTGATGTCTATCCCTTTAACGTTTGGTCCCTCCTTGACTGCAAATCTCCTCCCAATGCTAACCTGCATTCATAAAAGACAAACAAAGAACTCCACATGCATATGATCTATAAACTAATGGGTTAGATATTCTATCAAAATATAATCAAATTTAAATATTGACAATCTCATATGGCGGGATGTGAAAAGTACTTTTATTAATCTCACAAAATTAACCTTACAATAGTGAGATCGACCACTGCTCCTCGAATCTGGTCTTGGGCTCCTCTTCAACTGTGCTCCAACTGCTTCTGTATATGCTTCTCTTCACACAATAGTTGCAAAAGGTTGGGGCAAGGGGAATGCTAAATCGGGTATAGTTTCTTTGTTATGATTTTTCTCCTTCCAAATGGGACCCCTACCCCTTCTTTTATAGGCTAGAAAGGGCTAGGTATTTGGTCGAGTGACCGGCTATGGGCGGTCAAACGGTTTAGTTAACTTACCCAAAACTGTGTGTTCTATCTGCAACTTTCCATTTTTCGTGCTTTTTAGGTATACGCGGGCTGTAGTGGGTCAGCCAACGTACACATGCGTGCAGTACTGGAGCAGGGTGTTTATGCCTTCAAAAAAGGGTGTTTTTTAAGAAGTTGTTCACTAGTGCTTTGGCAAAGAAGGCAAATGAGATGACCTGATGCCAGGTAAGCATGTCTGGTGCAATTTAGGGTTATAACACTCCTCTACATTTGTATGTCTCAAGATATCTAATGTAAGTTCCATGGTGTGTGTTAATTTATTTAAGATGCAACATATCACAAGTGAAGAGACAATTGCAATTTTTTGAGGATAAAGCATGAGTTGATTGGTTTACATTAGGTGAATCAACAATTGAAGTTATAGTTGGATGATACCACGATTGGACACGACACTTGGAAGTGAGAGAGTCACGCCCTTATATATGAGTTAGAAGAGATTAAACAATGATTTGAGAGGAAGTGGCCTACATTACAAAAATATGATCCTCAGTTGAAGGATACTACCATTGAAGAGAATCCATCCATCATTGTGGAGAAATTTAATTATTCTATGTTAAGGATGCAAGAATAACAAGGAAAAGTAACATCACAATTGGAAGCAAAGAGGAGTTCAATAGATTCTCATGTTTGTGAGCTTATAGAAATGATTGACCCTTTGATTGGTCAACCTAAACAATGCAAGACAAAACTTTAGGTTGTGATAGAGGAAAGTAAAATTATCTACAATAGATTGTAGGATTAATGGATGAGTATCTTGAGAGAGATAGAAAAACATGTTGAAGCACTCTACGGACATATCATGAAGTTACAAATCTATGTTAATTAGGTTATCGATCCCATTCCACTATGGTAATAAGCTTGTAGAGATTTAGAAGATTGATACACGAGATAAATACTTAATGCCACATTGGTTTTGTAGCCATTACCACCTTGAGGGAGTTTAGTCCAATGGCACAAGACAATGATATGCAACTAAAAAAATTAAGTCTTTTGTTGATACTAAGTGGAAGATTGCCTTGACCACCAAGCCATTATAGCCAAACCACGATAAAGTGAAAGATTTCCTTGTAGGTGTTAAAAATGTGCTAACTAAATGCTCTAAATAGATATATGTTTTTACATGGTTCAAAGGCCAAGATTTAGATTTGGTGCTTGAGCTCACCCATTTGCTCAGGGGTACAACTCAGAGTTGACTCAAGGGTGAGTCAATAGGTGCGGTTGGGGCTTGTTGGCCCCTTCATTTTGGCGATAATATGAGTTGTTTCCAGGTTAAAAGGTGTCGAATCAGGTTGCACCATCATTTTTTGGATTTATGATATTCTACATGTGCAGACAAAGTGAGAAAGGTAGATGGAAAGGATAAATAACTAACTATTTGAGATGTGATCCCAATATTCAAGATGAAATGTGGTGAAGGGATTTCATGCAATTGGATAGGTAGTTGTTGATGAGATGATGGCCACTAATGACAATTGAATATGTCTAGTTGTTTTGGGGTTTTTGACTTAGTCTTCATACCTTTGGGAAATTATTTATAAATATGTATAATGAGGCCTAAAAACAATTGTATATTTGATTTAAAGAGGGGTGTTACATATTAGTTTTGGTTAAATACCATTTGCTACTTATTTTGCATCTAGTTATTTTGTAATTGTAACAAAGTTTTACTTGATTATTATGAGATTAATGAAGAAGTACAACTTGTTATGTTCATTTTTCAATTTTTGGTGTGTATGGGTGATGCTTACCTTTTTTTTATTTTTACCATTTCTTGCATATTGTGATGGATGAAATGTCTTAATGGTAGAGTGGGCTTAATGGTTAAGAACATGTCTTTCCTCTTAAGAGGTCACAAGTTCAAATCCAGAGAGGGGTAGGGTATGTATACCTCCCTAAACTTTACTAGTGAAATGGCTGGGATCCCTTGTCCCATAAACAAGGGGATCTCATCCACCAATTAGGTGTGGTTTCACTGTCACCTTAAAAATAGATTATAATTATTATTATTATAATTATAATTTATAGAGATGGAGTGTAGATGTTAATAGACACGAGTGATAATAATTGCAACTTCCTCCACATAATTAGTCGAAGTAAATTAGTAAACAGTTGGATTTTTATATCCGACTGTTGAAGTAAATTAGTCGAAGAAGTCGACACGGCATAGTGCTCTACTCGATTTGCTGGCGGGAAATTCGGTGTGTTAGACAATCGTTGGAGAAGATAAAACTAACATTTAGTGCTCTAAAGAACGTCTCCTTAGACGACAATAAAACGTTGCCAGGAGTCCGAAATCGGCTCAAATCCGGTGGTAACTGCTGCTTATTCTTAGGAAGTGGTACTTTCAGACGATTAACAGCGGGGTATGTTTTCATTTTCTGTTATAAGGGCCCTGTCTTGATGAATAAGTTCATTTTTCTTTAATCAGGTACACGACTCGCTTAATCCCGCTGCTTCTCTCTGACTGTTCAGAGAGCCCATCAAAGAGCAGAGAGCATCCCAGGAAAAATCCTCTTGTATTATTAGAATGGCATGTATTTCTCATAAACTCAGGCTGGAAGCCTTTTTCCTCTCATGGATTTTGTTATCCTTCGTCTTATTTGCTACAGGTAAGTGGTTTCGATGTTCTTGATTGTGGGTTTCATTGTTCTTGATTGTTTGTTTGTGACATGTCTTGTTCCTTTGGGAATAAGGGTACTGTGGCCACTGCCTTCCTTTTCTGGGAAAAAGATATCCACCCTTCAGAAATCCTACTTGGAATTTTGAAGTTAAAAACTGGACAGATTAGAATTATGACAATTTGTCCAGAACCACGAAGTTACAGAGAAGAGCAAGTTGGTTCCCTGCCCATAACTGTCACTTCATGGCCCCGGCCCTCTACATATTTTTCACTTTAGTCTTACAGAAGAGAAAGTTGGTTCCCTGCCCATAACTGTCATTTCATGGCTCGGCCTTCTACAGATTTTTCACTTTAATTTTTCATATTTTATGTTTTTTCTATTATGGCCCATCTCACCCCCAGCCCACTTTACCCTACCCTCATATTTTATGTTTTCTTTATTATCCTCACTTCCATTCTAATGTTTCATACTTAATGTTTTTTCTATTATCCCTACCTCCACTTTAGTGTTTCATACATGTTTTCTCTATTATCCCCATCTCACCCTCCTACTTTATGTTTTCTCTATTATCCTCCATCTCATTTTAGGACAGATTTTTATTCTTCGAATCTTTTATAACCGATTTCACTATTCTGGATAACCAACTCTCAGATTGCTCTCTATCTTTAATATTTATTACTGTTCATCTTATTATTTTTTTAGTATTTATTACTACTCATATTATTGGTTTTTTCAATATTTATTACTACTCTTCTTATTGTTTTTTCTGACGCTTTTTATCCTGAAAATGGTTCCGCTTCTTGTCCTGAAAATGGTCCCTGATATGAATCCAAAACGTGGACAAACAAATATAGACTCTGTGGTCTCTTTGAATATAGCTGAAATGGCTCTGTATAGATTTTCAAGATTCCAACCTACCCAAAACTGACACTTCATGGTTCTGGGCGAATTTCTGTATGGTGCTTAATTTTTTCTGCAATGGCTGTAATGGCTCTGGATAGATTTTCAAGATTCCAACCTACCCAAAACTGACACTTCATGGTTCTGGGCGAATTTCTGTATGGTGCTTAATTTTCTCTCTCTAGGGTGTAGGCAGATTGACAATGTGTGGTTGCAGTTTGTTTTTCAGTTATGTCATGGGGATGAAACCCAACAGCTAGGGTAGTGGGTGTGTCCAATCCAGGGAGGTTTATACGTAAAATCTCACCAAAAAGTTAGGTTTACAATCCACCTTTTATCAGAAACATAAGAAGAAGAAGAGATGCCAGTTTTCATTATGTGAAAATAGTTTTTATTGAATTTGCTGTGAACCATTGACTGCTAACTTGATTGCTTACTTTGGACATGTTCTCTTGCAGGAGCGAGACATGCTAAGCACTTCTCGCAGGTTCAAATTTTTAACATGGCCAATCTCTGTCTGTGTGTGGTTTATCAGGTAGAGAGGCATTGAAGACTAAATTTTTTATGAACTGTTATTGTTGTTATGGTTGCAGATAGATAATCCAGGACAAAGGCTATGGTGTATAGCGAAGCCTTCAGTGGATGAGCGCAGCCTACTTGTTAATCTTAATTTCGCATGTTCTCAACCAGGAGTTGACTGCTCAATTATGCTCAGGGGATACCCATGCTATTACCCCAATACCCCGGTATCACATGCCTCGCTTGCAATGAATATGTATTTTCAACACAATGGACGCAATTACTGGAATTGTTACTTCAATAACACTGGACTTGTGATCTTAACTGACCCAAGTAAGTATTCTCCCTTAAAAAAAAAAAAACCATTTATGCAGTGGCTCATTTCTTTGAATAAATCACTCACATGGATTCATCTTAATCCAGGATTTATTACACATCAAAATAAAACACACTTCAATTGTTTTACATTATTATGTGTGATTTGATAAATATTAAAGTTTGTATTTCATCTTTCTAGTTAAATCTAAGATTAAGATAGATTTGTATTAATTTGTTTTACATTATAAAAGCATTATCTAAGATTAAGATACATATGTGTTAATTTGTTTTTCATTATAATTGTATTCTTAATAAGTTTTGGTTGTTGTAGCATAAGCAAAATATTCATGTATTGTTAGTTTTGTTCTTTAAGAACATATTTAGATATTTAATTAGCATGAAGCAAATCAAGATTGATTTTGCTTTCTTTATGACTATTAGATTTCAGAATTTGCAATCGAGATAAGCTCAAGTTATTTTGATATTGTGATTAAATAGATGTCAGAATTTGCAATCGAGATAAGCTCAAGTTACTTTGATATTGTGATTAAGTAGATATGAGAATTTGCCATCAAGATAAACTCAAGTTACTTTGATATTGTGATTAAGTATATCCATTTTGCTGTGAAGGTTTTGGGCGCTGCAAATACTCATCACAATGAGAGATTGTTTTAAAAAGATTGAAAGGCATTAATCACTTTGGACGAGCTTCAGTGTACAAATCCAACACTAGTAATACCAATGTATTTTTCCATTTAGCAAGATTCATAAATAATATTTCAGTTGTTCTTCTATGAATTTGAAGAGCTTCGAAGGCTTTTTCATGGTTGTTGAAAGAATACAAACTTTCTTGATAAGTGCTTGCATCAACGAATTTTTTTTTAAAACACTGCAGAACCTATGTTTTTAAAAAAAAATTATGATATTTTTTTACATATGTTTTAAAACACTGCACAACCTAATTGACTCTAATGGTTGATAAAAAAAAAATTAATTTATTAGATGGTTATTTATGATTATAATGTAAACATGACATGATTAAGCAAATATGACAGAACAGCACATCTAGGAACTGTTTTTTTCTTTGCGATGACTATAGTTTAAAAGTTACATGGTTAAGCAAATATGACAGAACAAAACATGGAACCCAAAGACTGATATTTTCTTTACAATGTTTATATCACTATTTATGACTTTATATGTTAAATTACATATGACAGAACAAGACTTGAAACCTATTTCATTTGACGAAGGAATTAATTCGTAGGTGACAGGAATACATGAGTTCTCTGTTTTATCTTTCTTCAAACATCCTTTCACTAGTTTGAAAGTTATTACATTAAAAGATTATTGATTTTTAATTAAATTGAAAATTAAACATGCTTTCAACCATTTAAATAGTTTATCTACGAAGAAAATTTAAATGTTTTTCCATCTAAAATTCTTTGAATTAGGCTTTTATGAAGTTGGGTTCACGTTTATTGCAATAAATAATAAATTATGATATACATAGACTATTAGGCAAGCTAACAAATATTAAACTATAGTAATTAAACCATTAATTTAGTAATTATTTTGATGTTATTTAAGTAATTTTTTTTTTTTTTTTATATTGAGAAGGGGATGGGAGGGTTTGTTGCAAAACAGGATGGATGGATGATGAGGTAGAGCTTGTTGATTATTCAGATGACCAATTATCTAAAGACTAGATATTATGTTCCCCACCAAGTGTTGTATCTCTAGTGGAGAGGTTGTTGCGGTCATTGGGTGTTGACGAGGTATCTTTGCTTGACCTAAGTAAAGGTGCCAAAAGTTTTTTTTTTGAGTTTTGGATCCATGGCACGTAAGATGCCAAAGTTGGTACGTCCATGGGATTTGGTCATACTAGGGATAATTATGAAGACTCTATCTCTTTCCATGTCTACGGGTGTACCTCTGTGTTTAGATCTTATTAATTCGAGAAGTGATATTTTCAATGCGGGTGTACCTTCGTGTTCAAATATTATTAATTCAAGAAGTGACATTTTCAATGCAACCTTGACTGCTCCAATCTTGGTTTATTGCAGGTGATTAATTCGAGAAGTGATCTTTTCAATGCAACCTTGACTGCCTTAGAAGAATGCTCTGCCAATTTGGCCTATGATCTGGTAACATTTTGGTCTGATGCCCCGATCGACATTAATGGTTTTGTTTTTGTTGGGTCTAGGTTTAGTGTTGAGCACTTGTAGGGAGGTCGATGCAAGGAAGTGGAAGGACCCAAAAGGAAGAAAAAATGTAAGGTAATCAGAAGTCGTGGAGGGGGAGGTTGATTTAGTGGTGGGGGAGGACATTGTGATGAACCAAGTTCTCAATATATCTGGCCGTACCCTAGTAGGAAAATTCCTTGGTAGAAGAGTGGGGATGGATTGTTTATTGTCTTAGATGGAAAGGCATTGGGGCATTGGCCTAGGGTATACCCCGGAGGCACATCTCTTATCCAAAGGATGGATCATATTTTTTTTTAGAATAGAAGAAGATGTTTCAATTCTTAAGGAGGTCTAGTTTATGGATAGGTCAAACCTATTCATAAAACCATGGAATCCTTTATTTGATGCAAAGGATGAGCTGATGTACAATACCTTAGTCTTGATTAAACTGTTAGGGCCTGCCATGGAATTTGGAATGATGCAAGATTTATGAGCCATTAGTAACCATCTCGGGAAGACCATATTAGTCAATGAAAACCTTTTAGGCAAGGGATTCAGGTCAATAACTCAGATTTTGGTAGACTTGGATATTAGCAAGGGTTTATTTGAATCCATTGATTTGGTCCTTGAGGAGAAGATGTATTTGTATCTCCTTGATTATGTTAATATATCATTATGCTATTCTAGGTGTCATATGTATGGACACATTATTAAGGATTGTTTGAAACCTTTTTTAAAAAATAATCGGAGGAAGAAGGAATTTCAAAGAACCATTTTTTAGGAGAAGAACCCACTTTTCGTTGAGGATATTGTTGATCAAAAGTTGGTTACTAAAGTAGCTTCAGTGATTTATTCACATGAGGAAGTGGGTAAGGGATTCAAAGGGACTACACAAATCCTTGTTGGGGATCTATTGATACCTTTAATTGTTAGTGCAAGGCCACTTTTGGGTTGCAAAGTGGGTTATGGAGATGAAGAAGGTCCAACTTTGGAGCACTGATCCTCCTCGCATATTCAAGAGGTCTTGAAGGAAACCGTGAACACTTGAGAGGACGATGTGGGTAACTTGAATCTTTCCTCCTCTTGTTCTTATCCCTTCAACAATCTTTTGGGTTTCTCGAAGGGCTAGGACCTGCTCCTTTTGTTCAGATTAAGAGACCTAAAGGTTGACAACCAGAACCCCTCTATGCTCTAATATCTCCCATTTTAACCTATTCAATGACTTTGAACCATGTGAGCTAGTGGGTTTGGGGTCGATGGAGGGGTTGGCTTCATTATGATCTACATCCTAAGAAAGGACAACTTTTTGTGTCACTTTAGAGGTTTGGGAATGGAATCCAATAATGAAATGGGGAGTCTCTCAATCAGTAGGAATTTGAACTTTAAATGGGCACAAGAATAGGAAATCAAAGAAATCAATCAAGAAAAATAGAATCGTGTTACTAGGACCCTTAGAGAAGGACTAGCCCTTCTAGATGTTTCTCCATGAAGATTGTTTTGTTAATATTCAAGGCCTAGGGGGGAAATCCAAACAATTGTCCCTCAAAATATTGGTAGATAATGAAATACACGAGATTGTTCTTCTGCAATAAACCATGGGAAAATGGAACCTTTTAATCTCTTAACTTAAAAAATCGATGAAGGGTTGGGAATTTCTTGCTCTTGATTCCGAGGGTTTATCTGGGGCGATCATTTTGGGTTGGAACACTAATGTTATGTTGTCTAATGTTTTTTTAATTAATTTATGTTTATTTGAAAAGTTTTATACAAAATATTTGGATTTTATTTGTCCATTCTCAATGTTTATGGGTCATTGGTGGTGATATTAATCTGGCATTAAACTATAAAGAAGTTTGGGGGGATAGCTCCAGGTCTGATAGAAGTGTTAAGTTCTTATTTCACTTTGAAGATTTTGGATGGGTGGATATTGAACCTATCACATTAATACCTACTTGGAATAATAATAGTTTTGGTGAAGATGCAATTGCTAAAAGACCACCAGTTTTTGATTCAGGATACCGTTATTCAAAAGGTGAAAAAGCTCAAGACTTGGGTTGGAGGGACCAATCTCTCTAATCACTTCCCCACATGGTTAGATTTATAAAATCATGGAACAAAGCTAGGAGCCCCTTTCAAATTTAATCCCAACTGGACTATTGATGATGGATTTCAAGCTATAGTTAAGGATTCATGGAGCAATTACTCTTTTGATCTATAATCATCTGACCGTGAATAGTTCTCCCTATATTTGAAACCTATAAAAGAGAAGGTGGATTGTCATGAGACCTTTGAGGGATATCGTCCCATATATATTTGTATTTTCATATATAAGATTATTGCTAAGGTTTGGGTTGTTAGGATTAATCCCTTTCTCTCTAACTTTATCTCAGCAGAAAAATTTGACTTTCTTGAGGGAAGGCAGATTCATGAAGCCAAAGGAACTACCCAAGAGGATTTTCACTCCATCATACTCTCTAAATATCCTACAGTTGTTATTTATTTGTCAAAGGCATATGATAGGGTCTTTTGGATTTATTTGAGATTATTGTTAATTCACATTGGTTTCTCTTATCCCATAATCTAATGGATCATGGCTTGTGTTATTTCTGTGTCCTTCACTGTTTTAATTAATGGTGCAAATTTTGATTGTTTTAATTCATATAGGGGGTTGAGGTAAGTATTCCCTCTCTCTCTATTTTTATTTCTCCTAGTGGAAGAAAGCCTTAGTAAAGCACTCGATGATGCCAAGTGGAAGGGAATAGTAAAAGGTGTTAAGGTTGGTAGATGGGAAAGGCTTAGACATCTACTATTTGTAGATGATGTACTGCTCTTTTGTTTTTGGTTCAAAATGATAATTTAGTTCCTACAAGGAAATTCTCCTTCTTTATAGAATGACTACATGGATGGAATTTAATGAGACCAAATCTGCACTTTATTCTTACAATCTCCCTGATGGTCTTGATTCATTGAAAGATACCTTCCCTTTCAATATTTAAACATAATGTAGTTCATGTATTAAGTATCTAGTTTTCCACTTGAAACTAAACGATTGTGTGAAGGAAGATCAATTTTGGTTGACTGGGAAGGTGGAGAAAATAATTTCACTATGGTGCAATAGGTGGTTGTCAAGAGGAGGTCATTTATTTTTGGTAAAGTCTGTTTTGGAGGGTATTCTTATGTATTAGCATACATTGGCCCATATTCCCAAAGACATTTTGGAGAAGATCGGGAGGTTTTATTTCAATTTTCTGTGGTAAAGGGCACTCATTGGGTTAATTAGAGAAAAATTGCAGCTCCAAAGTCTTTGGGAGGATGGGGACTGGAGGATATACATCTTTTAAGTCATTCACTTGATGCTAAATCACCATGGAATATGATCATCACCAAAGAGGGTATGTGGAGGAAGACCTTAATACAAAAGTAGAATGCCCTTGGCATAGTATTGGACTAGATAAGGAAGAAAAGGAAAAGTACCTAGAATGTATCAAATAAATGGAAATCCCTAACATTGGATTTTCGTGTGATAGGATCATTTTTGGCCTCAAAAGTTGGTAATGGGTCAAAATTTAGAGTAGGTGTTGATGCTATTATGGGCTAGTGATAGAATAATATTTCTTTCTGAAGATTTGATTTACTATTTTCAAATGATTGGGAAAACTACATTAAAATCAATGTCAAATCCAACTATTACTAACATTTGGGCACAAGGTTAGTTGAATGCATGTGAATTAAATTTAGCAGGTGATTGGGCCATTTAATGGAACGACTTCATTGATTCACTTCAAAGGGATAATATTATACTTGGTCCTAGTGAGGATGAACTTATTTGGGGAAGAAATGTGGCTAGAGGAAGCTATTCAACCAAGTTGGGTTATGAAAAAAGTTATTGAATTAATGATAAATATGATCTCAAAATGAGAACTCATATTTTTGCATAAAAAACATGAAAATCAACCCCCAAATAAAAAAAATAGTGTTACCGGTAGCACCATTTTTTGAAAAGTTGTCAAAATTACAACATTTTTCAAGCATGGCCTTCAAATCTCATACAGTGGCTCAAAAAAACCTTAAAATCATCATCTAAATAGAAAAATGATGTTACATAAAGAAAAATGTTTTTTTCAAAACGTTAAAATTATAGATAATTTGAAATCGTATTTTTAGCATTTGGTACCATTAAAACCAAAACCTTAAAATCAACCATCAAATTGAAAAGTACTGCTACATCATCATTACTATAAACTAAATCATAAAATCAACCCTTAAATGTTTACTTTTAAAATCTTAGTTATAATTCCATGAAAATATCACACTATACTTTAACAATTCAACATCACTTTTTAATATTTGTTTACTTTTAATAAAAAAAAGTAAATACAAGTTACATTGAATGAAATACAAATTATTTCTTAAAAGTTTTGTTACATTGGCTATATTCAAAACATATGAGCTAAGAAATTTTATTATATTCTCCATAATCAAAACATCATATAATTCATAAAACATAGAAATGATTCATAACTTCATGTAAGATCATATGTAAGTTCAATGCTCATTTCTAGTTACCATACAAACATCATATGGATAAAAAATACATAAAATGTTTCATGCACTTATTCACATTGACTCATGGATTCTAAAATACCATCAACGTCTACATTGTCTTCAGATGAATGATTGGATGAATACATAGATGATCCATCCTCTTCTCTATTGTCGATGAATGCGCCATCTGAGTCTACATGCATGCACAACATTTCATATGTCAAAATCCTTTTAGATATACAACTAGGCTCAACGGACTCCCATCTTGCAGTTATTTCTTATGGGAACAACCTCTTGATAATCTTTGTTGTCTTGGAGTGAAGAGTTCCTCTCTTTTTAAATTGAAGTCATAAACATGTATGTCAACATCCTCTAATTTTAAGAGGTTAGTGCGATGATGAGTTGTATTTTGACCCTTTCTTTTCTCTTTCTATTGACATGTTTCTCAACCACCATCTATGGATTGTGCACACCATTGAATGGGTGTGTGCTTGTTGCATACTAATGCACTTCAATTGCAATAACATCTTCATTTTCTTTCTCAATCTTTATAACCCTTGCAATCAAGAATGAATAACCATGTGGATCTTCAGTCGCTAAGACTGCAATCATGCTACCCTCCTTAATATCATGTACTGAACCATTATAAAGGTATTTCATGGCTTCACGTTGTGCATGTGACATTCGGGAACCAATATACATTTCTCTTTCGTTTTCTTGTGTAATCTCAATAACACCTTAAGATTCTTGTTGTTCAACAATGTTTGTTTCTTCATATTCATTTGACATATTTTGTGGCCAATGAAATGGAGTCTTCAAAAATGTATCTTCATTTGTTGAGCTTGAAATATGTCACTTTGACCAGTGAAAAAAGACTCCCACCAAATAGAAACAACAACATCAAAGTACTCATATGTATTTTTAATGAACTTTTTTATTTCTTCCAGGCATTCAAAATAATCTACATCTCTATTATGCCTCCATGCATTATGGATTTTAGCAACTGGTTGTAATAACAATAAATTTTATGCAAATATTGGACGATCTAGAATGAACTTAAAAAATGTTGAACCTGATGAAGGCCACCATTCTACAGTATTTGAATACTTCTTTCCCCATATAAGTTTAAATTTCCCATCAAATTTTTTGAAACAAAATTGATGTTGGAAGCTAATGTCATTAAGCTTCTCAATACATTTTTCTTCACGATGCGATCCATGAATAAATCTTCACATGTCAAGAGTTTCTTCTAATATATAAAAAACAGGCTCTGGAATGTATGATTTTTAATACATTCAATCAATGATGGTAGGATTCCAACATTTTCCCTCTTCAATGTCACTGAAAAACGAATGAACATTTGATCAATATGATCATGAGTGTGTCCAACAACAAGGAAACCAACTTTCACCTTTTGAAATATTCCCAGTTCAACAAGCATGCTTAGATATCCAAACACAATTTGATTTTTATTTTCATGACTAGTGTTGTCCAACTGTAGATAAAGAACTTGAGGAAGAATTCCAGACCAGTGAGTGAGCACATGATGAATTATGGTGATGGTCATATTTGCATCATTATGAATATTTGGAGCTGTGAAGTAAACCCTTGGACACATGTTTCCATTAAAAACCATACAACCAACCAAGTGAAACTAAATGAAATTCTCTTCCTGTAATTTTTTTGGTGTATTGACAAAATGTGGTAGAAGTGTTTTCTTCTGGTCCATGCCATCAATTATCATACCTAAATATTTTTTTGGAACATCATAACACTTCTTTCAATGTTTTCACAACTTTTTCCTTTCACTTGATTGTTGATTCTGATGTTCTTGAAGTGCTTTGACTATGGAATCTTGACATGACATAAAATGAAAATATTGATCATATGTTTTCATAGTTGATAACTATCCAATTAAAAAAAAAAATAGTAAATACATACCTCTTTTTGCCTCTTTAGATTTATCTCTTCTTGATTTAAGAGTAGCACATATAATATAAATCCCCATCCTCGAGTTCTTAGGAATACATACATTGTTGAATTATTTCTTCCATTTTCTTGTAAAATATGCATATGTAATAAAATTACCATTTCCTTCAACACCTTCAACATATCCTTTGTACAAGTTGTAGAGTTCTCTCCTTGAGAAATTATCTGGAATATGTATTGTGTCTCTTTCTGGCATACACTCTCCATGTTTGAAAAATAAGTCATGCATCCATGACAATGTAGTGTTTGTTAATGGCCTAATTTCTCGTCCATGATGTATCTTTGAATAAAATGAAGGATATTTTTCCAACCTTGTTTGGATTCTTGATAGACGAAGATTACTAATTGAGTGAATTTTTTTGAAAGCCTTTGTGCAAATTAAAATATTCCCAATGCAATAATCATATCTTGTCTTGGTGGATATCATGCACCCCATCAAACATGAATTTTGCATGCTCTTATTCATTGAAAAATATGTCTTCCTTTTATTCAAGGCATACATGTAGTCCATGGTTTTCAAACAATTCTTTTGATAACATTCACTTGAAATCTATTCACTTATGGAAATTTATTTAGTGAGAAATTCTATCCTAGAACTTGTATAACTAGAATGATTTGGATTGGTATATAAAGGTCTAGTCTTGGTACTAGACACAATGTTTATTTGCAATGTTTCCACTATTTCATCATCCTCACTAGAAGAAATTTCCTCATCACCATAATGAATATTAAACAAAACATTGTCAGGAGAATGAACAAGAGAATGTCGATCACCTTGATTTGTTGCAACCAAATGATTGAGAACATGATATTCATTCCTAGGTCCATCATCATATTCATTGATAATCTCATTGATAAGAGGAATATCAAACTCACTAGAAAAATTATTACCATCCTCACCAATGTCATTGGATCTTCCATGAAAATATTCACTTGAAGGAAAATCATCATCACCCTTAAGATTATCAATGCCATTAAGGTCCTCACTTGGAGAGAAATTTCCATCATCGTCATCGGTGCCTTGAAAATCCTCATTTGGAGAAAATTCATCATCAACATTGTGTCCACCATTGACATAATCATCTTCACTGCTTTGAAAATCCTCACTTGAGGGAAATTCTTCATTATCATTCTTAGTGCCTTGAAAATATTCATCAGTATCTTGAAAATCCTCACTTTGAGGAAAACCATCATCATCAACATTTCTTCCTTTAAATTCCCCACTCAGGAAAGAGTGTCCACCAATGGCATAATCATCTTCACTACTTTGAAAATCCACACTCGAGGGAAATTCTTCATCATCCTTGTTACTGCCTTGAAAATCCTCACTTGGAGGAAAATATTCATCATTCTCATTGGTACCTTGAAAATCCTCACATGGAGGAAAATCATCATTATCAACATTGATTCCTTTAAATTCCCCACTCGGGAAAGAGTGTCCACCATTTCCATAATCATCGTCACTACTTTTAAAATCTCCACTTGAGGGAAATTCTTCTGCATCCTCATTCGTGTCTTGGAAATCCTCACTTGGAGTAAAATCTTCATCAGTGCCTTCAAAATACTCACTAGGAGGAAAATCATGATCACCAACATTGTTTCCTTTAAAATCCCCACTCGGGAAAGAGTGCCCACCATTTCCATAATCATCTTCACTACTTTTAAAATTTCCACTTGAAGGAAATTCTTCATCATATTCATTGGTGCCTTGGAAATCTTCGTCGATACCTTGAAAATCCTCACTTGTTGGAAAATTATCATTCCAATCATTTAAACTTTGATCATAGTCTCCACTTCGACCTACATTTTGATTATTTTCAATAATATTAAACTGTTGAACAGATTGATCACCATCACATTCCTCCTTTTTATCATTGGTTCCTTCAAATTCCTCTGATTTAGTGTCAGACAATTGGCTTAGGTTGATGGAAAGTTGGTATGGATTGTTGGTTGTCATTGATTTCAACCATTGGAGAGTGATATTGTAGATTTATGTCAACCCTTAGTGATTGATTTCAACCCTTGGAGAAAGTCCGGTAGCGAATTATGGTAGCACAAAGATTTGGGTAATGGACCCAAGGTTGTTTCTATTGGATTACTGAGAGGGGGGGTGAATCAATAATAGAGAAATATAATGCTTTTTAATCATATAATGAAAGTGTTATATCAATTTAGAATTATCATCCAATATTTGCAGAGTAAATAAACAATGAATAAATTAACAATCATACACATACATAGTACACCATGTTTTTTATGTGGAAACCCAAAGAGGGAGAAAACCAAATAATTTTTTTTCTTATATGTCTTGAAGAATTACATTCATTGGAAGCACCAAATTCCTTTGTTTTCTAGCTACAACTGGAAGGAGGCTCCAACCTCCTAGTTTCTTAGGTTACAACCCGAGGGAAGCTCCAACTCCCAAATTATCTGGCTACAACTAGAAGGAGGCTACAAACCCATATGTTCTCTGGATAAAAATGAAAGGTGGATACAAACACCTTTCCTTGCCCCATCCAACCACCATGAAATATAAGTAGAATGATGGAACCACTGTCACACTATCACTGTGAGATATATTGCTATAAACATGTACCAATCAACCTGCATCAAACAACCTGTACCAATAACCTGAACCATGCATCAACCATGCATCAACCTGTAATCAACCTGTACCATAAACAAGTGAATCAACCATGCACCAACTTGTACCTCAACCTTCAAACCTTCCTTAACTTTAACAACAAGAGACTAACATTTTCATCAAACTTTACTTTAGTCTCACATGACTAGTTTTGGATTAGTCAACAACCCTAACTTGAAATAATCATAACTATGTACCTGTAATGAATAAAGATACAAAAATAGTATAGAATTTTTTTCAGTGTGTTTTGTGCAATTCCTCCAAGTTTCACTACTTGGAATCTCTCAGAAAATGAGTTTTATCAAAAATGGCATACCTTGTTGAATTCTAGCTTATTCTAGAGAGAGAACTTGTAGAGCATGCCCCGCACAGAATATTTTTTGTATGGATATGAAAATATTACACAGAATACTATAGACTATACTCTAACCAACACATTTGGTCTTACTGAATTTAGATCTGTTATGAAGAAGTTATGACGTTTTTACCCGAAACACCTGTTTTAGACTAGTTTCAAGACTAGCCACAAACTCTATTTTCCATGAAGTGTAACTCCAAAAATGAAATGAACCACATGATGAAATTCGTACCAAAGCTACATGGATATGTTTCCTCAATGACCTCCCAATTTCAAGGTCTGAATCATTCCAGAAAAAATGTTATTGCGAAAATGGTGAGATGACCTGTAAATAACATACCTTAGAAAAAATCATCAAAATAATTTATCCTCCCTTGAATTTTGACCTTATTTAATTCACCTTCCCTCTGAAATTTGTCTTAGATATCCTTTGGTTACCTCAGTCACCTGTAGATATTCAATAAGCTCAAGTGTGATAAAAATGAGAGAGACGTTCGTCTTATTTATACTCTCCAAGTAGCTTCCTTAGAAGCATCTTTTAGGCCACTTTGTCCACATGGTCACTTTGTTCACATAGTCACCTATGTCCAACTTTGCCCAATTTTCCACTTGTCCATGTATCCAATAGCCACTTGACCACTTAATCCATTTTCCTGATTTTAGGGTTAACCTTCTTATAACCACTTTCCATAATTAGAAAGTTCTCTATTTACTTTATTATTTAAATAATCATATAAGATATCTAAGATAAGCATTCAAAAACATTCATTTTGGAGTATAAATAACTCCGAGTCTCTAGTGAAGATACTCAAAGGATTCCTGTGGAAGTGGTTTTGTAAAGATGTTTGCCACTTGTTCTTTTGTTCCCACATATTCAACTCCGATGTTTTTTTTTGCAACCTGTTCCCGTAGAAAGTGATACTTTATTGGAATGTGATTCGCCTTGGAGTGCATCACCGGGTTCTTTGAGATATTGATGGCGCTTGTATTATCACAATAGATTGGAATGGGCTCATCATACTCAACCTGTATATCTGTCAGAGTTTGTTTCATCCATAGAACCTGTGTACAACATGTTGTTGCTACAATATACTCTACCTTGACTGTAGATAAAGATATTTATGATCGTTTCTTTCTTAGCCATGATACTAAACACTCACCCAATTAGAACGTTGCTCCACTGGTGCTTCATCGGTCATTAATGCAACCTGCCCAATCTACATATATGTAGGAAATAAGTGATATATCCTTTCCTTTTGGATACCATCATCCAAACTCTTATGTTCCTTTGAGATATTTGAAAATCCTCTTCACTGCTAATACATGTGATTCCTTTGGTGCTGCTTGAAATCGTGCCACCTGTCCAACTACCTGCATTACATCTGGTCTAGATGTTGTCACATATAATAGGCTACCAATCATTGACCTATATTTCTCCTGATCTGTAGACTTTGAATCATCATATTTGCTCAACTTGCACCTGGTTTGCATGGGAACGATAACTGGTTTGCAATCTTCCACTCCGAACCTCTTTATGATTTCTCTGGTATATGGTATACTTGGTTTGAGAAATAAAAATTCCTTGGTTTCTTTGACGTATCTGAAGACGCAAAAAGAAGGATAGTTCTCCAAGTAATGACATTTCAAATTCATTATGCATGTCCTTTGCAAATTTCTGGCTTAACCTGTCATCAGAACTTCCAAAAATAATATCATCAACATAAACTTCAATTAATAAAATACTATCTTGAGTTACCTTGATGTAGAGGTTGTTTTCCACACTTCCTTTTCTAAACCCTGCCTACTGTAGATATTTATCCAGTCTAGAGTACCATGCTTTAGGAGCCTATTTTAGACCATACAAAGCCTTATTTAATTTACACACATAATCTGTGTTCTTTGACAACTGAAATCCTTCTAGTTGTTCAATGTAGACTTCTTCTTCAAGTTCCCCATTCAGAAAAACTGATTTTACGTCCATCTGATACACTTTAATATTTTTGGAGCATGCATAAGCTAAAAGAAATAAGATTGCTTCCATTCTAGAAACTGGGAAAATGTCTCTTCAAAGTTGATTCCTTCAACCTGTGCATATCCTTTACATACCAATATATCTTTGTTCCTTGTAACATGTCTATCTTCATTCAATTTATTCCTGTATACCCACTTTGTGCCGATCACATTCTTATCCTTTAGTATTGGAACCAATTCCCAAGTGTCATTTTTCTCTATTTGATCTAATTCTTCATCCATGGCCTTATTCCAAAATTCATCCTTGTCGGTCTCTTCAAAATAGGTTGGTTCAATCATATATGAGAGTGCTAGGTGTGTTTGTTTTGGTGAATGGATTCTTCTTCTAGTCTCAACTTCTGCGTATTTGTTTATGATAATATGATCTGAAGGGTGATTCTTTTGTACTCGTCTTCTAGGTGTCTTTGGAGGCACTTGCTCAACTTGCTCTTTTGCTTCTTTCAGATCCTCTTCATCTTCCCCTTCTACTTCTTTTTCATCTTTCGCTTCTTCTTCGTAAAGCTGTTCCATTGATTCATTTTCTTCTTCCTTTAAGTCTTGTCTACCTGTTTCATCAATTGTTACGTTGATGCTTTCCACAATTTTGTTTAATCTCAGGTTGTAACACTTGTATGCTTTCCTTGTACTTGAGTAACCAACAATTACTCCTTTGTCCATACGAGAGTCAAACTTTCCCATTCTGCCATCTTCTCTTTTGATGTATCATTTGCTTCCAAAAACTCTGAAGTACTTCACATTTGATGGTCTTCCATTCCAAATCTCGTAGGGAGTTTTGTCAGTGTTTTTTCTGAGCATTACTCTTTTTTGAATGTGAACTGCTATATGCACTGTCTATGTCCAAAATATATCTGTCTATTTGGAATCCATTAGCATTGTTCGAGCCATTTCCTGTACTGTCCTGTTCTTTCTTTCAACAACTCCATTCTGTTGAGGTGTCCTAGCAAAAAAGAATTTCCTTTTTATTCCATGCCTACTGCAGTAGTCCACAAATTCCTTTGAAGTGAACTCTCCTCCATTATCAGATCTTAAGCATTTGATTTTTGAGTCTATTTCATTTTTAACTATTTCCTTGTAGACCTTGAAGTTTTCAAAATCTTCTGACTTATTCCTGTGAAAGCAAATTGCAGTCATTCTTGTATAATCATCAGCTAATAACATAAATTATTTCTCACCTTTTAAACCCTTTGTTGTAGTTGGTCCAACTAGATCAATATGCACAATTTCTAGTGATCTTGTCGTTGAATATTATTTTCATTTAAACCTGATCTTTGTTTGCTTTCCTTGTTGACAAATCTTTCATAAAGTGTTGGTTGGTTTCGTGATTTGGGGCATTTCTCTAACTGCTTCCCTTTTGCTGACTTTGAAAAGGTTATCAAAATGTATGTGACCCATTATTCTGTGCCATAGCCAACTTTCATCTTCCTTTCCTAGGCAACACTTTTCATTTCCAATTTCACTTAATACATATATGTTGCTTGAAGTTCTCACAACTGTTGCAATCAATTTTCTTGAACCTTCTTTTCTTATCTCGCACTTTTTTGAATCGAAAGTAACTTTATGACCTTGGTCACACATTTGACTCACACTTAGCATATTATGTTTCATATATTCTACTAGTAGAACATTTTCTTCCTTGGTATTCTTGTTCCCAATTCTGACTGTGCCTTTTCCAATGATTTTAGATGAAACATCATTTACGAAGGAGATTGATCCATATCTTTCCTTTCTTAATGTAATAAACATGTCTCTATCACCTGTCATGTGTTTTGAGAAACCACTTTCAACATACCAACCACGTTTCTTCTGCTTAGCTTATAGAGTGAGCGTGCATTCTTCATTGCTATAATGATCTTGCTTTTTTATCCATGTCCTTTTCTGAGGTTTCTATCTGTGACTGATGTTGTTCTGTTGTGGTTCTCTAGGAGGGAATGTCATTTTTCAATCTTTGGCCATGTGTTCAAAGTTGTTACATTTGTAGCATTCCACTTCAGTGCTCAAAGATTCAAACCTTTTGTAACTTCTTCTTTGTGTTTCACTAGGTCTTCTTGGACAACCCTTTTGTGTATGAATTTTAGAGTTGTTTATGTTCCTGTTGTTAGCTCTGCAATTCATAGTTTTATGTCCAAAATTATTACATTCATAACATAAAACAAAAAATATAGTTTGATAATTGGGAGTTGAATATCTTTTGAAAGGAGGTACTCTTATGAATCCTTGTTCTTCCTAAGGCCTATCTATTTCTGTCGATCGTTGATTATGAAATATGAATCTTCTCGATGGAGGAGTGTCCAATTTTATTTGTAGACCTTCCTATTCCCTTTGATTGTTTCTGCATAGCCTTTTGGATATGTTTCTTGTTCTGTTGTTTTGGATCTTGATTCATTTTCTGTCTGATTGTATCTAAGTCCGGACTTGTCATGATGAGGTTTTTGAGTGTTGATAATGTCATTCAAAACTTTTGAGCTATTTTGCATATTTTTATTTTGAAGATCCTTTCTTAATATGACAATTTATTCTTCCAAATTTCCAATGATCCTATCTCTTCCTTCTAGCCTTTCTTTGAGTGCTTCTTCAATTCTTTTATCTTCTTCAATTTGAACCTTCAAATTTGTGATCATTTGTTCTAGTTCCTGAGTGTCTTATTTATTGTCTAGTTCCGCTTGTAGTTTATTTTTTTTCTTCTTTTCTCTTCTGATAACTTCTATGGCACACAAAAATTCTTCTCGATAGTCAAATTCTGCCTCTTCATATTCTTCTTCGGAGTCTTATTTATCATAGTCTTCTACTTCCATGAATATAACTCTTTCTGTCTCACTGTCACTGACTTCGTCTTCATCTGATGATGAGATGTATTCTTTGGTGCATAAACTTTTCTTGGAAACTTTATTTGTGATTCTTTTGCCTTTATATGTTTTTTTTCTATTTGAATAACCTTCATCATTTATGTTTTTCTTATGAGGAAATTTATTATCAAAATGACCAATACCATCACAATTAAAACAAATAAAAGGAAGCTTACCTCTATACCTTGTTAAAATATTGTGTAACTGCAAAGAATATTCTTATCCCCTTTTGTGGATAAAGATAAAATATATTTATTATTGATTAGATCAATCCCCTTTTGTGGATTGATCATGTCGGTCATTATAATTGGCCAAATCCCCTTTTGCAGATTGGTCAAACCCCAATTGTAATAGGCTAAATAAGAAGTCGGCCCCATAATATATTAAAGAGGCCCCATAATATATTAAAGGTGGTTATAACCACCCAGAAGAAGAAGTCAGCCCTGCCAGTGAAGAGACACTTCCACACGTGCCAGAATTGTATAAATAAGAGAGGCCAATGCCTCATTTGAACACACACTCAGCTCACTCATCTAGTGCGCAAGTATTGAAGGAAGCTGCAGTTACCAGTTTCCGAAAGAAGGAAGAGAGAGAGAGGAATTTTTGTGTTGTTTGGCTCATTGTCTTGGCATTGTATTGGCTATCTATATTAAGGAAGTTTTGCTGGGTTTTCTTCCCCTAGAGGGTTTCCCAGGATAAATGCTTGTGTACTCATGTGATTGTGTTTCTCTCAGTGATCCTATCTATGCTATTGTTATCTAGTAAATTGAAAGTAACCTAATAATAGCAGAAACTTTAACATGGTTTCAGAGCCAAGCTAAAGAGAGCATCTTTCACAGGAAAAAGAAAAACGTCACTGTTGTCGTACATGAAAATTAGGGACTTTTATTTCAGAAGGTTTTCAGCCCCAAATCCATCTAGAAAGGTTCACCCTACCTCAAGGAACATTTTGGCATCTTCAGCGCACATTTTCAGTGGCTAGATCTCCCAGAAAGTGAAACCCTAGTTTTCACAAAGTACCAGAAGTACCAGAAAACCAGAGTACTAGAAGTATCATAAAACCAAAAGCATGAGTCTAGAAATCCGCAGATCAAGTTTGAAGGGGTAAAATTTGGATTTTCAGAAATATGATTGTACTAGCATAATCACCTCAGTCCAGTGCATCTTTTGGTGAGTTTAATTTTGAAATCCAATAAATTTGATTTTTTTATTATTTCTATAGCCCGAAGGGCTAGGGTTTCTACTACAAGAAACAATGGCTACCAGTATGAGGGTAGAAGACAGGCTGTAAGGATCTAGAAACTTCAGATCTTGGAAGCATAGGTTGCAGATGATTCTAGATGAGAATGATCTCATATAACATGTTACATTAGGTGTACCAGAACTAGATGAAGCAGAGCAAAAGACCAAGCATAAGAAGAATGAAAAGAAAGAAAAGAGAATCGTGTCAGATTCAGTAAAGGATCACTTGATACCTCATATATCCGAACTACATACAACAAGGAAAATGTATGAAGCACTCAACATGTTATATGAAAGCAAAGACATAAGCCAAAATCTTACCTTAAGAAATTAACTTCGTAATATGAAGATGGAAAACTCAGAATCTGTCACATCCTACCTTATGAGAGTTTCTCAGATCAGAGATCAGTTTGCAGTTATTGGATATGTCATTAGTGACAAGGAGCTTGTAACCACAACCCTAAATGGGTTTCCAACATTTTGGATTCCTTTTGTACAAGGAGTGTGTGCAAGAAACAAGTTACCCAAGTTTGATAATTTATGGGCAGATTGCACACACGAAGAATCTAGACTTGCAGACCAACATAAGAGATTAATTGTTGAAGAAGAGGAAGCTCTTACAGTTCAAAAGAACAAAATAAGTTCCTTCAGAAGGAACAATAAAGAAGCTAACTCCGTAAGAGTTCCAGAGAAGAAGAAAGATGTTTCAAAGATCGAATGCTACAACTGTCAAAAGTTGGGACACTTTTCCTATGACTGTCCTCAAGGAAAAGGGAAAAGAAAGTATCAAGCACATGTGGCAGAGGAAGAGGAATCTCCTCCCTCAAAGAAATCTTTAGCAAAAATTAAGGATTATGCACTTTAAGTTGAAGATAGCCGATTTAAAGAAATATAGCAAATGGTGGAGTCTGTGGAGCCTCTCCACACAAAAACAAAAGATAAGTATTCATGATTATTTCTAGTATCTTGTTTACTTCAATACTTTATCATTACAAGTTAGATTTTTGTGAGAATGTTAATTAACCTCATTTTACTTCAGTGTCTATGTAGAGTTATGAAAGAAGTATCAAAGAAGAGGATGAAGAAAGAGATAAAATATTTATTTCATGTATGATCACTCATGGGAGTGACAAAGAAAGCATACTGTAAGTAAGTTTACAAGTCTCGGAAGAAATAAATTATGTCGTGACTTGCAAAAGTTAGACAACACAAGAAGGATGTATGATATGATGAAAGTCAGTAAAGATCAGACAATATCCAGTATTTATATAGGAGCAGGAGGCTCCTAAAGATGCAGAACATAAATGTTCAAGATGAAGAAAAAGATGAATACTCAGATAGAGTTGATGAGATGCAGGTAACTACATGTTTCTCTAGTACCATTCTTATAGATGCAGAGGGAGCAGGTTGATCTAGTATGAAGTCAGAAAGAAATGTTCGAACTCAAGAAGTCACCCAGGATATTACAGAAGAAAACTTCAAGGATGATGATTAGAAGCTCTTAGTTTGGTGCAAGAGGGAGCTATGTCTCCGAGTTCGAAATGGAGGATCGTGATTTGGTGCAGTTAGGAAAGCAGATGGATGGTGCCCAGTAGATGGGTAGCATGGAATTATACCATGGAAATATTTTGGACCGCGAGAGATTTTAGATCCCATAGATAGACCTTCATAGAGAAGGAAGAGACCTTCGTAGAGAAGGAATGAGCAATCCCATAGGTAGACCTTTGTAGAGAAGGAAGAGACCTTTGTAGAGAAGGGGAATGAGAAATTTTCCAAGATTGTCCTTTGTCCAAGTGTTGATTTTTGGATACTCTAGGGACATGCTAGAATACCCTCATAGAGAGGGGTGTGACCACCCTCGTAGAGAGGAATGTGGATGTTTCTCCAAGGGGCGGCGGGCAGATACTCTCCTCTAGCCAAGGATTGAGTAGCCTGGAACACAAACCTTGACCATATGGAATGATTAGTTGGCTATTGAGGTTTGTTTTGTGATCCTGCGTGGATCATGTTAGCCTCTTTCTCATATACAATCATTAAGTCTAAGTATACCACCTTTAATATTTTACATACTAGGATATAGTTGTTATCCTAAGTGTGTTTCTAGATTCCTATACTTCCTCATTTGACCTTATCTCTTGATGAGGTGTCGATGTGAGAAAAATTGAGGTGGTTTCAATATTTTATTATATATTTTTATCATTAAGATGAATATTATGTTGAGAATTAAGGCTTGAGGCCTTTTCCGCCAGTCTTCTTGTCTTAATATTATTGTGCTTAATTTCATCAATTGGTATCAGAGCTTGCTTTGGCCTAACTCCCTCACGGGAGAGCCAGGAAGATGGAATAATTGAATGACAAATCTGTGTACAGAGGTTAACATAGGTGTGTGAAGTTTTTCGTGTGTATTAAATTATAGGAGATTGTTGTGTGTGTTGATTTTGTGACAGATCTAATTTTCAGCACACGAGAGGGAGGCTGCGATCACTGGAGAATCAAATCGCCGGTGTTAATGTAAAATTGAATTTATTGTTGAGCCAATTAACTGGAATTGTCATTATTACTTGATGTCGTTCGGCATACAGTGAACTTTTATTTGCCAGTAAGAGGAGGAAATCGCCAGATCTGAAGGAATCACTGTGCGTGTAAGAGAGTTGATTTGCTGCCTGCTGTCTGCTGCCATCGTGAATGAGGGACACTGATCGTGAAGGACGTCTATCACTGCCGATTTGAAAATTCACATATTTGCAGATCTGAAGCCAATAGAAAAGAATCACAGATCTGAAGATCACCGTTGTGCAAGGAGATCCATTCAATCTGACGTGAGAGTTGTCATGTTGTGTAGGGAGAGCCTGGTGTAGCTTAAATTCCTCACGAGATGGCCAGGGAGATGGGAGAAAATCCAAACTAGCGCAGAGAAACAAATTGGAAATGAAATCAGAGTTCTAGCCTGCGTGGAGGAGTTGCAGTCATCACTGTGGAGCTGTGCAAACTGCAAACAGTTATGAGAGCAATATTATCACGGTATCTCAAAACGATCTCTTCTATCAATTTTTTTAAATGATTTGGGTCTACGGACAATGATCTGGTAAAGATATTATATATCCTAGTATCTATTCAAGTTTATAGATCAGATAAATGTGTATATGCTCGAGATCTGTAGATCTAAATAAAAATTGTGATCTAGAAAGAACTCAGGTCGATTGGGCAAGAATCATTCTGAATCAAATCACAAAATCTTGGTTTAGATTTGCAATTTTTTTTTTTATTTCCAGCTCTAATGTGTTCAATCGTTCTTCTTCAAATCGGGGTTCTGTTGATTGTCTTGGTGTAAAATCGGTCTCTTATTTGATCTGACTGTAAAATCGGTGTAAAACGTGAGATGTTGCTGGAATGTGAGATCTGACTGTATGTTGCTGCCGAAACTCTAATTGATCCGCATTGTGGGTGGTTCAAATATTTGATCTGGCTTAGCTTCTCTGGTTCAAAAATGGTGAACTCTGATCTCTAAAGTGGTACCCTGAGATCTGGAGTTCGAATCTCGTTGCCATGGAATGTGAAGGTTTCAGTAGGGAAAATGGAACTTTTCCTGGACCTCTGTCATGCAGTTGTAGTTCCTTTCAAGTGTTAGACAATGAAATTTCTCTGCCTCTGCATCAATTTTGCATCGGAAATGAAGCTTTTATTTGAGGGCCATATAGGATCTCCAGATTTTATTTTTTTCTCAAGTTAAGACTGGTTTGAGAGGTGGTCTCTCTGCATTTGATCCCTGGGATAACGAAGAAGTTGTAGCTGGTGAAATTGAACAGCCGACAGAAGAGGTTGTTGCACTTGAATAGATCGTAAAATCTGCCACTGCAGATTCGATTGATGTTCGTATAAGAACCACAGAGCATTTTCTATATTTCCAGTCTACAAGAAGAAGTACCTGCTCGTGTTCGTGGAAGGCACAAGTTGTTTCTACACAGAAATTTCTGTCTCTGAGAGGAACAGGAGCATACATATCGGTGGGTGCCCATCCATACTCAGATCGCGGAGATCCATAGACTGGTGGAAGCGTTGAGATGGAATATGCAGATCAATTCAACAAGGAATGAACCATCGGTGCTAGTCATGAAGAGAGATGCGGGCAGTTTTGTGATAAAGTTGCTGACTGTTTCATTTACTACTGCGTGGAATTTCAGAAATCAATTCGCTGGGATATCAATTCCTTTAATCAGATCAGCTGTGGCAGGTTGTGGAAGGGTCAGATCTAGATCGGAGAAGACCAGATCGCTGGTTTTCTTTACTGCAGTCCTGGAGGGCGATGATTAATGATCTTCCTGGTATCAATATTTATGATCAGTGATTTTTGGCATTCGCCTTTCAATGTTCTCTTTGTTAAAATCTGGGACCTCTTGTCAAATGAGTTGTTTTATTTAGTGAGCAGATTGAGATGTGTGTTTGTGAGTCTATATACAATTATAAATTATGAAGATTTGTTTATATCACTTTACTCTTCCATTTTAACATGGTACAAAGAAGTCAAAGAAGAGTGAGTTGAAGCCTTGATGTGTGAGGGAGATTGAAAAATTGAGAAATATTGATTGTAAAAGGGGTTGAAGCCTTGATGAGAGTTTGGTGAAAGTTTTTTGTCACAAGAGTATCGAGCTAATTGTATTTGGGCTTTGTCTTGAGAAGGATATTATAATAAAATTGAAGTTTTTTGTGTCTCGTGTCCTAGATCCGCCCGAAATTGAATAAGGGGATCTTAGGTACACCTTGTGTAGTGTGTGTTGGTGATTTTTTTCATGGTTCTCTTATGAGTTAGTTTACGTCTAGTTTTGATGTTATCCCACATACATTGAATACAAAGAAGGTAAATGAAATAATCCCACCATTAATGTCAGTGAAGCACATACAATCCAATATAAGCAATCAAAACACATGTAATCAAGCAACAACAAAGAATATTGAAGTAATGCACAAATCAAGCTTGTAATGGAAGGATAATTGGACGTGACTTGGAGTCGAAGCATCATCAATTTGAAGATCAATTTAACCTTGAAATCAACATTCATTGTAAACTTGCAATAATTTTCTTTGTAAGTGTGAAATCAAAATCAAGTTGAATTGCAGTGTAATTTTCAGCTGTATTATCGGCTGAGCCCGACACCAAAGAGTCATTATGATTTTGAGACGCAATTAACAAGGTTGAGTAGTTTAACTTAAATCATTGTAAACATCACATGTTTGGATGCATTTTCAGTGGTAACCGACATCCTCAACTTGTTGAAAATTTCAAGTGAGCCAGTTCGACTGAAGCAATTTCAAGCGAGCGTGAAAGTTTAAAGAAGAGTTCAAGTGAGCGAGTTCAAGCAAGAACGAGTGAAAGAATAATGGGTAAAGGAGGAAAGCGTTTACAAAACGCCTCTCAAGAAATCAAAGAGTTGCAAGAGTACAACCATGAATTACACGATCAAATTGATATGAAAGATAACTTGATTAAAACACTTAAGATGAAGTTAATTCACAACCAAAACATAATTGATCACATGGTTGATACAATGCAGTCAATAACTGATCTTCGAGATGAAATTGAAATGAAGAATAAATTGATTGATGCACTTCAGATAAAGTTAAGTGAAAAGCAAAATCAAATTGATGACATAATTGATGCGACATCTGCCGAAACTCAAAAAGTTGATGCAAGTTGTGACACAGAGGATCTCATAGAGAAGTTTGATGCAAGTTGTGACACAGAGGATCTAATAGAGAAGATTGATGCAACATGTGCTACATAGGATCTTATCAAAATGGTTGATGCAGAATGTGATACAAATGAGTTTATACAATAGGTTGATGCATTTTTTGACACACAAGACCTTATCAAATTAGTTGATATAAAAGAAACAGAAGATATGGAATCTTTCAAAGATGAATTCCAAAAAGAAGCACAGAATAATAGCAGCGACAACAACAAATGTGAAGACATAAAAGAATACAGTCAAAATCATCTTTCCAAGAAATTTGTTAGACCTTGGGAAGAATTACACTTCAATCGGAATCATCATGGCTTAGGATATGAAAATCACAATAGTTTTCATATTCCAAATTACTCCAAACCAATTTTGTTTGTGAGTGTTGGATTTCTTCAAGAAAAATCAATATTAAATGTCGCAAATCAGAATGATAAGTTCCAACATTGTAATCGAGTTGGTCACATGGAGGATCAGTGTTTTGATCTCCATCCTTGTCAGAATTGTGGCAAATTAAATCATGCATCAGATAAATGTTCCAAGAGGAACAAACCTGCAAGACTGAAGATTCACTATGAGTGGATTGATCGTTGGCAATGGTCATTAACTTCCAAGCAATTATATAAGTCTTACCGAAGAATACAATCTTGAGTAAAGACGTGTTTTGAAGAAAATAGTGAAATATGTATATAACTACAAAGTGGTCCCCTTATGGCGTAGCTTTCGAGCATGGACCTCACGGGATGAGATAACATGTGGTTAATTCCATATGCCCACTTTGAGTTGTACACAAATAAAAATAAAAATAAAAATGGAGTAAAAGTGAAACCCTCATGCAC
>ML779654.1:1370449-1381590 GCA_009831015.1 Picea engelmannii
TTCTTGTTAAGAGGGAGTGTTAAAATATTGTGTAACTGCAAAGAATATTCTTATCCCCTTTTGTGGATAAAGATAAAATATATTTATTATTGATTAGATCAATCCCCTTTTGTGGATTGATCATGTCGGGCATTGTAATTGACAAAATCCCCTTTTGCGGATTGGTCAAACCCTAATTGTAATAGGCTAAATAAGAAGTCGGCCCTAGAATATATTAAAGGTGGTTATAACCACCCAGAAGAAGAAGTCGGCCCTGCTAATGAAGAGACACTTCCACACGTGCCAAAATTGTATAAATAAGAGAGGCCAGCGCCTCATTTGAACACACACTCATCTCACTCATCTAGTGCGCAAGTATTGAAGGAAGCTGTAGTTACCAGTTGTCGGAACAAGGAAGAGAGAGAGAGAGGAATTTCTATGTTGTTTGGCTCATTGTCTTGGCATTGTATTGGCTATCTATATTAAGGAAGTTTTGTTGGGTTTTCTTCCCCTAGAGGGTTTCCCAGGATAAATTCTTGTGTACTCTTGTGATTGTGTTTCTCTCAGTGAACCTATCTATGCTATTGTTATCTAGTAAATTGAAAGTAACCTAATAATAGCAGAAACTTTAACATACCTTCCGTTGGTTCCCTTATTTAATCTTCTGACAAAGTTGACCGCTTCATCATATTCTGAGACGTCACTGCTACTATGTTCTTTTTCTTTTTGATTTCCCTTTTTCTTTGACCTTTTGGATGCTTTCAAGGATGCTTCTTTTATATCTGGATTTTCCTGTTCAGTTCTCATTTCATATGCTGTGAATATTCCATGTAGTTCATCCATGCTTATTGAGTTTAGATATTCTCTTTCTTCTAGTGTTGATATCTTAGGGTCAAATCTCATAGGAAGAGATCTTAGTACCTTTTGAACAATTACAGATTCTTTGATTTCTTCTCCCAATCCCAAGATTTCATTTATTGTTTCATCAACTTGTAAAAAGTAAGCCGCAATATTCTCATCTTCCTTCATCTTTAGTTGTTCGAACTGGCCTCTGTAAGTTTGAAGCTATGCTGCTTTGACTTTTGAATTTCCTTCATAAATGTTTCGAAGTTTGTCCCAAATATCTTTAGCGGATTTACAATGTGAAACTTTGGTGAATATTGATTCTCCAAGACCATTCAGAAGTGCATTTGTGGATTTGGAATTATTCTAACTGAATTTCATTGTTTTGTCATTTGTCAGCGGAACTGTTGATGCTGTGTATCCATCTACAATTGATTGCCAAATTTCAAATCCTTGTGCCTGTATATATGTCTTCATCCTTATGCTCTAAAATGCATACTTTTGTCTATCAAACTGTGGTATTCCATTTTTATCCATGTTGTTTCTCTCCATGATCTACCTTTTAGTGGTTAAACTGATTTTTGAAGGAACCTGCTCTGATACCAATTGCTGGATTACTGAGAGGGGGGGTGAATCGGTAATAGAACAATCTAATCCTTTTTAACCATATAATGCAAGTGTATATCAATTTAGCATTATCATCCAATATTTGCAGAGTAAATAAACAATGAACAAATGAACAATCATACACATACATAGTACACCAGTTTTTTTATGTGGAAACTTAAAGCGGGAGAAAACCATAGAATGTTTTTTCTTATATGTCTTGAAGAATTACATTCATTGGAAGCACCAACTTCCTTTGTTTTCCAGATGCAACTGGAAGGAGGGTCCAACCCCCTAGTTTCTCAGGCTACAACTTGAGGGAAGCTCCAACTCCCCAATTCTCTGGCTACAACCATAAGGAGGCTACAACCCCCTATGTTATCCAGCTACAATCAGAAGGTGGATACAACCACCTTTCGTTGCCCCATCCAACCACCCTGAAATATAATTAGAATGATGGAGCCACTGTCACACTATCACTGTGAGATACATTGCTGTAAACCTGTACCAATCAACCTGCACCAAACAACCTGTACCAATAAATTGAACCATGCGTCAACCTGTACCTCAAACTATACCATAAAAAAGTGCATCAACCATGTACCAACCTGTACCTCAACCTCAAAACCTTCCTTAACTTTAACAACAAGAGACTAACATTTTTATGAAACTTTACTTTAGTCTCACATGACTAGTTTTGGATTAGTCAACAACCCTAACTTGAAATAATCATAACTATGTACCTGTAATGAATAAAGATCTGAAAATAGTACACAATGTTATTCAATGTGTTTTATGCAATTCTTTCAAGTGTCAATACTTGAAACCTCTCAGAAAAGGAGTTATAGAAAAAATGGCATACCTTGTTGAATTCTAGCTTATTCTAGAGAGCGAAATTGTAGAGTGTGCCCCACACATAATATTTGTTGTGTAGATATGAAAATTTTACAAAGAATAATAAAGACTGTACGCTAACCAACACATTTGGTATTATTTAATTTGGATATGTTATGAAGAATTTATGACGTTTTTACCCAAAATACCTGTTTTAGACTAGTTTCAGGACTAGCCACAAACCTTTTTTTCCATGGAGTGTAAATCCAAATATACAATGACCCACAAGATTAAATTTGTACCATAGCTACTTCGATATGTTTCCTCAATGGCCTCCCAATTTTACAGTCTGAATCATTCTAGAAAAAGAGGTATTATGAAAATGGTGAGATGAACTGTAAATAACATACCTTAGAAAGCATCATCAAAAGAATTTATCCTTCCTTGAATTTTGGCCTTCGTTACTTCACGTTCCCTCTGAAATTAGGCTTATATATCCTTTGGTTACCTCAGTCACCTATAGATATTCAATATGCTCAAGTGTGATAAAAATGCGAGAGCTTTGCCTTTTATTTATACTCTTCAAGTAGCTTCCTTAGAAGCATCTTCTAGGCCACTTTGTCCACATAGCCACTTTGTCCACATAGTCACCTATGTCCAACTTTGCCCAATTTTCCACTTGTCCATGTATCCAATAGCCACTTGAACGCTTAACAAATTTTCCTCATTTTAGGGTTAACCTTCTTATAACCACTTTCCATAATTAGAAAGTTCTCTATTTATTTTATTATTTAAATAATCCTCCTTGACTTTGTCACTTTACATTATTATTTAAATAATCCTCTTTGAATTTGTCACTTCACTTTATTATTTAAATAATCCTCTTTGACTTTGTAACTTCACTTTATTATTTAAATAATTTCTTCTTTGCAAGCACTTTGACTTCTTTGACCTTTTGGGGTTTCAAGCAAATCATATGAGGGTCCTTCAACTTCGTAAGGCCATAACTCTCAAACTGTGAGGAGTTATGTGACGTTCCACATACCACTGGAAATGGAATGACATGTACTATCCATCTAGAATATTATTACCTACAAATATATCAAAAATCATACCATTATACATCAAACAAACTTGGGTCCATTACCCAAACCTTTGTGCTACTGAAATTCTCTACTGAACTTTCTTCAAGAGTTGACATCAATGACAACCAACCCAATTAATCAACAATTTCATGTATAATAGTATGAATTTTAATATATTTTAAGGTAATAATTTTCTAGATGGATAGTACATGTCATTCGATTTTCAGTGGTATGTGGAACGTCACATAACTGCTCACGGTTAGAGATTTATGGCCATGAGAAGTTGGAGAACCCAAGTTTGGGTAATGGACCCAAGTTTGTTTGATGGATAATGTAATGTGTTTTGATATATTTGTAGGAAAGAATATTATATATGTTTATTACATGTCATGCCATTTATATTGGTATGTGGAATGTCACATAACTCCTCACGATTAGAGAGTTATCACCATGTGAAGTTGGAGAACCCTCATGAGTCATCTAGAAGCCCCAAAAGGTCAAAGTAATCAAAGTGGTTTAAGAGATTTTAGAAGGTAAATAATAAAGTGAAGTGATGAGTGTACTATAAGTCAAAGTGAATACAAAACAAATTATTTAAATAGTAAAGTTAATGGAGAAATTAGAAGTGGGTTAACCCTAAAATAACGATAGTGGGTTAAGATGGTTAAACGGTAACCCCTTGAGGAAGCTATATGAAAGTATAAATAAGAGGCAAAGCTCTCTTATTTTAATCACACTTGAGAATATTGAATATGTACATGTGATTGAGGTAACCAAAGGATATCTAAGCTGAATTTCAGAGGGAAGGTGAAGTAAAGAAGGCCGAAATTCAAGGGAGGATAAATTCTTTTGATGATGCTTTCTAAGGTATGTTATTTACAGGTCATCTCACCATTTTTGAAATAATTTTTTTATAGAATGATTCAGACTGTTAAATTGGGAGGCAATTGAGGAAACATATCCAAGTAGTTGTGGTACAAATTTCATCTTGTGGGTCGTTGTATTTTTGGAGTTACACGCCGTGGAAAATAGGGTTTGTGGCTAGTCCTTAAACTAGTTTAAAACAGATGTTTCAGGTAAAAACATCATAACTTCTTCATAACAGATCCAAATTCAGTAATAACAAATGTATTGGTTAGAGTACATTCTGTATCATTTTGTGTACTATTTTCAGATCCATACACCAAATATTTTGTGCAGGGCACGCTCTACAAGTTCGCTCTCTAGAATAATTCAGAATTCAACAAGGTATGCCATTTTTGCTATAACTCCTTTTCTGAGAGGTTCCAAGTAGTGAAGTTTGGAGGAATTGCATAAAATACACTGAATAAAATTGTGTACCATTTTTAGATCTTTATTCATTAAAGTTACATAGTTACGATTATTGCAAGTTAGGGTTTTTGACTAATCCAAAATTAGTCATGTGAGACTAAAGTAAAGTTTGATGAAAATGCTAGTCTCTTGTTGTTAAAGTCAAGGAAGGTTTTCAGGTATGTGATCTTATACACCAGGTCTATTACATAGTTACAAATCAAATTTGGATGATGAAATTGATGAGATATTTTGGTTGAGGTACATGTTGGGTACATGGTTGAGACAAGTAGGTGATGAGTTGGCACATACATGAGGTGTATAGTTGATGATATTGGTACAATATATTAATGAGAAGTTGATACATGATTGGTACATACTTGGTACATGGTTGGATGCACTTGTTTATGGTATATGTTGATTACAGGTTGATGCATGGTTGATGCACTTGTTTATGGTACAGGTTGATTACATGTTGATATACAGGTTGATGCATGGTTCAGGTTATTGGTACAGGTTGATTGGTACATGTTTATAGTAGTATATCTCACAATGATAGTGTGACAATGGTTCCATCAATATACTTATACATCAGGGCAGTTGGATGGATGTTGACGGGCGAAATTGTCCGTTCTTCAATTGAGAGAGTGGAACCGGTCCGGGGTTATCTAAATAACCCAAGACGTTTGGAATGAACCACCCTGACGAGTTTAATGGCTCCGTTGGCCTCTCTAAGGTCTTTAATAAAACCAAAGAGAAAACTAATCTAAACTAACTAAAACTAAAATAAAATAAACTAAACTAACTAACAATAAAAACAAACTAAAATTGAAACAAACTACTAAATAAATTAAACTAAATACAAATTACACTAACTATTCTACTAATTACTATTACACTAACTCTGCTAATTAACCGTCTAACTACTATTTATACTATAGCTTATTCACAAATATGCAATATACAAAACTGGCAGATTTAAATAAAACCTGTAAAACTATGTTTGCTTTCTGTCCTAAGACAACCAGAGATATTTTTGATTTTTTGATTTTATGAATAAGAAATAAAACTACTGAAATTAAACGATCTAATATACTAACTCTAACTTAAACTAATATCTGAACTAAACTACTAATAAAAACAACAAACAAACAAGTGACTAACTAACCTGGAAGCGCTCCTAATTTGTCCCGCGTACGATGACTTTGAAGCTGGTCGGAGGAAGGAAACTCGCACCGGTTAATCCAAAATCTTTTCGTAAACGATTGGTTGCACTGCTCTTTGAGTTGTTTACAGGAAAAACAAGACATAAAAAACCATAACAATTATATGATTTATAAATCTCTGCAATAAGGGAAACCTGTTATGCAAAAACTCATATTTAATAATTCAACTTATGAAGAAGAGAAATCTGTCGTTCACAAACTGAATTAAGCAATCACTATGTTTTTTATATGTTGGAAGAAACTAGATATGGATTACAGTGATTAAAATTATATCATTTGCACATGATTAAGATATCTAAAGTAGTCATTAACTAGATACAAATTGATATACACAACATGAAACAAAATATTGATATAATGAGAAGCTAAAGCTGTGACAAAACACCAAATTCTGCTTCAGTCTGTATTAAAACTCCATATCCTTGTTCTCCCACGAATGAGGATGATGATTATTACAAAAATAATAAGTATTTATAAGTCTCTCCACAGGGTAAAAACTCCATGTGGACAATATCAAACTGTTTTACATAATCTGGGAAGATATTCCCAAAATCAACTAAACTAGGAAACTAAAATGCAAGTGAAATATTTCAAATATCCCCTAACTGCTCATCAAAATCCATTGCAATTTCAAATTCATCTGCAATAGACCAAAAATATCAAGTTAGAAAGATATTTCATCAACAAAACAATAAAAATCTAACCTTACAGACTTAGCTACAGAATCATCTGATTCTGTAGCTAGTCTAAAATAGCATACGGGATCAAATAAATATCAAATCAAATCTCTTTAAAATAATTCAATCCAATTTTCTTTTAATAAACATTAAAAATGAATCACTAATGATTCAAATGACTTTATCATTCAAATTAAACAAAATCAACAGTGATTCAATCGAAAACAGGGGTAAGAATACTCTGTTTTCCTTTACCATAAAATCGGGTCAAACAGTAACAAGACTATTTCATATCAAATGAAATTAATAGTAAGTCATATCGTGTGTGATACGATCTAATCCAACAAAATCATAATCCATGGTAGCATAAGATTCATGTTTTTTTAACTAAATATAAAGATGGAAAGATTGTTATGATTATGGGTAAATAAAACATTCATAACAGCATCAACCAACATTCACCATAGATTTCGATCGCTGAGTGCCACACAGTCAACAGACAGGATCAATAAATAGTAATCACAACCATCATCAGATAGACAGAGGTGATAATCGCAAACTGGGCAGCAATCGAAACAAATCGTGACTGAGTTAAATATAGAAACAAATCGTGATCTTGGATATAATAACTTTCGCTCCTCAAATCAAATTTAAACAATATATTAAATATGAATTGGACTGATCATATGGTGGAGAAAACCAACGCGAATCAATCGGCTGGGTACAATTGTTATGATTCGTATCAATTCACGATTTGGGTGGATATAAAATAGAATCATATTAAACATAATCCAAACTGTATCCGAGCTGGTTGAAAGTCATATGTAAATAAAACCGAAACAGTTAACCATTATTACCAATCATATCATATACATTATAACCAATTTGAATCGAAACTTGATTGTGTTCAAAATTGAAATATGAGAAACAACTTGTGTCTACAATAGATACCAACGACTTCAATTGACAACAGAGTATCCAATTTAAGCTAAATCGAACCAATCAAATCCATAGCACAATCAATCGAATCGAAGAAAATCCAATCGAAGCTAAACTGGGAAACGAAATTCGATCAATCAAAACAAAACTATGTACATAATGCATATAATGTGACAACGTAAACCCAAGCTGTAAACATAGCTATTCGAAAGAATTTGAATTCGTTATATAAACAAGTTAAAACATACCAGTGAGGCTGCTCAAATTATGCCAATTTTGAATTCACGGCCGCTGTAGCTGACTCCACATTCTTAAACAAAATAGAACCTGTTGTCCTCTGTTTCTTATCAGTGGCTTGAAGCTCAGCCTTTTGACTGGTAAGCCGTGCCACTTGATCCTCCAAGGAATGAATTCTGGACTGTAGCATTGGCACATCAAGATAATACCTTTCTAACCACGAGCCGCACTGATCACATGGTGGCATTGTAGACTTAGGCAAAGCAGGAGAGGGTTTTGATGAAGGATCGGGGTTTTGACAAGGAATCTTAATGCCTGGGTAGTTAGGGTTGTTTTGCAAGCAAGGTGGTAGGTTCGACATGAAGTCAAAAAAGGGTTTGGCACACAGACCTTCGGAATAGGGATATTCACTTGCCAAGTAACGTTCCACTTTCGAGTCAGAATCTCCACTCAAAATTATAGGGTCAGGGTTGACAGGAGGTTTCGACTTGTTTCTTGCCATTCGAGAGATTAAACGGGCATTCTTTTTTCCTTTGGAATTTGCAGTAGGTTTGGCTTTAGGCCTTTTAGCCACAGGCTTAACAATTTCGACATCCTTGGTCACAGAGTGGGGTAGGTTGATAGGTGAGTCGGGTAAGGGTTTAGGTAACAGAATATTGCAGGGTACTGGGTGCACAGTCTTATCTTCGCTCACCACAGGTTTGTCAACCTGCGGAGGGTTTGAATCCTCAAAATCATTGCGAGTAAGAAAATCGTTCCAACAGTCTCCGTGTAACCCCAAATGATATACGACAATAATTTTAACCAGCCCGAAGTGAAAAAGGCTGCTATCAGCCTGGTTCCTTTTGTATCTCTTAGACATTTTAAGCAGGCTTCTATGAAAATAATAAGGCATATTAAGCTCATATCCCATGAAAACCATAAGCAAATGAAGGTGGTGTAAGAAAACAAACCCATACCGACCCTCGCAGGTGATAAACTGTTTGATTATCATCAGCAAATCGTGCCAACGTTTCTTGAGAATATTTGCGGGCAAACCTTTGTCCCAGGAGTTAACCTTACGTGACTAGAAGAGCAATGTCCAAGGGACCTATTCCACTTTGCAATTCTTGGACCATCATTGTCCAGTAGCAGGCAAACCGGTAGCTAAACTGAGAAATTTCTCGTTAATTTCCAATTGAACATCCCCGACCTTGGCTCGATAGCCATCAAAGGTTAAAGCGAATTGCCGAGCAACGCAGGGGTTAAAACCATCAAACTTTTGTATGAACGGGAGCCATCCAAATTCCTCAAGGTCACTGTGGGCACTGTCGAACATCAACAGAGCCTGGCTACCAGTAGTTTCAGCTTGGAAAACAGGAGCCATGGCGCGAGCACATGGTAAGGGTTTGGGTTGAAAACAACAACACACAGTAGCAAAGTCATTTGGGCTTAACAGCTACGAACGATCAAAGGGGAAGCATTAATGTGTGCGTGTGAGGGTGGTGGGATTATTCACCGCCATGCATAATAGTAATGGCATAGTACAATCTATGTTCAATCAATCATAATATAGTTCAAACCTTATTATTCGGCCAACCCAAGAATCAAACGGTGGATGATATATCAATGCGCCATTGTATTATTTCGAACCACGAATGTTCAATATGAAGTCAAACCCAAAAATTAAATATGCGCCATCGTATAAGTGTGTAATCAAACGTTTATAAAACATTGTGACAACCAATTTCATAACATTTGACAAGCCAAGAGATTATAATAATAAGGATCACATCATATAAAAACAAAATAAACCATGACCCTATGTAATTCAATGACTAGGCAAGTCTCAAAAACATAAATTTTCATGCTCAATGCCTTACCAGTTTAATCAAATTGAATTGCGCAATCAAAGTAAGAATAGGCATAGTTTGAAAATTCATTTAGCCACACAATAATAAACCAAAGGTAAGTGCCTTTCAGAATATCAATGAGAAGATCATGACAATTCAAATAACGATGGAGGAGTTTTCACGCTTACAGTCGTGAAAACTAAATGGAGACCAATTTGCAAATGTCGCAAGGGATGAAAATATCGTCTATTTACAAAATGTGACTGTAATTTGAAGTTCATAAGACATAGGTGTAGGCATCTTATAGGGTAATGGAAAAAATTGAATTGGCTGCCAACAATGGCGACACACTGGTAGAAGCAGTTATCTCTGTAAAAAGAAATAAATTCATATTGGCACAACAAAGAAAATTTCAATTCTAAAGCAACAACCAAAAAATCATACAAACATCATCATTTACCATATTTTCCAGTGATGTTTTAAAAGATGAAAACTAATAACAGTCTTAAGATCAGCAAGTCACGATATTAATGATAAAATCTTCAACACTGTTGGCATGGCCACTGCTGCCAGTAGGTGTCCATAGCCTCGACAGGGTTGCTATTTAACCCACTCCAACATCTGTATCATGTCAAGAAGTTCTAAATCATAATAAAGGACATTAAAGAGGTTTCTTATAATTTTTTACAGATTTTAGTGTACCCGACATTGCTTCGCTGCCAGCAGGCCTGTTCAGTACCCCGACGAAGTTGTCTTGGCGCCATGCATGCATTTACCCGCTGCCAGCGGACCTGTTCAGTATCCCGACGGGTTTACAAACACTTCCCACAGCTCTTATTAATATTTTTATTTTGTTTTTCTTTTGAAGATATATGGCTGAGCGGGGTGACGCTGAAAATTTTGATATTTTAACATATATATTTTTAGACCTCATCATAATTTTTTAGCACCGTCCTTTATTCAGTTCTAGAGATGTTTTATTTCTAAAACACTTACTATGACAGGGAGACATCTTTTTGAGTCATTCCTTTACGGAAAAGGGACAGCGTAAAAAGATAATAGATGATCATGAAAAACTTTGCTCAGAGATTGAAATTAGTAAACTTCTTTCAAACAACAAAATTTTCCAACATAAATATCAGTTTTAGAAATATATCACTGATGATCGTACAATCTTTCAGAAGTTATTTCAGCGAAGAAATTTTTCTATGGTCTTGGTCTGAATGGCTTAGTGCACAGGTATGCATATATTTCAAAAACACAAAAACTGATCAATCCAAATCAAAACCAAAAATGAAAACAAAGGGAAAAATAAAAACAAAAGGAAATATTTACATAATATACAAGGGTAGTAATCAAGCGAAGTATCTTTTCAGGGCTTGGCCATTCACCGGATAGGTGTCAAGCTGCCCTTCAAGATTTTGCAATAGAAAGGAACTAGGACCCAACTTTTCAGCAATCAAAAATGGCCCAAGCCATAAATTTTGAAACTTGGTGTGCTCACCCTTTCCTTCGTGTGGTTTGTCCCACTTCAGGACGAGATCGCCTACTTCAAAATTCCTATCAGAAGCA
>ML779654.1:1386865-1413985 GCA_009831015.1 Picea engelmannii
ACACTATGGTATGAGGCTGTTGGGAAAAGTACCAAGTGGATGCATTACCCTCAAAAGTATAAGGGAACAACCTACAGACAATGTCTTCATGTTCAACATTACGGAGTCTGATGGCTAACATAAATTTTTTGATATGATCTTCGACTATCTATTTTGAATCAGGATCAAAATTAGGAAGCCATTTTTCCTGGTGTTTAGGTAAAGGGTGCTGGGCACCAGGTACAGCTACAACATCCTGGTCCAACCAGGGTCTAGCAGGGTTGTTCTGATTTTCCATTGGGGTAGTGGGTGTGGAAGGCTGAGAAGGTGGATTGCCTTCGTCAGAAGAGGAATCTCCCCCAGAAGAGGAAGGAGATTAGGGGGGTGGTGAAGGAGGTATCCCAGATCCTCCTGCAGCAGGATTTGTGTTTGGATCTGTAGGATTCACAGTGAGGTTAATATCACCTAACTGTTCTCTGATATCAGATAAGTATAAAGGTTGACCCCACGGACGGTTTGGTTGCCTTAAACTAGCTAATGCACTATGTGTTTTGATAAGAGACTGACGAACGATCTCTTGGATATCACCACCTGTAGGATTAGGGGTTGCTGGCTCAACTATGATCTGTGGATCTTCGATTGAAGTAGTTTCTGTTTGAGGGGGAATATTATCTTGTGAATGGATTATAGTCACTATAGGTGTGCGATTAGGTGGAGGAGGAGTCTTGCAACCACCTCGTGCCATTAATTAAGTTCATGCCCTCCTTCTAGCGCCATTTTTTGACGGGCGAAATTGTCCATCCGTCAATTGAGAGAGTGGAACCGGTCCAGGGTTGTCTAAATAACCCAAGCCGTTTGGAATGAACCACCCTGACGAGTTTAACGGCTCCGTTGGCCGCTCTAAGGTCTTTAAGAAAACCAAAGAGAAAACTAATCTAAACTAACTAATCTAACTAACTAAAACTAAAATAAAAGAAACTAAACTAACTAACAATAAAAACAAACTAAAATTGAAACAAACTACTAAATAAATTAAACTAAATACAAATTACACTAACTATTCTACTAATTACTATTACACTAACTCTGCTAATTAACCGTCTAACTACTAGTTATACTACAACTTATTCACAAATATGCAATATACACAACTGGCAGATTTAAATAAAACCTGTAAAACTTTGTTTGCTTTCTGTCCTAAGACAGCCAGAGATATTTTTGATTTTTTGATTTTATGAATAAGAAATAAAACTACTGAAATTAAACGATCTAATATACTAACTCTAACTTAAACTAATATGTGAACTAAACTACTAATAAAAACAACAAACAAACAAGTGACTAACTGACCTGGAAGCGCTCCTAATTTGTCCTGCGTATGATGACTTCGAATCTGGTCAGAGGAAGGAAACTCGCATCGGTTAATCCAAAAGATTTTCGTAAACGATTGGCTGCGCTGCTCTTTGAGTTGTTTACAGGACAAACAAGACATAAAAAACCATAACAATTATATGATTTATAAATCTCTGCAATAAGGGAAACCTGTTATGCAAAAACTCATATTTAATAATTCAACTTATGAAGAAGAGAAATCTGTCGTTCACAACCTGAATTGAGCAATCGCTATGTTTTTTATATGCTTGGAAGAAACTAGATATGGATTACAGTGATTAAAATTATATCATTTGCACATGATTAAGATATCTAAAGTAGTCATTAACCAGATACAAATTGATATACACAACATGAAACAAAATATTGATATAATGAGAAGCTAAAGCTGTGACAAAACACCAAATTCTGCTTCAATCTGTATTAAAACTCCATATCCTTGTTCTCCCATGAATGAGGATGATGATTATTACACAAATAATAAGTATCTATAAGTCTCTCCACAGGGTAAAACCTCCCTATGGATAATATCAAACTGTTTTACATAATCTTGGAAGATATTCCCAAAATCAACTAAACTAAGAAACTAAAATGCAAGTGAAATATTTCAAATATCCCCTAACTGCTCATCAAAATCCATTGCAATTTCGAATTCATCTGCAATAGACCAAAAATATCAAGTTAGAAAGATATTTCATCAACAAAACAATAAAAATCTAACCTTACAGACTTAGCTACATAATCATCTGATTCTGTAGCTAGTCTAAAATAGCATACATGATCAAATAAATATCATATCAAATCTCTTTAAAATAATTCAATCCAATTTTCTTTTAATAAACATTAAAAACGAATCACTAATGATTCATATGACTTTATCATTCAAATTAAACAAAATCAACAGTGATTCAATCGAAAACAGGGGTAAGAATACTGTGTTTTCCTTTACCATAAAATCGGGTCAAACAGTAACAAGACGGTTTCATATCAAATGAAATTAATAGTAAGTCATATCGTGTGTGATACGATCTAATCCAACACAATCATAATACATGGTAGCATAAGATTCATGTTATTTTAACTAAATACAAAGATGGAAAGACTGTTACAATTATGGGTAAATAAAACATTCATAACAACATCAACCAACATTCACCATAGATTTCGATCGCTGAGTGCCACACAGTCAACAGACAGGATCAATAAATAGTAATCACAACCATCATCAGATAGACAGAGGTGATAATCGCAAAACGGGCAGCAATCGAAACAAATCGTGATCTTGGATATAATCACTTTCGCTCCTCAAATCAAATTTAAACAGTATATTCAATATGAATTGGACTGATCATATGGTGGAGAAAACCAACGCGAATCAACCGGCTGGGTACAACTGTTATGATTCGTATCAATTCACGATTTGGGTGGATATAAAACATAATCATATTAAACATAATCCAAACTGTATCCGAGCTGGTCGAAAGTCATATGTAAATAAAACCGAAACTGTTAACCATTATTACCAATCATATCATATACATTATAACCAATTTGAATCGAAACTTGATTGTGCTCAAAATTGAAATACAAGAAACAACTTATGTCTACAATAGATATCAACGACTTCAATTGACAACAGAGTATCCAATTTAATCTAAATCAAACCAATCAAATCCATACCACAATCAATCGAATCGAAGAAAATCCAATCGAAGCTAAACTGGGAAACGAAATTCGATCAATCAAAACAAAACTATGTACATAATGCATATAATGTGACAAATCAAATCCAAGCTGTAAACATAGCTATTCGAAAGAATTTGAATTTGTTATATAAACAAGTTAAAACATACCAGTGAGGCTGCTCAAATTATGCCAATTTTGAATTCACGACCACTGTAGCTAACTCCACATTCTTAAACAAAATAGAACCTGTTGTCCTCTGTTTCTTATCATTGGCTTGAAGCTCAGCCTTTTGACTGGTAATCCATGCCACTTGATCCTCCAAAGAATGAATTCTGGACTGTAGCATTGGCACATCAAGATAATACCTTTCTAACCACGAGCTGCACTGATCACATGGTGGCGCTGTAGACTTAGGCAAAGCAGGAGAGGGTTTTGATGAAGGACCGGGGTTTTGACAAGGCAGCTTAATGCTTGGGTAGTTAGGGTCATTTTGCAAGCAAGGTGGTAGGTTCGACACGAAGTCAAACGAGGGTTTGGCACACAGACCTTCGGAATAGGGATATTCACTTGCCAGGTAACGTTCCACTTTCGAGTCAGAATCTCCACTCAAAATGATAGGTTCAGGGTTGACAGGAGGTTTCGACTTGTTTCTTTCCATTCGAGAGATTAAACGGGCATTATTTTTGCCTTTGGAATTTGCAGTAGGTTTGGCTTTAGGCCTTTTTGCCACAGGCTTAACAGTTTCGACATCCTTGGTCACAGAGTGGGGTAGGTCGATAGGTGAGTCGGGTAAGGGTTTAGGTAATAGAATACTGTAGGGTACCGGGGGCACCGTCTTATCTTCGCTCACCACAGGTTTGTCAACCTGCGGAGGGTTTGAATCCTCAAAATCATTGCGAGTAAGAAAATCGTTCCAACAATCTCCGTGTAACCCCAAATGATATACGACAATAATTTTAACCAGCCTGAAGTGAAAAAGGTTGTTATCAGCCTAGTTCCTTTTGTATCTCTTAGACATTTTAAACAGGCTTCTATGCAGATAATAAGGCATATTAAGCTCATATCCCATGAAAACCATAAGCAAACAAAGGTGGTGTAAGAAAAGAAACCCATATCGACCCTCGCAGGTGATAAATTGTTTGATTATCATCAGCAAATCGTGCCAACGTTGCTTGAGCATATTTGCGGGCAAACCTTTGTCACATGAGCTAACCTTACGAGACTAGAAGAGCAATGTCCAAGGGACCTCTTCCACTTTGCAATTCTTGGACCATCATTGTCCAGTGGCAGGCAAACCGGTAGCTAAACTGAGAAATTGCTCATTAATTTCCAATTGAACATCCCCGACCTTGGCTCGACAGCCATCAAAGGTTAAAGCAAATTTCCGAGCAATGCAGGGGTTAAAACCATCAAACTTTTGTATGAATGGGAGCCATCCAAATTCCTCAAGGTCACTGTGGGCACTGTCGAACATCAACAGAGCATGTCTACCATTAGGTTCAGCTCAGACAACAGGAGCCATGGCGCGAGCACATGGTAAGGGTTTGGGTTGAAAACAACAACACACAGGAGCAAAGTCATTTGGGCTTAACATCTACGAACGATCAAAGGGGAAGCATTAATGTGCACGTGCGAGGGTGGTGGGATTATTCACTGCCATGCATAATAGTAATGGCATTGTACAACCTCTGTTCAATAAATCATAATATAGTTCAAACCCTATTATTCGGCCAACCCAAGAATCAAACGGTGGATGATATATCAATGCGCCATTGTATTATTTCGAACCACGAATGTTCAATATGAAGTCAAACCTAAAAGTTAAATATGTGTCATCGTATAAGTGTGTAATCAAATGTTTATAAAACATTGTGACAATCAATTTCATAACATTTGACAAGCCAAGAGCTTATAATAATAAGGATCACATCATATAAAAACAAAATAAACCATGACCCCTATGTAATTCAATGACTAGGCAAGTCTCAAAAACATAAATTTTCATGCTCAATGCCTTACCAGTTTAATCAAATTGAATTGCGCAATCAAAGTAAGAATAGGCATAGTTTGAAAATTCATTTAGCCACACAATAATAAACCAAAGGTAAGTGCCTTTCAGAATATCAATGAGAAGATCATGACAGTTCAAATAACGATGGAGGAGTTTTCACGCTTACAGTCGTGAAAACTAAATGGAGACCAATTTGCAAATGTCACAAGGGATGAAAATATCGTCTATTTACAAAATGCGACGGTAATTTGAAGTTCAGAAGACATAGGTGTAGGCATCTTATAGGGTAATGTAAAAAATTGAATTGGCTGCCAACAATGGGGAAATGACAAGTGGTTGTAGCCACCTTTCGGTTGTAGCTGGAGAGCATAGGGGGTTGTAGCCTCCTTCTGGTTGTAGCTAGAGAATTGGGGAGTTGGAGCTTCCTTCAGGTTGTAGCTTGAGAAACTGGGGGATTGGAGCGTCCTTCCAGTTGCAGCTGGAAAAAAAAGGAAGTTGGTGCTTCCAATGAATGTAATTCTTAAAGACATATAAGAAAAACCATTTTGTGGTTTTCTCCCTCTTTGGGTTTCCACGTAAAAACACTAGTGTACTGTGTATGTGTATGATTTCTCATTTGTTCATTGTTTATTTACTTTGAAACTATTGGATGATAATTGTACATTCATATAACACTTGCTTATTGTGGTTAAAAAGGATTGAATTTCTCTATTACTAATTCACCCCCCCTCTCAGTTATCCAACAATTGGTATCAGAGTCGGTTCCTTCAAGAAACAGTTTAACCATTGGAATGAGATCATGGATTATTCTAAGAATGGAGTACCAATGTTTAATGGTTAGAATGGTTTTAAGTATGAGACGTGGAGCAAAAGGACAAAAGTATTTTTACAAGAACAAGGACATTATATTTGGATATCATTTGTTACATGATATAATAGTTCAAAAAGGGCAAAGAATGCAACCAAGAAGGAATTGAAGAAGAATAAAAAAATAGCAACGGATTTCATCTGGGAAGGATTACCTAATCCGGTAAGAGAAAATGTTGGTAAATGTTCTTTAGCCAAAGAACTTTGGGATAAGTTACATGACATATATTTTTCACCGATCGCAGATTCAAAAAATTCCAAAGAAGATGCAGATACATATCAAGAATAATTATGTTCACCATGTCAAATAAATTCAGAAGATGAAGAGTACATAATCACCAGAGAATTGAATAGTGATTTAGATGAACTAAGAGAAGAAAACAAGTCACTCAATAAATAATTGATGAATTAAAAGGAAAGTGTTCACATTTTTTAAGACTCCCAACAGGTCATCGAGAACTTAAGAACTTAGCTAGAAGAAGCCAGAAAGATCGAAATAAATATTGAATATCAAAATCAGTATTTGGAAGCCAATATAGAAGCACAGAAGGAAGAAGAAGAAATGAGAGAGAAGATATTGACAGATCATCTTAAGGAAAGAACTAACGATCTAAACTAGCTTGAGGTAGAGTTTGGTCAAGAAGAGAAAGGACTTGAAGAATAAATAATCACATTAAAAATTCATCTTGAAGAAGGGAAAAGAACAGGAGAAGTCATGAAGTCTCAGATAATGAAGAAAGAAGAAGAGGTTGAGAATATTGAAGAAGAAGTTGTCACATTGAGAAGTAAAATCGCCAAGCTCAACAAGAACATTGAAGAGACAAAAACATCTACATCAATTATAGAGAATGAATAAAAGAACTCTAGGTTGCTAGAAAAGAAGAATGAAGAAAATAGAAAGAGTTATGCATAAGTACTCAAAAGAAGGAATAATGGTCAACTAGAATATAAGAAAACTATTGAAGATACATCTTCAAGAATACCATCCATGTTCAATCCAAAAAGAAGCTTCAATGATGATCATGATCAGTCAAGGCAAACATTCAAAAGGACTACGCCACAAACAAGATCATTCACTCCCAGGTATGCAAATTTATTTTATGGTCATTGTTTTTATTGTATTAACTTAGAACATAAGGTTTCATATTGCAAGGATTATAAAATAAATTTTCAAGCAAGAAATGCTTATGTGGCATTGAATGTTACAAATTTCATAATTATGGACACATAGCTAGTGAATGTAGAAACATGATCAATACTTCCATGAAAGAGAACATTGATATCAAATGTAAGAAAGTGTGCATAAGAAAACACAAAGAACAGGTGAACAAGAACCAGGTCCTGGAGATCTCAAGATTGACAATAAAACGACATGAAGAAAATTCTATGGAGAAAAAGAAAGATGTCAGATACAAAAAGGTTTGGAAAATAACTGAAAGAAAAGAAGGATAGGGAAATAAGGAACATGTTCGAGAGATTTTACTTTCAAGCATTGTAGTGAAAGATGAATCCATAGACAGAAATAAAGAATTCAGATCTCAGAGAGATGATGAATATACAAATGAATATGATGATGAATTTACCAATGAAGATGATGATGAATACACATCATAGCATGAATTGTTTTGAGCCATCCGACTTAGAGACTCTTGGGTAATATGAATATTAGAAAAGGGGAGTCTATGCGATAGCTGTGACAGACCAAAGAAGCATCCTTCAAGTAGCTTGCAGAGTTTGAGAAGACAAATCCAGAGCAATCAGTTAGCAGGAGTACAATTTGATATATTACTCGAGACTTCATGATAGTATAGTGATAAATGGGTCAGTATTATGGACAGTTGCACAAGTAGAGTCTTGGACAGTATGGACATAGATGGATTTGTAAGAATACTTAGCAGGTTTGGATAGATATATGACAGTGGATGAGAGCATGGATTCATAGATTGGTTCAGAGACAAAGGAACATTATCATAATGGATGATAATTACACAGGAAATGGTTCGAACAATGCTAATGGATTCCAAATTGACAGATATTTTTTGGACACATGCAATGCATACAACAGTTCACATCCAAAACAAAGTAATGCTCAGAAACAACAATGACAAAACTCCCTATGAACTATGGAAAGGAAGCAGAGACAACAACCTCTACATCAAGGTAACTCAAGGTAGTATTTTATTTATTGAAATTTATGTTGATGATATTGTTTTGGAAGTACTAATGACAAGTTAAGCCAGAATTTTGCAAAGGATCTGCATAATGAATTTGAAATGTCATTACTTGGAGAACTATCCTTCTTTTTGGGTCTTCAAATATGTCAAAGGAACCAAGAAATGTTTATTTCTCAAACCAAGTATATCAGAGAAATGATAAAGATGTTCGGAATGGAAGATTTCAAACTAGTTACCACTCCTATGAAAACTATTTTCAAGTTGAGCAAAGATGATGATTCAAAGTCTACAGACCAGAGGAAATACATGTCAATGATTGGTAGCTTACTATATGTGACAACATCCAGACCAGATGTAATGCGGGCAGTTGGAAAGTTGGAATGGTTTCAAGCAGCACCAAAGGAATCACATTTATTAGCAATGAAGAGGATTTTCAGATATCTCAAAGGAACGGAAGAGTTTGGATTATGGTATCCAAAAGGAAAGGATCTATCACTTATTTTCTACACAAATGCAGATTGGGCAGGTTGTATTGATGACCAAAGATGCACCAATGGAGCAACGTTCTATTTGGGTGAGTGTTTAGTATCATGGTTAAGCAAGAAACAATCATCAATATCCTTATCTATAGCCGAGGCAGAGTATATTGTAGAAGAAACATGTTGTACACAGGTTCTATGGATGAAACAAAATCTGACAGATATACAGGTTGAGTATGATGAGCCCATTCCTATATATTGTGATAATACAAGAGCCATCGGTATCTCAAATAACCCGATGATCAACTCCACGACGAAGCACATTCCAATCAAGTATCACTTTCTATGGGAACAAGCTGCAGATAAGAACATCAAAGTTGAATATGTGGGCACAAAAGAAAAAGTGGTAGACATCTGTACAAAACCGCTTCCACGGGAAGCCTTTGAGTATCTTCACCAGAGACTAGGAGTAATTTCTACTCCAAAATGAATTCTTTTGAATGCTTATCTTATATGTCTTATATGTACACGAGGAAACACCATAAATAGGACAATTCAGGTTGGGAGATCAGTTTCAGGAAGAGTTCTATTAGGGGGAACAACCCCGGATGGAAATATACCTTTTCCATTGATGACAAAGGGAGAGAGATTTATCATATGGAAAGGAAAATTCTTAAAGAGAGAGCATAGGGGCATGTTTCCAAAGGGAGCGATTGTCACAAGGGAAGAATGAGCAATATGACTTTAGAGTGATACCCTTTGTCAAAGGGGGAGACATTATTCATATGAAGGGAGAGAGAGTAATCAGAGGTTTATAAACACAAAGAAAAATCAAAGGCATGTAGACAAAGGGAGAAGCCCCAAGGAGATTTCAATCAGGGGGAGAAACCACAAAGGGAGATACCCTTTGCCATTGATTTCAAAGGGGGATAGATAGAAACATTGATGATGAGTATAATCATGAATGCTATCGTGACTAAGTGTTGCCATCAATGTTGGTGTTGCCATCAATTCCAAAGGGGGAGATTGTGAGACAATTGGCTTAGGTTGATGGAAAATTGGTATGGATTGTTGGTTGTCATTGATTTCAACCACTAGAGAGTGATATTTTAGATTGATGTCAACCCTTAGTGATTTATTTCAACCCTTAGTTATTGATGTCAACCCTTGGAGAAAGTCCGTAGCGAATTCCGGTAGAACAAAGGTTTGGGTAATGGACCCAAGGTTGTTTCATGTATAATGGTATGAGTTTTAATACATTTGATGGTAAGAATATTATATATGGATATTAAATGTCATTCCATTTCTGGTGTTATGTGGAACGTCACATAACTCCTCACGGTTAGAGAGTTATGGCCATGAGAAGTTGGAGAACCCAGGTTTGGGTAATGGACCCAAGTTTGTTCGATGAATAATGGTATGAGTTTTGATATATTTGAAAAAAAGACTATTCTATATGGATATTACATGTCATTCTGTTTCCAGTGGTATGTGTAACATCACATAACTCCTCACGGTTAGAGAGTTATGGCCATGTGAAGTTGGAGAACCATCATGAGTCATCTAGAAGCCCCAAAAGGTCAAAGTAGTCAAAGTGGTTTAAGAGATTTTAGAAGGTAAATAATAAAGTGAAGTGATGAGTGTACTATAAGTCAAAGTGAATAAAAAATAAATTATTTAAATAATAAATTTAATGGAGAAATTAGAAGTGGGTTAACCCTAAAGTAAGGAAAGTGGGTTAAGATGGTTAAAAGGTAACCCCTGGAGGAAGCTACATGAAAGTATAAATAAGAGGCAAGGCTCTCTAATTTTAATCACACTTGAGCATATTGAATATCTACATGTGACTGAGGTAACCAAAGGATATCTAAGCTGAATTCCAGAGGGAAGGTGAAGAAAAGAAGGTTGAAATTGAAGGGGGGATATATTCTTTTGATGATGCTTTCTAAGGTATGTTATTTACAGGTCATCTCACCATTTTCGCAATAAATGTTTTTCTAGAATGATTTAGACTATGAAATTATTATTCCATTGAGGAAACATATCCAAGTATATGTGGTACAAATTTAAGCTTGTGGGTTGTTTCAGTTTTGGAGTTACACGCCGTGGAAAATAGGGTTTGTGGTTAGTCCTGAAACTAGTCTAAAGCAAGTGTTTTGGGTAAAAACGTCATAACTTCTTCATAATAGATCCAAATTCAGTAAGACCAAATGTATTGGTTAGAGTACAATCTGTATTATTTTTTTTACCATTTTTCAGATCCATACAACAAACATTCTGTGTGAGGCACGCTCTACAAATTCTCTCCCTAGAATAAGCCATAATTCAACAAGGTATGCTATTTTTGCTATAACTCATTTTCTGAGAGGTTACAAGTAGTGAAGTCTGGAGGAATTGCATAAAATACATAGAAGAACATTGTGTACAATTTTCATATATTTATTCATTACAGGTACATAGTTATGATTATTGCAAGTTAGGGTTTTTGACTAATCCAAAATTAGTCATGTGAGACTAAAGTAAAGTTTGATGAAAATGCTAGTCTCTTGTTGTTAAAGTTAAGGAAGGTTTGAAGGTATGAAATCTTATACACCAGGTTTATTACAGAGTTACAAATCAGATTTGGATGATGAAATTGATGAGGGCTTTTGGTTGAGGTACATGTTGGGTACATGGTTGAGACAACTAGTTGATGAGTTGGCACATGCATGAGGTGTATAGTTGATGATGTTGGTACAATATCTTGATGATTCATAGTTGATGAGTAGTTGATACATGATTGGTACATACTTGGTACATGGTTGGATGCACTTATTTATGGTACATGCTGATTATAGGTTGTTTGGTATAGTTTGGTGCATGGTTGATGCACTTGTTTATGGTATAGGTTGAGGTACATGTTGATGCATGGTTCAGGTTATTGGTACATGTTGTTTGGTGCAGGTTGATTGGCACAATTTTAGAACAATATATCTCACAGTGATAGTGTGATAATGGTTCCATCATTCTACTTATACGTCAGGGCTGTTGGACGGGGCAAGGATAGGTGGTTGTAGCTAGCTTCCGGTTGTAGTTGGAGAGCATAGGGGGTTGTAGCCTCCTTCTGGTTGTAGCCAGAGAATTTAGGAGGTGGAGCTTCCTTTAGGTTGTAGCTTGAGAAACTAGGGGGTTGGAACCTCCTTCCAATTGCAGCTGGAAAAAAAAGGAAGTTGGTGCTTCCAATGATTGTAATTCTTAAAGATATATAAGAAACAACATTATGTGGTTTTCTCTCGCTTTAGGTTTCCACATAAAAACACTGGTGTACTGTGTATGTGTATGATTGCTCATTTGTTCATCATTTATTTACTCTGCAACTATTGGATGATAATGATACATTTATATAACACTTGCATATTGTGGTTAAAAATGATTGAATTGCTCTATTATTGATTCACCCCCTCTCTCAGTCTTCCAACATTTAGGACTTTCCTAAGGAACATGTTGAATAACATTGCTTGCACTATGATCAAAATTCCGACTAGTTGAAAAATATGACGCCTTATTTACATTACAAGAATTCCCATCACATTTTCTAGTCCCAAAAGAAGAGGCATGCGAACAATTTGTTGATTCTTTAGAAATAAAATCTTCTTTATCTGGTGAAACTATCACTTCTCAATAAGAGGACTTAAAATATTCTTTATAGAATGATACAAATGCTCACCCTCACAATGACATTCTTATAACTTGCAGAATGAATGTTTCCCTCCAAAACCCCCCTCCAAAAAAATTTCCTCCCCCCTAATTTTTTCCCTTCAAAATTAAAAACAACTTTTACTCTTTTATTTCGTTATTTACTTGTTAATTACAATATTTTTCATGTTTGTTTATTTATCTCACATTCATTAAACTTAGCTATGATCCATATAATTTTAGGTATATATGTAGACAATCTTCTTCTTGTTTATGTATCCCACATTCATTATATTTAACAATAATTTATATCATTTGTATTATATATATACAAAGTTTTTTTTGTCTTTTTTATATTGTGTGAAATATTGGGCAGAATTCGTTAATTAAGTTGGAGCATTCTATAAGGGATAAACATCGAGAAGACATTCAAGGAGAATCTAGGATTTCATAGGTTAGTTATTTTTTTAATTCTCAGCATTTACCAGAAAAACATTTATAAGATCATCTTTGAATCACATAAGATTTTTTCATGCGAAAATTATAAAAAGTCCTAAATTTTTTTAGATGTTTTCTAATTTTTTCTAAAAAAATCACAACTTTAAAAAAAAATTGAGACCTTTTTCAAAGAAATTTAAAAAAAAAAACTTAGGATTTTTCAAAAAGAAGAAGAAAAAAAATGGAAAATTTAGGGATAGTTTTTTTTTTTTAATTTACACCTTTTGTTGTTTTTTAGTGAAAATTTTATAGTTTTGTCGCATGGTGGCTAGTGGTAGGAATGTCTCTCCCATGCAAGATCATGATTTTTCCTACGGGGGCGATCGAGGTGATTCCCGACATCGCCTTAGCCCCTTGGCAGCCAAGCCTTGGGCACTTCGATGGCTTGGTCGCAGGGATAGTTAGGGTGATGCCCGACATTGCCTTATCCTCCGTAAGCTAAGGCTTGGTCTCAACATCACCCCAGTAACTCCATGGGTTAATTTTTTTAATTTTTTTTTTAACTTAGTTGTTATAGTCAATGTTTGTTTTTCTAATTTATTATAATGTGAAAGGCCTAATTTTTTTTTCATATAGGAAAAATGGTAGGAAAAAGATTATCTATGAATGTATATGGATCACGACCTGCAATAATGGCATCTAAAATTTCAATTGGGACCTCCATGAATGTTAGGAAACAAATTGATAGCACAACACCTAAGGTGTCAAGGGCAATGACACATGTTAGAGAGTGGAAATCTATGGAAGGTCAAAACAAACTGGAATATTCTTGGTTTGTTAAAGACAAGAAAGGAAACAATGGAGGTCATCTATATTTGTATTGTGTCGAGTTTGAACATGTGTAATGAAATTATCATGCACTTGGCTTGTTACAAGATATATGTTTGGTGCCAAAAATAGATATTGTTTGTGCACTCGTTAAACAAGTCAGGAATTATATCAAGATTATATATTGTTTGAAATTGAGAAATTATAACAAGGATGAATTTTTTATAGAATTATGTACATCCATCATTGATGACATTCATAAAGGCAATATAAGTTTTTTTATTTTTATTTTTGTATCATTTATTATTTTTTGTATAATGTTAATTTTTTAATTTTATTTAACATAGAAATGTTATATTTTATTTTTACAAGATTTTGTTGAACGAATTTCACATATGTTAGTGGGGATTTACTCTACAGAGAAAAATATCATGGATGTCATCAATGTTTTTCATATTAAAAAGACACAAAAAGGAAATAAAAAGAAATAAAAGTAACAAAGGTTGAAGCTACAAGAGTAGACATAGAAGAACATGAAAGAAGAAATAAAATTTCTCATTCTAGAAATCCTAAAAAGGTTACAGTTGAAAATGAGGAAACTCTAAATGAATATTTTGTTGAGGTTGGTACCAATGAGGTTATCACTCCTTCTCACAAAACGAATAAACAAGATAAATGAAAAAGAGCGATGGTCGAGGATAATTCCATTCATATTGATTATGAAAAAATCATTGATTTAGATGAAACCAATTTAAATCATAAGAGAACGAAATCAAATGTTTTTGATGATGAATAAGCCATCGTTAGATCTGAATATTATAATGAAAGTCCTAAAGGTAGCAGAGAAATAATAACACAAAGTGATGATCTAGAGGATGGTATTATGAAAACAACACAAAATGTCATTCGAAATAGATTGATGATGACAAACTTAGTTAATGATGGCCATACATTTCAGTTGAATGTGAAGCAGTTTTATAAACCCATAGAAGGGAAAGAAAAATATCAAATTAGAAAATCGCAACACTTGCATATTCACAATTTGAAAGCATTAGTTAGGTACAATCCATATTCACATGTGGTTGGCTACCTAGTTCTTGTTGATCCAATGGAAGTTCCTATGAGGGAAGATTTTGATAGCGTTTTGACTACAAATATTACGTGATTGGAGGAAAACATTATGTAGAGGCTAGAACAGAATTGATTCAAGAATATACCAAAAATCATCTTTTTGAGACAGTCAAATTCATATTTATGGTGGTTTAATAGATTCATAAGTGAAGTTATTGAAATGAGATCATAACATAGAGAATGGCTATATAATGTCCATGAATTTCATTCAAAGGGTGAGATTTATCCATAATGAGTTTTCTGAAATATGTTTTGGGGAGAGATCAAATGTTTATGCCAAGTTTCAGAAGCAATGTTGTATGGAAATAGGCTTTCTCGTTGATGATGAAAATGCAAAAGAAAAAAACTGCAAAGGAAGTGATGTATTTAGAGCCGTGGATAGATATTTTCAATTGAGATTTAGCACTGGACATGTATGGGAATTGATAGATGAGACCTTCAACATATGAGAAAATATTAGTATAAAAAATATGAGAGTTAAGAAGGCTAAACCATTTATATGCAACACAAGACATGTTATGAAATAAAAAATCTGCGAGAAGATACGACTATAACACCTTGGAGAAATATACAAGGAGTGAAAGATGATAAAATTATCATAGCTATATTATAAGGTGTAAGGTCGGGTGAATTGTCAATGAAAGAAATGTGTGATGAATTTAAAAATTAAGTTTGTTGAGTTATTTTTATTTATGTTAGGACAAGAAAATTAATTTTTCTAGTTTAACATATCAATGTTCTAAGTATTTTATTATATATATCATTATAACATTATTTATTTATTTTTATGTAGTCACAAGGTGTATATGCCAATACAAGAGAAAATGGTTAAGATGTTGAATGAAGAAAGTTGGGATGATGTTAAACTCAACTATCGAGATTCAAGCTCTACAACAACATTGAAACAATTTTTTGTTGCATTCAAAAAGGTATGTTAGTTTATTACATTCATATTATTCATTTGTAGGTTAATTTATTTCTATTTTAATAGTAATAGTCATATAACTGTGTGTTTGTTCGTTTCATTAAATATGCCAAATAAGATTGCATATGGAGTACCTAAAACATTCAGAAGTTTTATTCAAAAATCCAAGTTTGAAAGAGAAAGAAGGAGATGTGTTCAAACTGTTGAACTTGATGACACCCTTGATCACTACATTTGGAATTGGCTCAAAAATTTTCGGTGTAAAGTGATATTAGGTGATTGTGAAAAAATTGCAAATATTGTTCCTAAAAAAGAATACTCCCTAGTTATTATGGATATCCCTCATGGTTATAATATCCAAAACATTGGATACGATACTGAGCTTTATACTTACCAAGCTTTCAATAAAGTGGTTATGGGATTTATGGAAGTCACAACATCACCATTTTGGAGATATCTATTTTTTCATCCAGACACACAAAAAGGATTAATACAATCAAGTTTCAAGGGAAAAGAAAATACAAGGATGCAACATATTTGGTAAGATATTGAAAGTGTATGTTTAGTAATTAAGATTAGAAATCAATTTTATTAATTCACAAGTTAATTGAATTTGCACTTATTTATGTTACATGCACAATCCTAATATTAATAACTTCAATAGAGAACCATTTAAACGTGATTTTGAGATTATAAATCTTGCAACTTGGACAAAAGATGATTCTTATAATTCTAATCTTGTCAATGTAAAGGATGGAGGGAAGCCTAGTAGTTTATTGGTTTACAATGTTGTGGTTGGAAATCTAACATATGAAGAAAATGATTTGAAAGAATAGATGGTTAAAATTTATCAAAAACCACAAGCATTAATTAATTATATTATGGATACATTTTCAAATGAAGGAGATTGAGTTTCAGATTTGTTCTCGGGTTCAGGTAAGAATTATGATCTAACATTTTTGAAATCATACTTCAATCTTATATTATTTTTAATTTATGTCTTTTTACAATATTTAACTTATTTATTTATTTTTTATTTGGTGATTAGGTACAACATGAGTGTGTTGCTTACATAAAGGAATAATTTGCTTAGCCATTGAAATTGACCCAATACAATGCAGTTTTATTCAACAAAGAATTATTGTTATTTCAACTCTTCCATATGAAATGCAAGAAGTTGGTTTGAGGAAAGGATATTTTAGTGAATCAAAGGTGGAAAAAAAGTCAAAGGAACCTCAAGTACCATTAGGAGGATAGATTGGAAATGATCACTTTGGAGAACTTGTGGATATAAAAGACCCAATGGAAGAGCAAAATGACACAATGGAAACACAAAATGATGTCGAAGAAGATGATAATGTGTCTGTTGAGAATGATGAATTTGGGATACATGATATTGTTGATTAGTTTTAAGATTCCCTTGAAGACGATGCTCAATTTTGCAATTTTTTTATGAGTTATAATTGTAATGTTTTGACTTTCATATTTTAAAATAAGAATGAATATGTATCTATTGTTGTTTTATGATGAATGTTTTTTATTGTTTTCTTTTTACTTTTATTTGTATGCAAATCACTCTACTAGGAATTTTTTTTTATTAAATGTTGTCATTTTTTTACTTCAAATATATAAAAATACGAGAAAAAATGTTAATTTTTTTTATAAATTTTTCATTTTTTTTTGTTCAATTATGTTCATATAAATGTTTTATTTGACATATTATTTTAAACGAATAGGTATCAAAAGTGTATAGGTTTTTTTATTATATATGGTTGTAAACTGTATATTGTTTTGTTAAATATTAAAAAATAGTGATATTTAACTACAATTATTTCTTATGTATTGAAGTAAAGGTAAACAATGTGTTAAAAATGGTGTTTTCGACTATATTTTAAACATATGGAACCATAAATTAATTAAGAAGACACAATTATATGAAAAATATTAATTTCAAAAAAGTAAATGGTAAAAAAAAGTTTTAAGATTGAAAGATGCATGGAAAAAATACTAAAACCACTGTTGAAAAAAAATTAGAAAAATTAGAAAATAGATGAAAAATAAGCGTTTAAAAAAATAATGTGGAAACATTATGGATCCAAAACTTTAAACTATCAAAAACCACCAAAAAAGGGAGGGGAGGTGCTACCCGTAGAACCATTTTAAAAAATTAGGTAAAAATGTGAGCCCCCCAAAAATGAGAACTCTGTAGAGCTCTCATTAAGTTGATAACTATGTTTATGATGCTCTATTCAGGCCTACGATAAACAATGAGGTCTAGTGGTGGAAGAAACTTTAGAATGTAAAAAATCATCCAAAGTCTATTTATTTATGTGTCTTTCCTTTAATAACAAGGTAGCTTCTGGATTGGTGAACAAGCCTTTAACTTAAATCATCCTTAGGGCTTCGGCCTGGTCCTGCAGCTCTCCACAGGCCCGTTGGCCTCCTCCCGACCCGATCCAGGCATCAAGCCCGCTCCAGGCAGTCCCCAATGGCGGCTGTGAAGCTCCTTGTGGCTGCACCAGCAGCTGGTGTGCCCCCTCTCGTGGTTGCGTCCTCCATGGCGGCCGGCGCCTCCACTGCTCCTGCACGCGCCTCTTCAAACGCCGGTGCCAAGCCCGACGGGGGTTGCCCGCCCTCAGATCAGGGTCCCTCTTTGGGCCGAGCGGGACGGGCTACTTTCAAAGATATTGCTTCCCTTCGAGGGGGTTCTTCGGCTCCAAATACTTCGATTGTTGAAGCCCCGACAGTTTCTATCCAGTTGCCGAAGGAAGTATTGGAGTATTCCTCTCAGCTCAGCAAGTTCGCCATGGTTTGCAGGTTTAACGACTTTTGGCCGAATCTGGTTGCTCTTCGTTCCTGGATCGACTCCGAATGGGCCCCGCTTCTTGAGGGTGAGATTACAGTCTGCCCCCTTGCGAAGGGTTTTTTCACAGCTATCTTTGACTCTTCTAATGAAAGAGACTTGGTTTCCAGCTCCGGGCCATGGTTCTGGGGCAGAGCAGGGCTATCCGTGCAGCCGTGGACCCCAGACTTTGATCCAGCCACGACCTCTATTTCTACTGCTCCGGTCTGGGTGTGTCTCCCGTCACTCCCCCTGCACTTTTGGGGGGCCAAAACTCTTGAAGCTATCGGAAATGGCATAGGGAAATATCTCTGCAATTGCCCTGAAGCTGCCCCAGTCAACTCCACCTTTGCCCGGATCTGTGTAGAGATGGACTTCAACAAAGGTTTCCCAGCAGAAATCATCCTCCTCGGAGAAAACGTCTCTTGGACCCAGAAGATCGATTTCGAGAACCTCTGTTTCAGATGCAGGGTTTGTTTTGAAACAGGGCACATAGCCCGGAATTGTGATAAGTCATCCGGGAAAAGAAGACCATCCCGACGCCAAAGGCCCACTTGGTGGAMAGGAGCGCAACCRGAGAAGCAAGCTGAAGCAAAGATCCCGYCGTYAGAAGCTGAAGGGGAATCYGTCTCCGTCCTCAAAGAACCTRTTAAGGGGSAAGACCCAGCGGAARCARCTCTGCYCAAGGTTTCAAGCCCAACAAAGAAAGTCTCAAGCTGGGCCGATATTGCTGAGGCAGAAGAAGTGCAAACTCAGCCGGAAATTCATAACCAGGGTCAAAGCAATGAATGGCAGGTCGTCACCAAAAGGAAAAAAAATGTCTATCAGCGCGAAGATGTAATGACACGAAGCCGCTCTGGCTCGCTGAAATAACTATCAACAAGATGTATTCTGAGTAATGTTTCCAGGATTCTAGCAATTTTAGCATTGTCTCTCAGCTTATGTAGGCAACAGCTCTGTGTAGCCCTGCCATTTGTAACCGATCTGTGGCTTTGCCACCATTAATATAATTCCTCTAATCGTTATTGTCAAAAAAAAACAAGGTAGCTTCTGACTTGGGAGATATTAAGCAAAAGGAATAGATAAGGGATATGTATTTGTCTTTTATGCAGGAGTATTGAGGAAACAACTATTCATATTTTTCTTAATTGCACTTACTCACAACAAATTTGGTGAGAACTTGAAGGTCATTTGGGTCTCTCAAACTTATGGGACATGGATACTATTGTTGGATGATTTTTTGGTTGTTTTTCTAGCAAAGATTTGAAACATGGATGATTTTAGGGGCTGAATTTTGCTCATGGGCTAATTTTTCCATGGTTTTTCCCTAAAAAACATTCATTATTCTAAAAATGTTTCGCCCAAATTCTATAGGATACAATTATTTTACCTTAAAAATTGCCAAAAAATTATACAAACTATATAAAATCCTTATAAATTTGAATATTTTTACAAAAATATCGCCAAACATTTTATAGTGGGCATATGAAGGATTAGTAAGATTCGCCAAGGTTTCTACATTTTAAAATAAATTTCCATCATTAAATCTTCCCCAATTTGAAATTTATCAAAACACTTCCTTAATTGGTACTTTGGGGCATTTGGTTGGATCGAAACTTTGTTTTATTTGAATAAAAGTTTGTTCCATTCTTCAAAACATTTTCTCAGTGTGTGAGCTTTATCTCTTAGTATAAGAATAGGCTAGAGCATAAACAACCCTTGTATTTGGGTGTTATAACCCTAATTTGCACCAAATATGCTTACCTGACATCAGGCCATCTCATATGCCTTCTTTGCCAAGCCAGTATTGAACAACTCCTCTTAAAAAACACCCTTTTTAAAGGCCCACACGCCCTACTCCACTACAACCCGTGTGTACACTCCAGCTGACCCACTACAGCCCGCGTGTACCTACAAAATCATGAAAAATGGAAAGTTGTTGACAAAACACACAGCTTTGGGTAAGTTAACTAAACCTTTCGACCATGCATGGCTAGTCATTCGACTAAATACCTATATCCTTCTAGCCTATAAAAGAAGTGGTAGGGGTCCCATTTGAAAGGGAGGAAAATCATAGTAAAGAAACTCTACCCGAATTCGTATTCCCCTTTGCCCAAGATTCTACAACCATTTTGTGATTTCGACAAAGAAGAGAAGCAAGTGTGCTAGCAGTTGGTGCACAGTAAAAGAGGAGCCCAGGACCATATTCATGGAGCAGTGGTCGTCTTCATCATTGTAAGTTTCTTTAGTGAAGTTAACAATAAAGAAGTACTTTTCCCGTCCCACCATATGAGGTTTTCATTGTGTATTGCATACATGTTGATTAAATCTCTAACCCATTAATCCATAGATCAAATGCATGTGGAGTTCTTTGTTTGTATTTTGTGAATGCAGGTCAGCCTTGGGAGGAGAGTTGCATTCAAAGAGCGACCAAGCGTGAAGATGGATCGATATCAAACACCGGAAATAAGGTATGTTCACTTGATCTTCTTAACTGTGTATTTGCTTAAGAATAATGGGGATTAGGTTTGGGATGATAGTAAAAAGTAGGAATCTTTAGGTCTTTTCTGCATGCATGATAAACCCCTAAGTTATATTCCATAGGGGGATTTCCTAGTCACAATAGAATTGGTGATCGTACTGGGGATCTCTCGGGTTTTCTGGGAATATGTTTTGGTAGTTTTAAATCGGTTTCATCACCTTTTTTCTAAGTTTCTGCAAGAGTCTGAGCTAGTAGGGATTCTGGTCTTCCATACCAGTATTCCCTACTTTCTTTGCTTGGCTTCATTTTCATTTCGGGAAGTCACAGAGGTACACGCGGCCTGTATAAGGCCTACATGCGTGTACACGAGCCCAACCTTCACACAGCCCGCGTGGACACACTAGTTGATGAAGTGACAATAGCGTGGCTAAGTTCATAATTTTTTTATTAAAGAGGCAGTCATCCTCTTCCCTGTCAGAAGTGATCCTTCTCAGGGGTTTTCTGAAACTCATTATGGTCTCTGTTTTTGCAGTTTTTAGCTTAGGTACCACTTCATATTAGTTTTTTTCTATGAAATTTTCCTTGGATTGTTTTTCTTTTCTGACAAAGTAAGTTTTCGAGTTTTCAAGAGATTGTGGTTCTCAATACCAATAGTCTTTGCCATTGTTTGATTGCTTATCTTTTCATTTTTGAAGAGTTGCAGAGGTACACGCGGCCTGCATAAGGCCTACATGCGTGTACATGCGCCCTGACCTTTTACAACTCACGTGCACACGCTAGTTGTTGAACTGTCAGTTGCGTGCCTGTTGAGAAATTCTTTGTTTAAGGAGAGGCAGTCATCCTTTTCCTTTTCAAGAGTTATACCTCTCAGGTTTCTTGGTCTCTGTCACAGCAGTTGACAACTTAGGTCTGATCACAACAATAGCTTTCTTTTTCATTAAAAATCTTTCCTCAAGATTTTTTCTTTCATAGGGTTTTTAGACAAGTGTGAGAGTCTACTTTCATCAGCTTGTGTGTTATTTTCAGTAACTCTTTGCGACCTGCGCTTAGGCCAAAAATTTTCTTGGTCTTTACTTGTCGTCATTTTTTCTTTTTGCTTTGCGGGTATTAAATAAATAAATAAAACCTTTTTACTTCTTGGTTAAGTAGTTGTTGGTTTGCATTAGTAACTGGGACAAGTTTTGTTTTCATAAGTACTTGGTTGTTTACTTAGGACAATAAGTATCTCGTAGTCGAGAGAAATCTTGTTTTGAGTCTGTTGTTCAAAGATCTTAGGAATTTTTTTTTGTTGTTGTTTGAAAAGTTGATTGAAAATTTTGTCAAGAAGAAGTCATTTTGTTTTTAACTTTCTGTTTATCTTTTCTTTTGTCTCTCAAAACATCACTAGTTTCACTTTCATAACCTTTGAATTAAGACAAGCCATAAAAAATTAACGATTAATTAAAATCAACTAGACTTTATGTTTGTAGGGTCCATCAACTAGTCTAAGCTAGAGCCTTGATTTAGGTTGGAGAGGAAACTCTTCAAGGCTACAAAACATACATAAGAGTCTGTGCTAGAGAGTGTTAAAAGTCCGATATCGTGAAATTTATCCGGGACCCCCCTCTAACACAGGGGCTAAACATGAGGTTCCGTGCAGAAAGGTAGCGGAGATAACCCCTCCAAAGCCCGACCGAGCGTAGTGGGGAACACATATAGAGGGTTTGTTTTGGGATTCTGTCGATTGCATTTTCCATGGATCTTCGTGGGTCTCGAATCCGTTCGAGGTCCTCAGTTGTCTTTCAGACCACTTGCTTTCGATACCCTTGACAGGTTTCGGGCTTGATACCCTTCTCATTGCGGTCCACCCGCCTGGTGACTGTTCACGCGCTGGAAACCTAGTTGCCATTATTTTAGGGACTTACACAGGTGACTACGGGGGAAAACCGTGGTACCTAGGACAAACATTAGGCCACACTTTGCAGACTATACCAAAGGGTTCTTCTGTGTTTGAGTTTCACTTGCACCGGTAAGTTTCTCTAGTGTTGGTTGTTGTAACTGTTCTTCCAAATAGTTTAGTCATTGCTTGTTTTATCTCGTAGGGACTTTTTATAGTGTGTGTTGTTTTTGAACGAATAGAAATCCCTAGTGTGTCTTTGATATTCTCACACAATGGAGGATCATGAGATCTTCCAGTCACAGAGGCTTCTTGGCCTGCCACTAGTTACACTGGATCCACCCCCGCCACCGCTAAGGCGAAAGCTTGACCAACAAGGGTCTTTTGAAGTGATCAGGTCACAGGAAAATGTGCCCAACCAACATCCGGAGGAACCAACCATTTCAAGCCTTGGAGTGGAATCCCTTGGCCCATTTGAAACTCCACCCACTAATATTTTGGCACCCATCATCGTACAGATTTATCCTTACAAGCGCCAGACAATGTCCCACGCAACAATGGAAACAAATGCTGCCACTTCTTCTGGGAATTCTTCTATTCCCACTATGACTGTCACCACAGGGGATGTTACACCTCCGAACCCACTGTCATCGATCCGAGCCACCATGGTCTCGACTACCTCTACCTCGAGTAGTGGTATGATCCCGTATTTGGTGGCGGCCATTGCTCCTTCCACAAAGAGTGTGACAGGCCCTCCGTTCTCATACGAGATGCCTAGTTCAGGTACAAGACCTGTAATCTCCTACTCCACTTTACAGACTTTAGATATGGGGGCAGGGATCTCTAATGTTCATCTGCAAGGACCCATAGGGGGCACTTTAGCTCCCTTTAATGATTTCCCTTACGGAGGAGGTCATATACCTCCTTCGTCCCCTTCGCTCGGCGGTGCCCACCAGCAATCCGCCTGGACGAATGCACACCATAGTTCATTTGGAGTAGGGAGTCAAGGACCACCTTCTCATAATATTTTGGTAGGTTCAACACCATTTTATTTGTTCGGTGCATTTGGTAACAACTCTTTATCGTCATCTTCTTTTTCGACTGGGGACAACCCCGGTTATAGACAACCTAATCTTATGTAGGATACTATTCCTGCACAGGGGGCACACCCAGGAACTTCTTCCACATTAGGACCTTGGAATTCTTGGCAGGGATTAGTTCCCTCGTCAGGAATGTCGATCGGGGGAAACTCTTTTCACAACCAATGGAACCCCGGGTAAGGTGCAGTACCTATGCCCATGGGATCAGCATGGGGCAACCCTTCCCAAAGTCCTCCGAATGTAATGCACGCCCAACCATCTATGTCCTATTTCAAGAATCAGTCGATGATGTCTACTCAAATGCAAAATCCGTACACTGGTCATGGCCATGGTTTTTACCAGAACCCAGGCCAACAACCCAACTTTCCCTGGCAACCTAGTGCTAGTCAAATTCCAGGCCCCTTTTTCCATGGTTATCACCAACAACCCAAACTACCTTTCTTGGTAACCTTTCATTTGCCATACTTAACAAGGTTGTTGAACGACCTTATCTGTCATGATATGCGTTGGCCCTCTATGCCGATGAAGTTTCCTTAGGACATACCAAAGTTCAAATCCAAGCCTAACGAAGATCCAGGAGATCATGTGATTTCTTTTCACCTTTGGTGCTCATCTAATTCGTTGAAAGACGACTCCGTACAGTTGCGATTGTTTCAACGTACTCTCATTGGGAGTGTTGTGAAATGGTACATTGAGCTCAACCGCTCAAGATACTCTTCCTTCATCGAATTGGCAATGGCTTTCTTGAACCATTTCCAATTACCTGTGAGTTACGACGCTAGCATAGAATTGCTATCCAATTTCGAACAGACAAAAGTGGACCATATCTCTGATCACATCTGAGAGTGGAGATGCCGGAAGAGTTTGATTAAGGTGCCCGTCCCACCAACATTCCTTCTTGAGTGGTTCCTTAAGACTTTGGTCCCACAGTTATCCAAAGACGTTGCAACGTCGGGAGTGTTTTCCGAGGAATATGCAATCATGAGAGCTCAATAGCTTGAGCTAATCTATTCTCAGTTTGGTCTACTGTACCAGATCTTTCCAGATGCGCCACGATAAATACTTGATAAAACTAGATAGAGAGATGGACCACATGCCAATGGTATTTTTGGTTCAACACAAACAAATCCCATTGAACAACTGACGAAACAAATGTAGCAATTGTCTCTCCAGCATACAACGGCCAACTAGACTACTGTTTCGGCTACTCCCCCTACCCAAACGTTGGATGTACACAATGTGCAATTGACAAATCCAAAGGCCACCCAACAACTTGAAGGAATGAAGAAACAACATAAGAAGGGTAAGGGGGATAAGAAACCCACTAATAATGTTGGTGGGGGAAACACCAAAAAAAGGAAGTCGAGGTATCCGTGTAATATTTGCGCGGAAGAACACTCGACTCACTAATTCCCTCGGCTTGCAGAGGCCCAAAAGTTATTGTCACGACAATAGCCTTCTTTGTTAACAAACCCATTTCAACATGGCCAAAATCTAACTCAAGCCTCTACAAGCGCGGAAGGGAGCAGCCAGGTACCCCCTGCGTCTTCAAACAATCCTGCATCCTCGAATGTCTATATGATGAAAGGTGATGCCTATATATCGACTAGAGAACATGATTACAGCAATCCAAGCACCTCTGAGAAAGGTAAAGAAGCTGAAACCCCATCTCTTCCTCTTTAGATCAAGAAGACGCTAGGTGAAACCATGACACGCATCCCAAAAGGTGCATTTAATAAAGCTTCTCACAACCCAAATGCAAGGGCCACCCATAACTACACTGTGGTGGAGGATTTGTCTCAAACCCCTTGTGTGATGTCTACCTTGGAAGTCCTCCAAAGATTCCCTTCCTAGAGAAAGTCTCTGTTAGCCTTTCTAGGATCCGCCGAGACTTGTAATCCGGGTACGATCATGCTTGATACAACCGACTTGAAAGGTGCTTCAACATGCATAATGTATTTGGCATGTTGGAAGGCCATTGGCCAACCCATTTTTTCTCCGTCACCTACTCTTCTTACCGCTTTTGACGATCGTTCGTTCTGACCACATGGAATTATCCCCTCTTTTCTCGTGCATTTAGGAGGGAAAACCGTGTGTGTTGAGGTTGAAGTGTTCGACGCATCTCTTGACTACAATCTCTTGTTAGGAAGGATTTGGACCTATGTTATGCAAGCAGTAGTCGCTACAATTTTCTGTGTCTTGTTGTTTCCACACGAGGGTCAGATCGTGACCATTGATCAGTTGTCCTTCTCCTGTCTTGACCCTTCATTGGGGGCATCTGTGGTCCCAATGATTGATAACCATTAACCTGACGTCGTCAACATAGGGGTTGGTTTGTGCCCACCTTTGATGGGTACTTTTGATTACCCACCTCCTCAAGGCGATGTTAAGTTCATATCTGACCACCATAAGGTTGAGATTTTCCAAGTTTCGTCGTTTGGCATGACTTACTTTAATGATCTGTGGATTCTTCCTCCCCCATCAGCCATGATGGAAGGGATAGGGCACCATGGTATGTCCATTCCCTTGTCCGCGACAGAAGTAGCGTACTCTTTTATCCAGCAAGCTTCTGCCAACCTCGATCCAACTCCCGCACAAGAGTTAGATTCGATTCTAGAGCCTATTTGGTCTCAAGGTTCCCTCGCTGATACAGATTCTTTAGACTTAGTCTTTCCCTTAAACGAAGAAATCATTGAAGCAATGACTAGTTTGGACAAACCCTGGGACGATCTCCATCAATTCTTTGGCTACACATGTTATTTATGCCTAGGGTAATATGGAAACGATCGCCAAAACTATACCTGTAAACATCTCCAGAACCCCTGGCGTCGTGGAGAATGTTTTTGTCGGAGCTGACTTCTCCCTCGAAGAGATTCAAATCTACACGGATTTATTTAAGGAATTTCGCGACGTTTTTTCTTGGTCTTACGAGGAAATGCCAGGCATCGATCCAAAAAATGTTGAATACGAAATCACGACTTATCCTGACGCTAAGTCGGTTCGACAGAAACTTCATCCGGTTAATCCTAAGAAAGCGACATCTATTAAGGTTGAAGTAGAGAAACTTCTCAAGGTAGGTTTTATCTACCCCGTGTTGGTCACTATAATTTCTTAATTAATTTTAAACAACTAAGTGAAACATAAATTATCAACCCAGGGAAGTCTTTTGTTTCAAAGATAACTGCGCACTATATATGCTCAATTCCAAAAGCAGCTTAGTGTTGTAGTAAAGAAA
>ML779654.1:1430301-1441282 GCA_009831015.1 Picea engelmannii
TAAATGATGATGAAGCTTTGAACTTAAATGAAATGGAGATGCAATCTCCCACTTGGCTTGAGAGTGAAAGGTGAGATAGCATGGATGTTGAAGTGACTGAAGCTAAAGTGTGCACTGAAGGTTGCAAATAAGTTATGTCTTTTTGTTGTCGTAAATTTAATTTTGAAGAAAATGTTAATGAAGCAGGAAGAATTTCCATGTATGATGTCACTAGCTGACACCTATATGACTTACTCCTCCTTTGGGCTTGGAATGACTATAATTAGGTCTTGATATTGATATTGTATTTTTTTTTTAAATACCTACAAAAAGGTGGTAATTGTGACATCTTTCACTCTCTTCCCGTCGCTATTGCCACTTCCAAGACGTCTCTCTTTCCACCTCCAAGATTGTCGCTCCCATATCAACCACGTCGGAGCTAGTAACTCCTGGCCGTCGCTATTGCCACCTGATGGACGTCGTTCTTGCCACGTCCAAGAGTGTCGCTCCCATAGCAACCACGTCGGAGCTAATACCTCGTCCCGTCGGTCTTGCCACCTCTGAAACGTCTCTCTTGCCACCTTTGAAACGTCTCTCTTGCCATGTCTGAAACATCTCACTTGCCACGTTTGCAACGTCTCACTTGCCATGTTTGCAACGTTGGTCTTGCCACGTTTGCAACGTCTCACTTGCCACGTTTGACATGTCGGTCTTGCCACGTTTTCAATGTCGGTCTTGCCACGTTTTCAATGCCTCACTTGCCATGTTTGAAACGTCGGTCTTGCCACGTTTGAAATGTCGGTCTTACGACGTCAATATGGGGCTAGACAATCCAATTTATGATGACACGTGGTGTCATATAACGTCGCAATACAGACGAAAACGTGGTCGTCGGAAAAACGACGTCATGTGAAACGACGTTTGAGGGGGTCTGAGGTTTGTCGGTCTTCCGACAATAGAAAGTGGAAATTGCGTCGAACGGGCTATCGGAATTTGACCCAAATGCAGTAGTGACTTATCTTTGAGTGATGTCGTTACTTCCAGACTTCCGGATTCGCTTGAATCCCAACAAATGAAGTTTTTGCGTAACGTCAGGCCGTCTGCTAGGTTTCATCGTTTCAACAACAGGGATCATGGTCAATCCTCTCAAGTTTGAGGCAATAATTCAGTCGCCTCCCCCACGTACAATCCTTCAACTTCAGATTCTACAGGGAAGAATGAACTTTTTGCGGCATTTCATCGCAAACTATGCTAAGATCACAAAGGGATTTATGTGCTTACTAAAGAAAGACGTCCCTTTTCATTGGGACTATGTCGCTCAACACTCCTTTGAAGGGTTGAAACATGCCCTCACAACTGCCCCTCAGCTTCGACCACCCAATTATAACAAAGATTTATTATTATACTTGGTTGCAGCAGAGTCAACCATAGGCATGGTCTTAGTTTAGGAAGATGATTTTCTATCAGAATATGTGATTTATTACCTGAGCTGAGGCCTAGTTGGACCGGAACTCAATTATTCTCATATCAAAAAACTTGCATTGGCAGCAGTCCATGTTGTCCAATGGTTCCATCATTATGTTTTGTTTCGCAAGACCACCGTCATTTCCATTGTGAATCTGTTTCAATACATGTTGACACGATGGGTAATCGACGAAAAGATCAGTAGATGGATAGTTGTCCTCCAGGAATTTGACTTAGATTTCATTTCAGCAAAATCTAAAAATTCACTGGTCTTTGCGAAACTCATCTTGGAACTTCCGGTCGAGTCAGGTGATGTTATGCCTGAAGAATCACCTATTCAAGGAGACATGTTTTTGATAGCATCTTCAGACCCTTGGTATGGAGATATACTTGTCTATCTCCATACTTTGAAGTGCCCCGCCTCTGCTTCTCGTGATGAGCGTCGCCATATACGCCATTAGGCCAAGAACTACCTCATACTGAAAGATACTCTGTATCATCACAGTGTAGATTGCATCCTTCGCCAGTGCCTCACTCATGAAGAAGCGAAAATTGTGCTTAACGATTGCCATAATGGAGCATGTGGCGGTCATTTTTCTGGGTTGGCAACAACCCAAAATATTTTACAAGACGGTTACTTCTGGCTGACACTAATCAAAGATTGTATCGCATCAGTTAAGAAGTGCCACCCATGTCAAATCTTCTCACGGAAGATGAGGGCACATCCCGATCCCATGTTTCCCGTCATGACCATTGGCCCCTTCACCAAGTGGGGGATTGATTACACTACCTGCAACCCCCCTTCACCAAGGGGGCATTGTTATATCATCGTAGCAATAGATTACTTCACCAAGTGGGTCAAAGCTATGACAATGTTCAAGGATGATGGCGAGACTTCCGCCCTCTTTTTGTTTAACCAGATTATAGCACGGTTCAACGTCCTGAGAGAGATTGTCACTGACCATGGTAGTCACTTTCAGAACACAATGATGACCAAGTTAACATCAAATCTTGGGTTGAGGCAAGAAAATTCGTCACCCTACTACCCTGAAGTGAATGGTCAAGTGGAAGCTGTCAATAAATATCTTAAGACCATCCTACAGCGAACAATCAATTCGGCCAAGTCAAATTGGCATTTGATGTTATACTCGACATTATGGGCCTACCGAACGTCTATTAAGACTACAACTGGTTTCTCAGCTTTTCAACTCGTTTATGGGCTGGAAGCAGTCTTTCCCATAGAATGCCAGATCCCATCTTTAAAGTTGGCAGTACAATTATTGCCAGACACTTCACCGCTTGAAGAACATTTATTATATCTCGAGCAGCTCAATGAATAGCGTCGCGATGCGGCCTTAGCTAGCGAAGCTCACAAACAAAAATTCAAGTGTCATTATGATCGGTCTGTTCGTCCTTGGATTTTCTCGGAAGGCGACCTTGTCCTGGTTTATGACCAAGATAAGGACCCCCTGGGGGTAGGCAAGTTCAAACCTATGTGGTTCAGACCTTTCATCGTAAAAGAGGTTCTAAAAAAGGGTGCTTATTGTCTGGTAGATTTTGAGGGAAATGCTTTGGTAGAGCCTAGAAATGGGCTCTACCTCAAGAAGTATTACTCAAAGGTAGGTCACCTTGGGTAACTTTTTGTAACATATGTATAGTCTTTGTACTATTACTTTTTGGTTTCTTTTGGTTTTATGGAACTGTCGTTTTTGATGTTATCTTTTGTCACTGTGGCAGATGCCAAGTGAATCAGAGGTGTTTGTTGGATTCGCAGACGGTGCTAGCTGGCACACTCGGAGGCTTGCCTCCGCAACTTGGGTAATTTTTACACCTCAGGGCCAGTTGCTATCTTCAGGAGGTATATGTTTAGGCAACACCACAAACAATGTCGTCGAATACAGTGCATTTATTGAGTTTCTTCACGATGCTTTGTCACTTGGTATCTCTCACCTCCGAGTCTATTTAGACTCTCAGCTGGTTGTGCTTCAGTTAAATAGAGTCCACCGTGTTCATGATCCTAATTTACACCAGCGGTTCCTTAGGGTACGTCTCTTAGAATGAAGCTTTGATTATATTACATATTTTCATGTTCCTAGGAGTTTAAATCAAGTCACATATACTCTAGCTAATCAAATTTTAGATTGGCATTTCACACAAATATAAGAAATACACACACATGCACATGTAAATACATTTTTAACGAAAATGCAATCCATAAGACATAAAAATACACAAAAATCCATATACAATATCAAAAATATCAGAGTACATGCGTGGGCGCAAGCACCTCAAAAATATGTCCAGTAACAAGTCATGGGGCTTATGCCCTAAAAAATATGCAAGTAGTGCCCTCGGCACGTGAAAATTCCAGCCTAACTAAGGACGAGGCCTGTTGGCCCTGTTGTAATGGTCAACGACGTTTCTCAAACGCCGAAAAAGTCAGACCCACGTCCGTGGTGCCCCCACTACATGAGGCTGCATAGACAGCGACAGATCCTTGATCTCTGCCATGGGGACTGTGCAAGTAATCGAGGTAAATTTTCTCTCTACTCGTCTCAAAACTCTCTCAGCCTCACCGGCTGGAGGTACTCCTGCTACTGCTGGTCTACCGACTACAGCTGTGGCGGCCTCTGGTTGAGGACGTCGCCTATTCCTTGCATAGTCTGTTGGTCATACTAGCCCCACATCTGCACATAATAGACACAGACCTGTCAGATACTCTGGTGTATAAAAAAAATGATATATATAAAAAACAACATAAAAATTACATATATTTAACAAACAAAAAAATGAATCAAACTTACCCATCTCTCCTCGCTACTCTCAGGGAGGTACCGGTATCTCAGGGTCTCTAGAGATGTCAATCCCAGCATAGGGGTAGTCCTCTATGACCGGAATTTGTCGTGCCCACCAAGCAAAGAACTTGTCATCGAAGGCCTCAATGGTCCTCCCCCCCCCTGTCACAGAAACAATGCCATCCATCTACATAATGAGGGGATAGAGGCCTTGTGCCCTCGTATAGTCTCTCTAGCACTAAAGTTGGGCACTCTCTCAAAGAAGAAAGCACAAAGAATCGTCCCAAATCCGAAGTTCCTCTGATTCCGCATCCGACACTCTATTAATTGCCTCTTCATACAATCCAGTAAAGTGGTGCTCTAGTCAAATATTTGTGCATTTAAACATTGAACTGCACAATTCATGTGCGCATGGGAAGCCTGATGCAAAGGCGCGGACCCAATAATCCGCCCAATGAGAAACATTATCACCTTTAGTGATAAGTTAGAGATCTTGCTTATCGGCACTTGCGAGCTCGTTTTGTCAGTATCAGCTTCACAATGGATTCCAATCAGCTCCGATATGTTATGAGGCCCGAAAGGAAAGGTATGAAAATTGACTAGTTCCCCTCTCCTCGAGAGGCCAGTCAAGAAGTATATATCCTCCGTCGTTGGAGCCAACGAATGTCCCTCTAGCATAAAGGCCTCTGCATCGGGATGCCAGTAATCCACCAAGGCGGTCAGTAGCCTAGGTTGTTCTCACGTGAAAGGACAATGGAAAAACTTTAACAAACCACACTGCAACAGTGCAACAAGAGCATTAGGGTCCTCATCATCCAACACATCAATATCCTCATGCTCTCTTTCCCTCCAGTGAACACACATCCTGCAAATAGATAAAGTTTAGGAGGGTTAACTCTTGTTTTTAATCTTTTTTTACACTAAATAGAAGGTCCACGCGGGTTGTAGTGCTCACAGTAGTGTGTACACTCGGGTTGTCATAAAGCAGCCCGCGTGTACACGCTGGCTGTCATAAGATAGCCCGCGTGGACGTAGGTACGACCTTTTAAAGGTCGACGCCCCCCCCCAAAAAAATGAACTTAAATGCATAAAGAAAGACTTAGAATGCAAGAGGGGGTAGTGAGTACTTACTTTGTCCAAGCGAATGGTCGTTTCGTCCACTGAAGCTCCCAGAATAAACTCTTTTCACAAAGGGGTAGTTTTGATTTTTAGTCAATTTCTCAATTAGCAATGGTGATAATGAGTTGCGAGCTTCTATTTATAGACTTTTTGGCCTCTTTTTGTCATTTTTTGGACCCTTTTGTCATTTTTTCTAAACTAAAAATCATTTAGTATGGTTTGGGAGTTTTATTTGGATTGTCACGAGAAGTGTTCTTTGGGTATTTGGAAACTTTTTGGAGTTTTGGGTCATTTTGAAGGTCCTTTGGTAAAACGACATTTTTTGTAACTCGTTGCATTTAGGATAGGATTCCACCTCCACTTTCTGCATCTTGTTGTCTTTTCCACTTTGCCATAGGATCGATCCCACTGAGTTGTGAAACGGAACCATCATTGCTTCTTTAGGTGTGTCGTAATTTAGTGGTAGAGCCTACCTTAACATGGATGCCCTAGGTAGATCCTGGTTGCATTTTGGTGTCCATGTTGACACTAACGACTATAGGCCCAAGAGTCCTTACTATCTTTTCCTGATTACGTTTGATCCTCATTTGCATAATTTCGTATCACTCTTGACCTCACCCTCGATACTCCCAAAACTTAACTGGTCTTCTTTTAAGCTCTTTTCAGACCCTCTAAACGTGAAAAGATTATCGAGCGATCTTGTTGACCTTCACACTCGCTAAACTGAAATTTGAAGTCACATATGTCGGGCAGTAGTTTACCCCTTTTTTGGTCCAGATGGTCAATTATACGAACAAAAGTATACTCTAGGAGCCTCGGTTATCTAGAAGAGTACTCTTAGGTATAATTTTAACCCTTTTTCGGGGCCGAGGGACTAAATTTACGAAAAATGAACCCCCGTAGAGTCCATAGTTGAGCTCTTTCCAGACTCCCTAAAATTGAAAAGATCGTTGAGTGACCTTATTCTTTCACACTTGTTAAAATGGTCCAGAAGAACATTCCTGACGGAGTCCATAGTTAAGCTTTTTTTCAGACTCCTTAAAAATGAAAAAAATGCTGAGTGACCTTGTCTTTATCACACTCATTAAAATGGTTTTGAATAGACGTCTGGTCTGTGCTAGTTTACCCCTTTTTCGAGCCGACTAGACTATCTTAGAAAAAGGTACCCCAACGGAGTCTCCTTTTACGTTTTTTCAGACTCTCTAAATATGAAAAACCGTCGATCTTACCTTCTTTGGGCTCGTTAAAGTTACATCGAAGGACATTATCATTGTGTGTTTTGTTAACCGCGTTTGCATACCTACGTAAAAGGCCTAATGCCAGCTCCATGTTGCTCTTAACTGAACCATCTGAAGCATGCCTTATACGCAAGCCCTGTAGCACTTTGTCTCCGCGTCTTGACACTTTTGGCCCTTGGAGGATTTTTCTCGAGTGTCCTTTTCCTGCATATGTCCCTTTTCCCTAAGCATCCCTGTGTTTCGTGCACTTGGAACTAGTATGTTTGCGACACTCGATCCTCCTTTGTAATGTAGCATTCTTTTATTCGTTTTCCAAAATTATTGAAAAAGACAAAAAAATCAAATATACCCCAAAAAGAGGAAGGGAAAAGTATTTTATTTTTATTGGTAGCACAATGAGTTTCCCTTGGACAAAGCACATCCTTCTGTTTGTTCTTCAAGATCTGGGATTTATTATGACCTTAGGAAGATGTTCTCGCTACATAGAGTTGTGTCCTCCTCCGTTTGGTTATTCTTCCAAACATATGGAGAGCTTGTGTTGCCTCCTGCATCATGAAACTTATGTCAATGCCATGTTGCCTGAGTCTCATCATTTGTTGTGCTATTGTCCAAGGGAAGTTTTTACCAAGATTGAGTCATCCCCTCTGCAGTTTGTCTCTTACCCTCATGCCCGACCATCCCGAAATTCCAATCAAGTCTTTGTTCGAGATCAATGAAGCCTTTAGTCTGATCATCAAGATTCTCTAGTGCATGCCTAACGAGCCGTCGAAGACCTCTGGGTAGTGAATTCGTACACTCATATTACACTCCTACCTGAGTTTTGAAGATTTTGAAGTTGTTGCTCGAGCTCTGAAGACCTCATCTCCAGCCATCATGCCTTATCAGCTTCTAGAAGATGGATAATATACATGTATATCTTTTTTATTTTGAGATGTAGATCCATTGTGTATTGCTCGACGCTACACTTTATAAAGTTATATGACATGAATCTACAATGTATTTGATTGGTAGCCATGATTTTATTTCATCCCGAGCATGAGTATGCCCACCTCGGTGAGACAATTTTTATTTTGCAGATGGCACCTCACGAATTTTGGTCCCTGGGCTCACTGGTTTGGTACGTTGATAAAGATTGATATTGTATTTCGGCCATCATATGCTCTTTTGACCTCACACATTAGGGGGCATCTATTATAACCCTAATTTTCACCAGATATGCTTACCTGACATCAGGCCATCTCATATGCCTTCTTTGCCAAACCAGTATTGAACAACTCCTCTTAAAAAACACCCTTTTTAAAATCCCATGTGCCCTGCTCCACTACATCCCACGTGTACACTCTAGCTGACCCACTACAGCCTGCGTGTACCTACAAAATCACAAAAAATGGAAAGTTTTTGACGGAACACACAGTTTTGGGTAAGTTAACTAAACCTTTCGACCATGCATGGCCAATCATTCGACTAAATACCTAGCTCTTTCTAGCCTATAAAAGAAGGGGTAGGGGTCCCATTTGAAAGGGAGGAAAATCATAGTAAAGAAACTCTACCCGAATTTGTATTCCCCTTTGCCTAAGATTCTGCAACCATTTTGTGATTTCAACGAAGAAGAGAAGCAAGTGTGCTAGTAGTTGGTGCACAGTAAAAGAGGAGTCTAGGACCATATTCGTGGAGCAGTGGCCGTCTTCATCATTGTAAGTTGTTTTAGTGAAGTTAATAATAAAGAAGCACTTTTCCCGTCCCACCATATGAGGTTTTCATTGTTTATTGTGTACATGTTGATTAAATTTCTAACCCATTAATCCGTAGATCAAATGCATGTGGAGTTCTTTGTTTGTCTTTCATGAATGCAGGTCATCCTTGGGAGGAGAGTTGCGGTCAAAGAGAGACCAAGCGTGAAGAGGGATCGATATCAAATGTCAGAAATAAGGTATGTTCACTTGATCTTCTTAACTGTGTATTTGCTTAAGAATAATGGGTATTAGGTCTGGGATGATGGTAAAAAGTAGGAATCTTTAGGTCTTTTCTGCATGCATGATAAAACCCTAAGTGTTAGTCCGTAGGGGGATTTCCCACTCACAACAGTGGGTGAATTTAGGGTGGACAAGTCTAGGCCTTGGTGTTTTTTCGATGCCACTTGCAACAATTCTATATACACCATTGAGTTTGTATTACATATGACTAATCTAAAATATTTTCATTTCAAAGCTAATGTAGGGAGAGGAAAAAATAATTTTAGTGAGTTTATGGATTTATTTTTTCTCTTAAATTTTCTCTGCGTCGAGGGTTCACTTCTTTATAGGTTTTTGGAGACTTTTATCAAGTCATTAATTGCGTATTTGGTCTTGTTCAATTACATAATATCAACTTAAGGTCATCGATTGATCAGTATTAGGAAATATCCTGTTTATTTGCTCATATTGATTTCACTCATATGTACAGAGAACTAAATCAGAAAAAGAATAAGATCTCTAAAGAAGGTACACTATGTTACCTGAAAATCAGATCATTCTATAGGAATTTGATGAAGGTTGGGTACTAGTTCATAGATAGCTCATGATCCATCACCTTTAATTTTTTTAGGATTTTTTCCATAGTACTTGTTTGTTATGGATTGCAATATAATTAATGCTATCTAGAGAACTTCCCTCGTAAAGGTATAAGGCTGGAGCATTGAATTTTTTTTATGACCAGAGTCACATGGAGGAACTATTTTGAACATGCATATGCACACGTGGAGTAACTCTTTTGATCATGCATATGCACACATGGAAGAACTGTTTTGATAATGTATATGCACTTGATGATTGCATTTATTTTATCCTTTAATATAAATACATTTTTTTCTTAAAAAAATAATTAATTTATTTTGTATACACTATTTAATAAAATTGTATTTTAGTTTTGAAATAAAATTTAAAATTATTTTTTGATTAATTATTTATTTTTTCAAATACAAAAAAAACTATTATTGAAAGATTCATAGTAGTAATATTTTTCCTAGTATCTATCTTTATTTTCTTTCCAACCAATTGGTAAAATAAAATATTTCTCATTTATATGGATGATACTAGGCTATCACATAGGCTTTTTGGTAAATAAATATCACGTATTTTTGTCCACTACATTGAGTTCTTTTGAAATTTGAACTCGTATAGTTAGTGAATAATTTTGAGCTATAGTATATAGTTTTGATGAGAGGGTATTTTAAGTGAACAAAGGGTATTTTTACTATTACATTATCTATTGGATTTTTTTATAATATATTTATTATTACATTATCTATGGGATTTTTTATTATATATATATATATATATATATATATATATATATATATATATATATAATATTGATTATAAATTTGTGGTATATATATATAGTTAAGATCATGTATTTTATTTTAGGAGGTCATAGATTCAAATCCAGAGGGCGGTAGGGTATGTACACCTCCATAGATTTTAGCAGTCAAATCACTATGTGGAGGGGGTCCCTTGTCCCACAAATAAGGGGTCTCATACACCAATTTGGTGTCTGGATTGGTCATGATGTAATGTCCCCTTCCTTTTGATCGAAGCAAAAGATTGACTTAGTAGCCTATACGACTCCCATAGGCTATAATCAGTGAAAAAAAGGGAGTCATAGGGATTAGTGTCACTTGGGAGGAAAATTATTGTATTCATAAAGTGACATTAAATAAAATTATTAATCACTTAAGCATTAAAAATTTATTTTCAATGTTTAAGTAATAATTAAAGGAGAAGTAAGGGAAGGGTTTGATTTGGTCAAAAAGGGGAAATATATAGAAGGCTCAGAGAAAGAATAAAAGGAGGGGTAGCCTCTCACTTTAACATTATGATTTGATCTCTCATTTTGGAGTGCTCTTGGAGCCATTGTTTCGTTAGGCTTTAGAAAAACCCTTCCAATGCTAGTTTGGTTTTGTTGGTGCAATATCCACCCTAGTTGGACATCTTTGGGAAGTCCATCCAGGATTTTCGTTTGGAGTTTCAACTTGGATTCTACCTTCAACTTTTGATGCAACATCTTATCTAGAGAGTGGGAGAATCATTAGAAGGTAAGATTATTCTATTTGTAGGACTATGGATTAGGGCATCTTGAGGAGGGTTCAATTTGGGAATATTTGTGTGACGACTGAGTTATAATAGAGGACCGATTTCCTGTAGCATTAAAACTATGAGGAATAGAGGATTTCTGAGGCATATTGAGGGTATTAAGGGGAAAATAGCAGTGTTCCACGGGGACGCGTCCCCCAGGGTGGGGGACGCAGGGGACGCGTTCCCCACGTCCCCGGGATGGGGGGACTCCAGGGGGGACGTTTCCCTAAAACCTAAGTAAGAAGTTGGAGTTGTAAGGTGTTTTGGTGTGCAG
>ML779654.1:1441477-1451891 GCA_009831015.1 Picea engelmannii
ATGGTGATCCTCTTGAGGGGTCATCCTCCAGAGTCCACATCAACAAATGCACGGATTGAATTGGATATAGGGGAGGAGGATGGAGGAGAGAGCAATGGTAGTGATGCCAATCTTGATGATTATGGCATGGAGGACTACTGACAGTCACGACTCATGAGCTATGAGATTCTTCCATATACGATTCTAGTATCTACCCTATGGCTATTTTATATTTTTCATTGGCATTCCCACCTATAGTATCAGTGACTCTAACTTAGTATGTTATTTGATGTTGTAGAGGCCATTTAGAGCCTCATTGATTATGTATTTATGTTCCGATCTCTAGATATGTATTGCACTTGGTGTCGTTTTGATATATTCATGAGCATACTTTGGATATGTTGTCTCTAATTGTCTCTAATGCTTTGGAAACATGATTTAAAATCTTAAAATTTTATTTTTAAAATTTTATTTTTTAATTTTTTTTATATTATATATGTGACGTCCCCCCGTCCCCCATTTCCCAAAAAATCCCTAAAATTTGGGGGTACTCATGTCACGTCCCCCTTGTGCGTCTCCCCGCACCCTCGTCCCCCCGTCCCCCCGTCTTGGTGGAACATTGGAAAATAGCGGGTGTTAAAAAGGTCGTGTGGCAGAGAGGGAACCATATCTCAACCTTGGAAGGATTGTAACAAAACAAATATGTTGTTAGGGATATCTCGAGGGAGCTGCTTCCCCCCTCCTCCCCCATCTGTAGATCATGTGACAAAGGGGGTTGTTAGACCCCATTTGAGGGAAAAACCAATTTCCTTGCACAACAGTAAAGAAGAGGAGGAGCCTCAAGGGTTTTATTGCTACCTGTAGAGCCTAGTGGAAGCATCATATGCCCTTGTGAGGCCAACCGTGAGGATATGAGGAAGATTTATTATGCTACTTGCTGATCTAAGACTATTGAAGAAGGAAGTGAAGAGTTGAGGAGAATTTGAGGAGACAATAGTTGTTATAGAAGAGACTGAGGCATCACTTCCAGGTTTTGGATTGTATTGTGTGTTAAGTTCAGTTTGCAACTATTGTAGTAGCCCTTAGTGTGTGTTTGATTCAGTTTCCAGCTATTGTAGCAACCCTTAGTCATTGTACTATTTTGGTATTTCCATTCATTATAAAGGTGTCCAAATTGTTTATTCTATTCCATGAGTGAACTACATGCACGTTATATTTTTTGACATAAAGTCTCTAGATGCAATCTGTTTGAAAAATGGTTTCAACCAACACAGTTTTTGTGAATACAAACATTGATAAAAAGGGAAACTTACAACAAAGCCATAACATACTAGCCAAAAAATTATTGAGGATATTACAATGGTATCAAAGTTGGTGTTTCTACCAGCCTTTGACTACATTGATGACTAGAAGGAGAGGGCATGGAGGAAAACCCATCTCGGAGGAGGAAACAAAAGAAAATCAAATAGGGTCGGGACCAGAAGGAAACATGGAGGATAATCCAAAGATCACAAGGGATCCTATACTTAGGATTCTAAAATAGTTGAACAAGATTCAGGAGGAGGCCAACCAGAGACAAGCAACAGTCACTCAGAGACAAGATGAGATGATTAGGACCCAACAACAGACCCTTGAGGTACTTGTACAATTGGTATAACAACGAGGGAAAAAATGACCAAATGGAAGTCATGGAGGAGTAGGAGCTCATGCAGAGGGTAGAAATATCCATATTTCAACAAAAAGTACCCTACAGACAGGAAGTAGAAGGACACCCACGCCATTATTACCCCCATTCCTTAAGGAAAAACCTATAGGAGCACAGGGCCAGCTAGATTTGGTTGATGAGGTCTCTAACTACTATAGGGAGTACCATGTACTAGCAGCGGATATCCAAGAAGAGATGTATTATAATTACTACTACAACCTCAGTATGAGGAAAAAACCCAAGGGGGTGCATTACCAACATAAATTTGACCTTATGTGCAAGGCCATATAGTTGGTAGTCCCATACTTTGATGGATTTTCCAAGAGAACTACCAGAGTATGGGTGCACAAGTTGGACACTTACCTCCAACTTAAACCGATGAAAAAGGAAAAAACAATCAATTTTTCCACCCTACACTTGGATGAAGAAGATCATGGGTGGTGGTACCATGGGATAATAACATTGGGACATTCCAATGTTACATCATATGAGTATTTCACCCAGAGGCTAATGGACAGGTTTGAAAGGAAGGATCCTAATATTCACTTCAGGGATTTGGTACAATTGAGATAGACATGTACACCAGAGGCATATATCACAGAGTTTCAGAGGATGGCAGTCATGGTGACTGATATTTCTGAGCACAGACTAGTGATGTTATTCACTAAGGGCTTAGTTAAACCCTTGAGAGGTTGGGTGAAGGACTTTTGAACGATCACACTAAAATAAGTGATCATGAATATCAAAGACATGGAAGACTCAGTAACCAAGAAAACACCAATAAAACCCTTTATTCCACAAAAGGGTCAGGAAACGAAGCTTTCCCAGAAAAAATGGGCGGGAAATGACATGATGGATGAGGAGACTTGAAGAGAATTGAGGAGGAAGAATATATGCTTTAGTTGCAAGGAACCACGGGAGTCAGGTCATCGATGTATGGGAAAGGGTAAGGTCCATTACATTAAGCTACTTTCCAATGAAGAGGGTGACAATGATGATGAGATAGTTCACTTAAAGGATAGTGGATAGGGCAGTGGTGAACCACCACACCTTGATACTACATACTAGGTTCCATTGCAGGAGAACACCAAGGGAGTGACCATTGCCACACTTTCAGGAGACCCCAAATATTACACCTTTAGGATCAGAGGCATCCTACAAGGGAAGAGAGTTACAACACTAATTGATGGAGGGGCCACCCACAACTTCATTGATGCCACACTTGTCACCAAGAGACACATTTCGATAGAGGAATTAGAGTGATTCAATGTGGTAGTAGAAGATGGTTACAACATGACATGTACTCAAAGGATCCGAGGATTATATGTGACACTAGGAAGCTATACGTTGATCGATGACTTTTATGTCATGGATTTGGAAGACACCCATATGGTTTTAGGGGTTCAATAGATATACTCATTGGGAGACATCCAAATGAACTATTGATACATGAGGATGGATTTCAGGGACAAAGGTGGTCAATGAGTTGTGTTGAGAGGTATGTCGACAAGTGCTACCAGGATTGTGTCCAACCAACGCATGGAGGCCATTTTTAGATGTGCTTGATCACCATGCACAAACCATCTCAAGATCGGTAACACTATCATGTGGACATACATGAGCTGATTCAAAAGAATGAAAAGTTATTGTGACCACTACTAGAAAGGAGGTCACCTGACACGGGATTCAAGCATATCATTGAACTAGAAGAGGGGGTGAAACTTGTGATCACCACAATGTACAAACATATGATGAAGTTTAAGGATGAGATAGAGAAGTCCATACAATATTTAATATATATGGGACACACACAACCTATATGTATCTCATTCTCTTCTTCAGTAGTATTGTTAAATAATAAGGATGGCACCATGATGATGTGCATCAACTATAGGGAATTGAACAAGAAAACCATCAAGAATCGATACCCAATACCCATGATCGATGAGATGATTGATGAGCTACATGGAGCGATGTACTTCTCCAAGATTTATCTTTGATCAAGATACCATCAAATCAGGTTAAGAGAAGAGGAAATCCATAAGACAACCTTCAGATGTCACTATGGACACTATGTGTTTCTAGTCATCCCCTTTGGGATAATAATGCACTCGCTACCTTCTAGTCATGTATGAACCGTATATGCAAAAACCAGTTGAGGAAGTTCTTACTGGTGTTCTTTGATGATCTTTTGATTTATAGTAGGACTTGGGAGGAAAGTTTGAAACATGTGGATGATATTCTCACCATTATGGAGGAACAAATGCTTTTTTCCAAGGAGGAAAAGAGTGAGTTTGGATTGACAAAGATCCTTTATCTAGCGCACATGATTAATGCCAAAGGAGTGAAGGTGAATTAGGATAATATGCAAACAATCTTAGATTGTCCCACCCACAGATCATTCTCAAAGCTACGAGTGTTCTTAAAGATATGAATCTATTACAAGTGCTTTGTGAAAATATTTTCACAACCAGGTGCACCATTGATAGGCCTCACCAACAAGGGCGCCTTCTGATGGTCATAGGATGCACATGCAACATTCGACAAAATTACGAAGGTTATGAGCACTTTCCTAGTATTAGCACTCCCAAAATTCACACATCCTTTTGTACTGGAGTGTGATGCATCTGATGAGGGGATATGAGCAGTGTTGATGCAGAACTGACACCCAATAGCTTTCGATATCATGAATTTGAGGGAGCAAACAAATCAATATCCTATATATGATAAAGATATATTGGCCATCATGCATGCATTGGAAAACTTTAGACAATACCTGGTGGGAGGATGCTTTGTGGTTAGGACTGACCACAATAGCTTGAGATATTTCTTAAAGAAGCGAAACCTAAACAAGAGGTAGCAGAAGTGGGTGAGTAAGGTGCAAGCATATGACTTTGACATTGAGTATGTAAGGGACAATAAGGACACAATTGCCGACACCCTATCCATGAGACATGCATCCTTCTCCATGATAGAGATCTCAGCAGGCTGGAAGTCCATTCTTTTGGTGGAGTACTCCAAAAATACCTTCGTGTAACATCACCCCAACTGAAATTTTATTTATTTATTTATAACATGGTACCTCTAATCATTGTTTCATCATTTCTATTGTTAATATTATTGGTTGTTGCCAAGGTGAACAATACTACTCTTAATATTTACTTTCCACATGACAGGTTAAAATTTCTTAAGCGACAACACTAGTTGAAGCGTCCTCACACACCCAAGGTGAAATACATTAAGTTCACTTATTCAACAACTTGCTTTCCAAAGTCTAATTGTTCTTTACCTAGCATTGACGATACAATAACTCCACCTACTTACCTTTGTCGTGACTTCTTCCAGGTTATAGTTTTCCAAGATGGTAATGGGTTACCAACCCTTACAAAGGTATACAACTCATCATTATATAAATTAATTGTATTATTTCTCCTCAATTACTCCCCAATCTCTCTTAGCACTATATATATATATAACCTATTCTAAGGTTGAAACGCCCTTGATCACACAAGTAAATATCATAATCCTTTCCAAGGTTATCAACGGTTCATTCAAGAATTATTTATGATCTTTTGTCATAGATTAATGCATAAAAGTTGAATATTTTTGAACTTTGAATAAATTGGATTTCCATTTTTTTTAATACAATACCAATAAAATAACTATTATATTTAATGCAACCTTCATATGACATCCTCCAAACCAAGTCAACTTGGGGTATGGCACCTTGATTGAATCGGCCTTAATGGAAATGACAGGCCATTAAACCCGTTCGTACTCCACACATCCTCTACTTCCCTACCATTGTCAATTCTACAAGTCAAATGGTGCTAATTCCATGTAAACCCTGAACCAAAGTCTCACCACATGTCCAGTTCATGGAGTGTATAATAGCTCAGCTCTAGAGTTAACTCCTGTTGAACTTCATGCCATTAATGGCTATTACACAGGTTCTTGTACTATCAAGATATTGAAGTAAATTGTCTGAGTCCCTTCCTCTCTTTCACATTCTTGTAACTCTCAACAATGAAGGTCTTCTGGTTTTTTTTTTCACAGAGCGTCATCGCTCTGATTCCTATTCTAAGGAGCGTTCTAGTAAGATTTGAGTTTAAAGTTCCTACAACACTTAAATTACGCTTCCATTGCTTGCATTCCCATTGCATTATTTTGTTAACGTCAGGTACTCAAACCCTTGCTAACTCTGTGGCAACACATTGTGTAACAGGTTGAAAGGATTGATATGATAGAGATATCAAATGAGAAGGGGACACCATCCACACATGACCAATACTTACCAAGAGATAAGTATTCCTGAGTAACCATGACTCATGATTGAATCTGGTTCTTTCTTTAGTTCGTGTTTTATTTCCTCACCCACTATTTATTAATTCTTACTTACAGTGGATTGTATTTCCAGAGCATCGAACTCAGGATGGTGGTGGTCTTGGACATATTGAATCCTTGGAAACCTCCAAGGGTCTTCCAATCTTCATGTTAAAGCATAGTTGCTACGCTCACTTAAGTTGTTATTTTAATGACTTGTTTATTTTAGGAAATGAACTATATGTATTTATAATAATAATAATAATAATCTATTTTTAAGGTCACGACCAAGCCAGCACACCAAATTGGTGTATGAGGTCCCCTTGTTTGTGGGACAAGGGACCCCCCTCCGCTCAGCGATTTGACTGGTAAAGTCTACGAAGGTATACATACCCTACCCCCTTTGGATTTGAACATGTAACCTCTTAAGAAGAAACACATGTTCTTAACCATTACGAAGATATACATACAGAGATAGATTTATCCTGAAGTAACATATGTATGGCTACCATCGCAGGAATTTCGCTGTACTTTACATTGTTTACTAATAAACCACTTTCATGGTGCTTGTCGTTACGATCGAGGAGGGTCGTTGTACACTGGTGTTTCTTTTTCTTTGTTAAGGGTTGAATTAAACTCAAAAGGAATTACCCACAGTCGCTTATGTATTCTTTACTGCAATTCGTTCTGTATTCATTTGATTGTGGACTTGGTATAGTAGGGTTAATGCTCGGCCCTACCTGTAGGGTTTCGACTTGTTTATCCATGCTCAAATTTAAATTATTAGATTATGACCTCTTTTGTAAATTATAACTCTGCCCATATTAAACAACCTACCTTTATTTAAATAAATCCATATAACTTCTTTTTGTGTGGATAATATATTACAACAACTGAGATTATTATGTAGCTACATAATGGTTCTGATGTATAATGGTTTAAATAAATCCATATAACTTCTTTTTGTGTGGATAATATATTACAACAACTGAGATTATTATGTAGCTACATAATGGTTCTGATGTATATAGTTGACCATTCATCCTGTTTACATACACAATGGTTTGTCCATTCATTTTTATCCATTGAAAAATAATAAAAGCAATGATAGTTTATAATGGTTTAAATAAATCCATATAACTTTTTTTTGTGTGGATAATATATTACAACAACTGAGATTATTATGTAGCTACATAATGGTTCTGATGTATATAGTTGACCATTCATCCTGTTTACATACACAATGGTTTGTCCATTCATTTTTATCCATTGAAAAATAATAAAAGCAATGATAGTTTATAGTAGTTATTCCTAGAGAACCATTAGAATATTTCTTTATGTACTCTTTATCATATCATAAGTAATATTTAACCAAGAGACATTGCATGACTAGGGTTCGAAGCCATATTCTAGAAGTACTTCTTTTAGTCTATTTCTATTTCCATATTGAATTTTCCTCTGCAAATGTTAATAATAATGAATTGACTAAGAAGTATTTGGTTATTTCCACTTCCACATAAATATCTTCATCAACATATTACTATGATAATATAAATTATCATCCAACCAGAACTATATACATTTGAGCTAATAATTCTAAAGAAATAAAATAACAAAGGCAGATACACATATTTGAACCACAAATATTTACTAGGAAAAAATGAGAGAGACCAACTCCTCCCAACCATAGACTAGAGTAGCCTCAGCCTACTAACTCTGGTCACCCCCAAGCCAAATAATTTATTCCACATGAAATTGAAAATGTCAAGAACCTTCTCCGGGTAATTTCCAGAAGTTGGCTCTTTCTCAGAACCACCAAGCTCTAGTTATGCACAAGTACTCAACAACGTCATGTTCTTTTTCTTTCTTTTAATAGTTATCCTTCTCCCTAACTCTTGGGAGTCTTGGCCTAACTTCTTGCTAGCTTGTTTCCTAACCTCCCACACTCTTGAGGGTAGGTTCACACTTGTCCTCATGGACAACAATCATTTTTACCCTGGTGGTTTCTATCATTTTTTCACTTTTCCCATGGAATAAAGTATTTCTCTTATCATAGCTGGGTTCTCTCATCAATTTATCTCAAGTAATTTTAAATAAAATAAAATTAAAAAATAATATTTACATAAATATTTTTCACCATCAATTATCTATGGTGATCAAAATGTTAATCAAAATTTTTCCCAATGTCATAATTCAATAATCACAATCACTAAAGATTATTCAAATATTTAAGTTGGAGGGATATTACACTTCACTAGTGAGATGATGGAGGGTATTATTCATGATGACAGGTACAAGGTAGTAGATGATATCATCTACTACAAAGGCAATATCTATCTTGTCCTTGATTCCACACTCAAGGATAAGATTTTGTGGGAGATACATGATGCACCACTAGCAGGAAACCCAAGGTATCTTAAGTCCTATAGCCAAGTGAGGGAGATATTCTCTTGGAAGGGTCTCAAGGAGGACATCCTTCAATATGTTAGAGAATTCATGACTTGTCAGTAGAACAATTCGAAGCTTACACATCTTGCATGGTTCTTTCAACAATTGTTGATTCCCGAGTAGAAATGGGAAAGCATCTCCATGGATTTCATTATAGGGTTGCTGAAGGTACAAGGCAGGGACTATATCTATATGGTGGTGGATAGGTTGAAAAAATATGCACACTTCTTTTCCATTCCTTCATATTATAGCACATCTCAGGTGGAGGTTTTTAGACTTCATGGTCTTACGAGATACATAGTCAATGACCGTGATAGCAAGTTTCTCAATGCATTTTGGTAGGAGTTGTTTAGGTTAGAAGGGACAAAGTTGACAACCAAGTACCAAATATCATCCTCAGATAGATGGATAGAACAAGATCATGAACAAGTGGATCAAGGGATACCTGAGAAACTATGTGTTAGTACAATAGATGGAGTGGATAAAGTGGTTTCACCTTGTGGAGAAATATTATAATATCACTTATCACATGTCCATAGGGATGAGTCTTTTTAGGGAATTGTATGGCCATGATTCCCCATCATTCGTGGATATGGAATTTGGGGAGAGAAGGCCCCCCAAGGATAAATATTGGTTGTAGGAGAATCAACACATCTTGAGAGTCTTGAAGGAAAACTTGTAGGTCACCTGGAACCAACATAAAATGTATGCAAAAAGGAATACGGTGGAGTGTAACTTTGTGGTTGGGGATTTGGTCTTTCTCAAGTTGCATCACTACATATAGTCTTCGTTGAAGAATAATGGTGCATAAAAGTTGAAGCCTCACTTATATGGACCATATACAGTGATCAAAAGAGTTGGAGAGATAGCATATGAGATGGAGTTGCCTAAGGGTAGCAGGATCCACATTGTCTTCCATGTGTCTTTCCTTAAGAGGGAGATGGGATAGCAGGTCACCCCTTTGGTAAATGATATCCCTCCACTCGATGAGGAAGGATACTTCATTTTGACCCTAGAGAGTATTATTGATATCAGAGGGAGGAGGTTGAGGATCAAATTCATTCGAGAGTACCTGGTCATGCAAAAAGGGTTTCCTGCTAAGGATGCTACTTGGGAGAGAGAACAAATTCTGCAACATATTGATTTGGAGATGCTTGGGGACAAGAAATCTTGGGAAGGGAGGAATGCAATGTCCCTTTCCTTTTGATTGAAGAAAAAGATTGACTTAGTATCCTATACGACTCATGTAGGATATGGTCAGTGGAAAAATGGGAGTCATGGGGATTAGTGTCACTTGGGAGGAAAATTATTGTATTCATAAAGTAACAATAAATAAAATTATTAATCACTTAAGCATCAAAAAATTATTTTTAATGTTTAAGTAATATTAAAGGATAAATAAGGTAAGGGTTTGATTTGGTCAAAAAGGGGAAAGATATAGAAGGCTCGAAGAAAGAATAAAAGGATGGGTAGCCTCTCACTTTAAAATTATGATTTGATCTCTCATTTTGGAGTGCTCTTGCAGCCATTGTTTTGTTAGGGTTTAGCAAAACCCTTCCAATGTTATTTTGGTTTTGGTGGTGCAATATCCACCCTAGCTGGACATCTTTGGGAGGTCCATCCAGGATTTCCGTTTGGAGTTTCATCTTGGATTCTATCTTCATTTTTTGATGCAACATATTATCTAGAGAGTGGGAGCATCATTAGAAGGTTGAATTCTTCTCTTTGCAAGACCTTGGATTAGGACAACTTGAGGAGGGTTCAATCTAGGCATATTTGTGTGATTGTTGAGTTATAGCAGAGGACTGGTGTCCTGTAGCAGAATAAACGTGAGGAATAATGAATTTCTGAGGAAGATCGAGGGTATTAAGGGGTAGATCACGAGTGTTAAAAATGCCATGTGGCAGAGAGGGAACCATATCTCAAATTTGGAAGGCTTGTAGAACAAAAAGGAGGTTG
>ML779654.1:1458122-1483256 GCA_009831015.1 Picea engelmannii
CTCTCTTTATGTTTTCCCCTTGTTCTACCTCCCACTCTCTCTCTACACCCCCTCTCTCTCTCCATCTCACTGTCCACCTATCTTCTGTTCCTTTTGGATATATTTCTCCCTCCCCTTTTCTCTCTCCCCTTCTTTCATATATGAATCACCTCATCACAAGAAAATATCATACTAATCATAATTAAATCCGACCCTCCCAAAAGTTGTACCATGATTTCACCGCATCCACACTTCCAAAAGTTCATCTGTCCCTCTCTCTCTCTCTCTCTCTCTCTCTCTCTCTCTCATTATCTCTCTTTCTCGCTCTACCCCTCTATTTATCTTACTCTACATCCCTCTCTCTCTCTCCATCTCACTCTCACTCTCACTCTTACTCTCTTTCCCCCTATATCAATCTCTCCCTCTCTCTTTCACTGCTATCCCCGTCTATGCCTAGGAACCTATCGCCATTTTGGCCCTAAATCCATCTAACCCTATGCCCCCACCTATACCTGACCCTTAACCCCCTTGACACCCAAGCCCTAAGTTTGTTGGATTACTGAGAGGGGGGGTGAATCAATAGTAAAAAATTTATACTTCTTTTAACCACAATTTATATTCCTTTAACTTATTCAAAAATGTTCATCATTTCAGTGCATAATAAGCAATAATAAACACATCCACACAATACACAGTACACCTATATTTATGTGTAGAACCAATGTGGGAGAAAACCACATAATGATTTTCTTATATGTCAAAGAATTACATTCAAGGAAGCATCAACTTCCAATTCTCCATCTCCAACTGGAAGGAGGGTCCAACCCCCTAGTTTCTTAGGCTCGAACCTTAAGGAAGATCTAACTCCCTAATTTTATGGCTCCAACCAGAAGGAGGACACAACCCCCTAATTTCTACAACTCCAACTAGAAGGTGGATACAACCGCCTACTTCTTAGGCTCCAACCTGAAGGAAGATCCAAATCCCTAATTCTCTGGCGCCAACCAGAAGGAGGCTACAACACCCTAATTTCTCCGGATCCAGCCGAAAGGTGGCTACAACCAACTAATTCTTAGGATCCAACCTGAAGGAAGATCCAACTCCCTGATTCTCTAGTCCAAACGAAAGGAGGCTACAACCCCCTTTCCTTGCCCCATCCAACCACCCTAAAATATAAATTTCAAATGTGAACAACCTGTCACTGTCATAGAATCAATCACTGCCATTGTCACTCTGTCACTATCAACATGTACCAACACTTTGTCACAACCTGTACCAACCTTTCTCAAATCTTTCTTACAGATCCACAAACTATCTATAATGCAACACGCAGATATATGCACCCTTCTTAACAAAAACTCACAGATTTCCATGACTATCCTCACTGCAACTCGTAGACTACCACAAACTCACCCAGTTTCACTATCATTGTCTCTATTTTTGTCAAAATGTCATTGTCATTGTCTCTGTTTCTGTCAAACTATCATTGCCATGTCAACCTGTACCAACAACCTGTAACAACCTATACCAAACAACCTATACCAAAAATTTGTACCAATAATCTCATCAACCAAACCAAATCTAATCACCAAGACAAATCACCAAAATAACTCTCAACCATATTCACAATATCACGAGAATGTGCATCAACCAAAACTACTCATACATCAACTAGATGTACTATTCCATATCATCGATAAACCAAGTTCCAACAATACTGCCAACATGTTCCTTCAACAATATACAAAGCATGTGCAAATCATTTGTCAACTACACATCAACTATGACTCATCAAGATATACCAACATCATCAACTATATGTCCCAACATGTACCTAAATCATTTATCAAAGACATCTACCAATATAACGATCAAAATTTCTCTAGCAATACATCACATTGTCCATAACCAAATACCATAATTCCTCACTTTAAACCATGTTTCAAACCTCATTGATATATATCCTTAAACATGTACCACTCATATACCAAGAATACTAACAAATGCTTCTTACAATGCACCAAAAGATATACCAATGAACCAATCTAAGTACACCAGAAATGTGCCTCAACATATCTACCTTAAACCATACTCTACAAGAGATATCGTACATCCAAGAGGGCATATACCAAACCTCACAAAGTCATGCCTCAAGCATGCTCCATAACACCACTAAGATACAACCTCAAAACATATCCACGAACATACCTTTATCTCTTTAGTATCCCTGCTATATCTTATCTCTGACAAACATACCTGTAGTCTCTCCTCAGATCCTGCAACCTGGAACAAGCATATTCCTCCTTGCCCTTTCTATAGATAAACACTTTCCTTTTCTACAACCCATGAGTATCCACACTTTCCTCCACTATGGTTTGCGGATGTTCGCGCCCTGATTGCACTGCAGCTCGCATATAACCTTAGAAACACTGAAACAGTTTCACTTTCTGCAACTCCGAAACTTTCACTCCTTCATACCTTCATTGCCTTAGACCTATGCTTTCTCGGATTTGTCAATATATACCTACAAATAACCTTTCACAAAATAGACATTCAATAATGTTCAATAGGTAAGTAGTTGCTAATAGGAGTCCCTTTCTCTCTTATTTATACTTTGCCAAGTTCATTCCTCTAGAAGTTTCCTTGTAACTGTTTTACCTTTTTCTCCACCTTTTAGGGCTAACCCACTTTCTTTTTGCAACTAAATTTCCTTAATTAGTCAACACATAACTCCTTTACCATTCTTGTTGCAACCACTTCATTATTTAATTTATTTATTTTACAACCACTTTGACTAGGGCATCTTCTTTATGACTTTCTAGAATATTTTGACTTCTTGTTGACCTTCTGGGGTTTCTAGATTACTCTAAAGGGTTCTCCAACTTCTCAAGGCTATATCTCTCTAACTGTGAAGAACTATGTGACATACCAAATATCACTGGAAATGGAATGACATGTACTATCCATCCATTGTAGTCTTACCTACATATTCAATGATATTCATGCCTTTATACCTTAAACAAACTAAGGTTCCTTACCCATACCTTTGTGCTACCAAACTTCACTACTTGACTTATCCAAGGGTTGACATCAATCTATAAGGGTTGAAATCAATATCCAACATCAATATCCAAAGGTTGACATTGATGAAAACCAACTGTCTAGAACAACTGTCCAACAATCTCCCCCTTTGGCATTGATGGAAACACCAACTTTGATGGAAACACTTAGACATGGAAAAAATCATGCTCATGCTCCCCCTGTGATCATAACTTCTCATCAATGTTTCTATCTCTCCCCCTTTGACATCAATGGCAAAGGGTATATCCCTTTGGGGCTTCTCCCATTGAATGAACTCTCCTTAGGGTTGCTCCCCCTATCTACATTTTCCTTTGGGATATTCCCCATGTATTCAAGTCTCTGACTACTCTATCTCTCTCCCTTTGAAAAAGGATTAACTCCCCCTCTCAATATGACACTGTAACTTCTCTAACCAATCCTGGTTAAAAGAATAGATCCCCTTATGGGTGTGTCTCCCTGTCTGTATGCTACTAATATTCCTTTCTAAATCTCTCTCTTTGATAAATTCTCTGCATGTTGTTGTGTATATCAATATAGGCCTTCCTCTGCCTTCTTTATTTTGGAGTTATTTTCCATTGGTGATTCTTTGAGTAATCAACTGACATATATAAAAAACATTTAAGAATAGGCATTCAAATATTCCAATATCATTATCATCCATCATGATAATATTCCTTTATCTCTAAACCACTCTCTGAATGACTCTCTGAAAAATTTTGTGAACCCAATATATGAATCCATGATCTCATCCACTGTCATATGTTTTTCCAAACATGTTAATCCATATATGTCCATACTTTCCAAGATTTTGCTACTCGACTATCCACAATGTCGATCCATCTGTCACTGTACTATCATGAAGTCTGTATGGTTTCAAATGATCATCAAATGTGTCCACTTATATTCTCTATATGCATACCAAACTCTTCATGTCTGGAAAGATATATACTAACGATATCTCTACCTAAATACAACCATACCTATACTATTGAACCACTCTGAAACAACTACAACATCATTCTGAAAAATTCAAAATTCTTGAAAGATAAATCTCTGATTTGTATAGTTATTGTCTAGAATCCCCCTATTCAACATTCATAATACTGGGAGTATCCAAGTCATATGGCTCAAAATAATACCTTCCATAAGTAGTCTCCATCTTCATCTGTAAATTCATCATCTTTTTGAACTCTAACTTATTTCTTCTTATCTGTGGATTTGTCTTGATCTTACACTCCTATGTATCCTGAGAGTGCAATTTCTGGGACATGTTCTTCCTTTACCTGCTCTTTATTATGATCTTTCTTAGATGCGGATTCTAACAATATGGTTCTTGAAACCTGTTCTTCTTTTTCTTTCTTTCCTTGTCTTTCTCATACTATGAAAAGTCTTGTAATTTCTGAAGTCTGGTGTTTATTCGCTTGCTTTTCTTCTTGTTCTTTTCTTTTCCAAATTTTAGTATATATGATATTTGTTTCTTTCTTCATGGATGGAATTGTCATGCTTCTACAATTACGAGCTATACACCCATAGTTGTGGAATTTGTAACACTCAATGTTATGTGGGGCCATATACTCATTTCTTGCTTGAACATTTGTTTTATAATACTTGCAATCTGCAGCCTTACGTCCAAAGTTAGTACAATAAAAACAATGACCATAAAAGAAATTTACATACCTGGGAGTTAATGATATTCTTGGTGGTGTAGTCCTTCTGAAATCATGCTTTGGTTGATCATGTTCTTCTCTTCTATTTACTCCTTCATTACGAGTGAAGCTTCTTGGTTGTCTAAATGCGGAAGATCTTCTTTGATGTCCATCTCTTATGTACTATTCTTCTTGAGTCTTCTATCCTTATGGAATATTCTTGTTTAAGGGATTTCATTCTTCCTTCTTTATAGAACCTTTAAATACTTCTGCATAAATCTTAGGTTTCTCTTCACTTTTCCCTACCGATGACCTGTGAAATTTCTCTTCAACTTTCCTTGTTGATGATGTGGATGCTTCTTCAACATTTTTACTGAGCTTGACAACTTTTACTCTCAACGTGACAACTTATTGTTCAAGCTTCTCACAATCTTCTTCTTTCTTCTTCATCTTGATCTTCATTACTTCTTCTATTCTTCTTGATTCTTCAAGTTGGATCTTCAAGGTGGTGATTTCTTCTTCAAGTTCTCTTTCTCATTGACTGTATTCTACTTCATGATTCTTTTCCGGCTCATCAGTTTCAATTTTCAAATACGAGCATTCAAATTAAAGATGTCATCTTTTTTCATAATTAAAGCAGAAGAACATACTTCTATTGATTTCGTACTATTCTTCTTCTGAATCTCTCTAACATGAGCATATTTTCTCTTGTTCTGTACCTACATCTTCTTTGGCATTCTTTAAATCTGTGATGGGTGAAGAATAGATATTATGTAACTTATCCAAAATCTCTTTAGTTGATGAACATTTACCCACTTTTTCCTTCAATGAATCATATAGTCCTTCCAAATTGAAATCCATTGCAATTTTTTTATTTTGTTTTAGATCCTTCTTGGCTGCAGTAACTTCCCTTTTTGGATTATCATATCCTGTAACAACTGATTTCCAAATATCATATCCCTATTCCTGTAAAAATACCTTCATCCTAGAACTCCACAACTCATACTTCAGATCCTTTAGACCATTGAACATCGGTGCTCCATTCATACTGTATTCCATGATATACCTTCCAATGGTTAAACTATTTTCTTTAAGGAGCCTGCTCTGATACCAATTGTTGGATTACTGAGAGGGGCGTTGAATTAGTAATAAAAAATTATACTTCTTTTAACCACAATTTATATTCCTTTAACTTATTCAGCAATTATCATTAGTTCATTATCAATATATTATTGCATAATACACATTAACATCCATCAATGCATAATCAACAATAATAAACACATCCACACAATACACAATGAACCAATATTTACGTGGACACCTAATGTGGGAGAAAACCACATAATGATTTTCTTATATGTCAAAGAAGCACCAACTTCCAATTCTCCAACTCCAAGTAGAAGGAGGATCCAACCTCCTAGTTTCTTAGGCTCCAACTTGAAGGAATCTCCAACTCCATAATTCTTTGGATCCAACCAGAAGGAGGATACAACCCCCTAAGTTCTCCGGATCCAACTGGAAGGTGGATACAACCGCCTAGTTCTCAGGCTCCAACCCGAAGGAAGCTCAAACTCCCTATTTCTCTGTCTCCAACTAGAAGGAGGCTACAACCCCCTAAGTTCTTCCGCTCCAACCAAAACGTAGCTACAACCACCTAGTTCTGAGGATCCAACCTGAATGAAGCTCCAACTCCCTGATTCTTCAGCTCTAACTGAAAGGAGGATACAAACCCCTCTCCTTTCCTCATCCAACCGTCCTGAAATATAAATGTCAAATGTGAACAATCTGTCACTGTCACAGAATCAATCATTTCCACTGTCACTCTGTCACTATCAACTTGTACCAACACTCTGTCACAACTGGTACCAACCTTTCTCAAATATTTCCTACAAATATGTGACCTGTCTATACTATAACACGTGGGTATTCACGCCCTTCTTAACTAAAAATAACGGATGTCCACAACTATCCTCACTACAACTTGTGGACTTCCACAAACTCACCCAATTTCACTGTCACTGTCTTTGTTTCTATCAATCTGTCACTGTTATTGTCTTTGTTTCTTTCAAACTATGGTTGTCATGTCAACTTGTACCAACAAATTGTAGCAACCTATACCAAACAACCTATACCACACAACCTGTACCAAAAATATGTACCAATAATATCATCAACTGAACCATATCTAATCACTAATACCAATCATCAAAATAACTCTCAACCATATGCACAATATCACTAGAATATGCATCAACCAAGACTACTCATACATCAACTAGATGTACTATGCCACATCATCCATAAACAAAGTGCCAACAATACTACCAACAAGTTCCTTCAATAATATACCAAGCATGTACCAATCATGTGTCAACTACACATCAAATATGACTCATCAAGATATACCAACATCATCAACTATATGTCCCGACATGTACCCAACATGTACCTCAATCATATATCAAAGATATATACCAATATAACCATCAAAATTTCTCTAGAAATACCACATTGTCCATAAACAAATACCATAAGCCCTCATTTTAAACCATGTGTCATACCTCACTGATATATAGCATTAAACATGAACCACTCATATACCAAGACTACTAACAAATGCTTCTCAAAGTGCACCACAAGATATACCAATAAACCAAGCTAAGTACAACAACAATGTGTCTCAATAGAACTACCTCAAACCATACTCTAAAACAAATACCATACATCCAAGAGGGAATATACCAAACCTCACAGAGTTATGCCTCAAGCATGCTCCACAAAACTAGTAAGATACAACCTCAAAACATAGCCATGAACATACCTTTATCTTCGTAGTATCCCTGCTGTATTTGATCTCTGACAAATATACCTATAATGTCTCCTCTGATCCTGCAACCTGGAACAATAATCTTCCTCCTTGTCCTTTCTATAGATTTGCACTTTCCCTTTCTACAACTCGCATGTATCTGCGCTTTCCTCCACTATGGCCCATGGATGTCGGCACCCTAACTGCACTGCAGTTCGCAGATAACCTTAGAAACCCTGGAGCAATTTCACTTTCTGCAACTCTGAAACTTTCGCTCCTTCAGACCTTCGCTCCCTTAGAACTACACTTTCTCAGATTCGTCAATGTATACCTGCAAATAACCTTTTACAAAATATATATTCAATAATGTTCAATAGGTAGTAGTTGCTAATAGGAGTCCCTTTCTCTTTTATTTATACTTTTCCAAGTTCCTTTCTCTAGAAGTTTCCTTGTAATTGTTTTACCCATTTCTCCATATTTTAGGGCTAACCCACTTTCTTGTTGCAACTAACTTTCCTTAATTGGTCAACACATAACTCCTTTACCCTTCTTGTTGCAACCACTTCATTATTTAATTTATTTTTTTTACAACCACTTTGACTAGGGAATATTCTTCATGACTTTCTAGAATCTTTTGACTTCTTGTTGACCTTCTACGAGATTCTAGATTAATCTAAGGGGTTCTCCAAATTATCAAGGCCATATCTCCCTAACCATGAGGAACTATGTGACATACCACATATCACCAAAAATGGCAGGATGTGTACTATCCATCCATGATAGTATTACCTACATATCCACTGATCTTCATGCCTTTATACCTAAAATAAATGCAGGTTCCTTACCCATACCTTTGTGCTACCAAACTTCACTACTGGACTTCTCCAAGGGTTGACATCAATATCTAAGGGTTGAAATCAATCTATAAGGGTTGAAATCAATCTCTAAGGGTTGACATCAATTTCCAACATCACTATCCAAAGGTTGAAATCAATGAAAACCAACTGTCCAACAATGTTCCCTATGTCCATACCTCTTGTTGAGGGCCCCACAACCCATACACCTCCATCCTAGTGATCTAATCATTTCCATATGACTCAAAGAACTTTCAATCCTAATCCATAGGTCCTAGTTGTCCCCATGCCCCTCTATACCTTTATTCATAAATTTATAGGGTCCATACAATAAATGGCCTATTTGTTGCATTAAGAGCACTCACATGTTATTGTGAGTAGAAATAAATGAGGTCGTGCATTGTGTCCGCTTCAGATCCTTGTCTAGTATGAGGGAGAATACATTCCAGGAGCGCATATGCGCTCCTTTTGGATAGGTATATGAGCATGCATAATGCTCATCCTCTTTCTCTCAAAAAAATGCAACACCATCCCGACATATACGTGTAGAAACAACAACAACAAATAGGTTTTTTTGTTTTTTAGTGTCATTGGAAAGAAAACTTTTATCTTGTTGTGTAATTGGTAGAAACATTTGTGTAATTGGAAATAATTTTGTTTTCTTGTTGTGTATTTGTAAGGAAAATTATATCTTGTTGTATAATTGGAAGGAAAGTTTTGGAAGGGATCTTTGGTCTTTTGGTGTAATTGGAAGGAATTTATTCTCTTGTTGTATAATTGGAAGGAATTTCTTGTCTTGTTGTATAATTGGAAGGAACTTTTGGTCTTGTGGTGTAATTGAAGAAAAAATTGTGTAATTGGAAGACAATTGTCAGTGGGAAGTAAAATTTTATTTTGTTGTGGTGTACTTGGAAGGAAATTGTTCTCTTTAAACATGGGGAACCTACAAAATCGAGGTAGAAAGTCTTTGAGGAAAGAAAACCCCATGGAAAAGGTAATTAAAGAAAGATAAAATGCAAGATTAGCTATGTCAAAATGCAAGCTTTCAACATAGAGAAATCCAAATTCTATCTCAATAGAAGTCGGTGTTGTTTCCTCTCCACCCGCACATGCAAAGTGCAGGATTTTAGTAGAGTCCAATCCAATTCATACTTCTAATGAACCTCCAATCACTATTTCATCAAGACAAGTTGTTGTGGATGACCAGATGATGATGGATTTTCTTGGAGATGATTATACAATGGATGAAATTAAAGAGACAAATAGTGTACAACCTTCTAGTGAAGAAGTTCTTGTGGTGAAACCTCTTGTTGAACAGTCAAATGTTCTAGAAACTAGTCATGGGAATGCCCATTCTCCTCCCGAATTGATCTGGAAGTTATTGAAGGGGAAATAATTTCTACATTTGTAACTCCATAGAAGGGAGATCAAGAGTTCCAGAATACAGGTCCATCGTCCCTACCTAGACTGATTAGTGTGTGGTGAAGAACTCCTAAACAAATTCAAGTGGATGAAAATGGTCTAGAATTAGTTGAATGTAAGTTACCTAACTAAACAATTCGTTATCATTCATATTAAGTTATTAAACAATATTTCAAACCAAAATATGATGTTTCCAAATGTCAATTATTTTTGTCTTTGTTAAAATATAGGAGTTTGACCATTGTTAGGATAATTTTAGGCATTAAAACAGTTAAAAGTTCAAAAACAAGTCATCATATTGTTAGAAATCTTGTGGATGATTTTTAAAACATTGGTAAGAAAATTCATTCTAAATATTGTAATGAAGCCGGACGTGTCTTTTCACAATCAATTGTTAGTAGGATCACAGGAAAACATCATTTTCTCAAACAAACCTCTCGTCTCTTGAAATGCAGTATCAAAACCCTTCGAATGTATTATAATAGATGAGATAACCTTCACACAGGTGGCCAAACATATTTGTGGGAGTTCACTAGTAGGCTACCTCATTCTGAAATGAAGTTAATTGGAGAAGTTAAGGGACTAGTACAAAATTTATGGCATGAGAATGATATGCCTTCTTCCAAAAAACAAGATGCACTAAAATTGAGAAGGGGATCTAGGGACCATGAGCCCCACATTAAACACTTTCTTGAAATGGCATAGATATAATTGTATGAGAGATTCACGACTATAAATAGTGCACTTAACTTAAGCAAAATATATTTCTATAAATGCAAGCCTTGGTATGTTTGAATAAACACAATCTGTAACACATCTTGTTGTCAATACCACATTGAGTATGGTTATTATTATGACACACATACACAGACACACACACACACACACACACACACACACACACACACACACACACACACACATTTTTCCTGTATTGCATAACAACCTTGTGCATGAATGATTAGTTATACTCCCACCATCATCATCTATAGAATTTATTCATAACATCTTGTGTTCAAAGCCAAAGGGTTGTACATTCTATCAAAAGTATTTATTATATAGGACATGCCCTAGGTGCGGTGGAATGGAATTACTAAGCAAGTGCATCCATGCGAGAAATGAGTATGAATTGGGGATGAAGGAGGTTGACATGAAAATATTTAAACATGTCACATATGATATTGACAAAGGGAAGGAAATAAAAAATATACAATTGGTGAATTCTCATGTACAAGTCTATGACTTCATCAAGGACGTCTTCAAAAAGACCCAATAATATGTTCAACATGTCCATGTGGCTAGATGGCAGGATGATCATTTTAGAATATGAAGATAAACATTTCTCATTGGTGCTATCTTATCATTGATTGATTCTTTTGATAACTACACCCTTCAACCGAAAAATGAAATTCAAATCCAATATTATCACCTAGAGAAGGTCAACATAATGGTCCATATCACATATGGGAATGTGCCACATAGTAATGAATAAAACCAAGTTATAGTGAAGGAGTATCACTTCTACATAAGTGATTATTGATTTCATGAATTATATTACATAAAACATTGATCTCATTTTTTTTAAAATCACCTAAAGGAGAAGAACATACAAATGGATCAACATTGGATTTGGTCAGATGGTTGTCTGGGCTAGTTCAAAAATGATCATGTATTTCGATGGTTGTGTATGTTGCACAGAAAACACAAGGTACCATGTATTTGGAACTATTTCGAGACTGGGAACAGGAAAGGGGAGCAATATGGAGTAGGTGCATCCATCAAAACAATGTTAGTCAGGAAAGAAATGAAGTGCACAACTAGTTCCCTCTTTCGAGATGCAAAATCCATTGTTGAATAGTGTTATTTAGTAATGGAAGAGGGAACAAGAAGGTGAGAGGACCAATCAACTAGGAAAGGACATGCACATAGATATTTTTGGGAGGTTTCCATTGTAGATTGATCATATTGTTATGAATGAAAAACAATTCAGGGCACTCGTGGATTCCATTTAATTCAAACATCATACAATGCAATAGTTGAAATATGGATGAGAAAACTCTCTTTCTTCTGTGGTCCATGTAGTAGTAATTAATGCGATGAGTGTGAATCCATAGAATAGGTTGATAGATGGGATCATATATCACTCCCCATTGGTCAATGTATAAGTATGGAATTATTCCAGTTGCAAGAGGACCGATCAAACATTTCAACAAATTATGACCATGTCTCAGGTCTCGTACAAGTAGGTTTGGTAAATATTCTATTAATTTTGATTAACTAACATGAATTTTGTATGCTTTGGTCATTTAGTGGACTCATGTGTTGACACTTCATTTTTTGCAGGGCACATATATCTAGTGGTTTCCCCGAAAGATAATGAATGGAGAACTGACTATTGGTTGTCACATTGCTTAGAGGGAAATAAGACCCTCATGCTCTCACTAACATAGTCTGAAGGTATTCAATTTTCGATTGGGTCGATGGTTATTAACGGAGAATATATGGCATAGGATGAAAGAACATAGTAGAAAGATGGTTATGTATTTCAATATTATAGACTAGGTGAAGTTGTATACCACTTTACAAACTTGGTTGTTGGTACAAACTTACAACTACAAACAATGCCAAGGAAGAAATCATTAAATGTAAGATACTTCTTTACTTACTTTGAGCACGAGAAGTTAATTGATACCATTAGTTTTATAAGCGATCTTTATGGTCTACTTGAATAACCATAGGTATGTAGACAAGTATTTGGTATATTTGTTATTTTCTGTTCTATTTCAAGATATGTGTGTTGTTTGTTCTTTTGTTCAATTTTCAATTAATTTATAAATGACTTCTAATTGTGTCCTTTGTTTCTCCCAGGTTATCAAAAACATAATATGCACATGAAGTCCCATCAATAAGAGCAATGGTGTTTTTCAACAACACCCAATGATTCTCAAAAAGATGGCTTGGTATGGCATTGATGAGTGTATATAGTTAATTTTTAAATTTATAATTTATCCTCATATAATGGATTATTCAATTAGGTCATGTGCTCATTTATTCAATTAAGTAATGTGCTAATTTACCCTTCCACGTAGTCTTATTCAATTAGGTCATGTTCTCATTCCACTCATCATATAATGGATTATTCAATTATGTCATGTGGTCATTTAATGTCAATATGAGAGTCTAAAAGAGAACACTAGCTATCAAGGAGAAAGAGTTGTTGTAATACAATTTGTAAATATAAACAATGTACTTCAACTTGCAACAATTTTGTAACAACAACGTATAAATGATATTAATTTAGTGAAATGCAATGGAATATGTGTGTTAAATGAAAAATAAAAGGACAATAAACCATATAGCATTGATTGATGCAATACAATTTTTAATAAAGACAATGACACTTTAGTAGTGACAGTTTTATAACAACAACAAGGAAAGTTCCTTTAACTCAATAACGTAACCATGGAAATTATGCCCAATACTAAGTAGAAAGTGTTGGAAATGGAACCTTCCCTAGCATTAGAACAATCCAACCTACTTGTTTGAAAAAAAAATGTACTTCATCTCAATATCTAGTGAGATACAACCCTTGCAATTTTTTTCTCTCAAACCCTAATGCAAATTTTCACCATTTGTTAATGATAGAACCCCTCCCCTAACATTATTAATGAATCAATAACCCTAGTATATGGATTCTTCCTTTTCCCATAATACTACTCAACAAAGTTTGTGCCTACCTCCCACACCACCTCACAACTCTACCAAACACCCTACAAGATAGAGCTTAGATCCCCACCATGTCATTATGCTTCAAACACAACATTAAACTCCCTCTACTAGACCAACCAAATTATTCAATATAGACAAGCCTTTTTTATCAACATTATCCTCTTTTCCTCATATCCAAACTAATTGACAACCTTCAAAATATGCAACCAAAATATGGCTTCAATATCCTCCCTTGAGAAAAACAACAAAACATTCTACATGAAACCTTTACTCCAACAACAACACTTGAATGAAAACAAGAAGCAATTGGAAAATAGAGTGATAACTAACTACAAGAAAGGAATAGCCTAGTTGAAAGACATACTAAAGAAAGTGGATAGGACTCCATGTCCTTGGGATATGCATAAACTCATGAAATTTTGACAATGAAACTAGAGAAAATGAGATTTCCTACTCAAAACTAGTTCCTTAGTGTTGAAGATTGAGAAGGCCATGGGTTTTTTTGGTATAAAGGTAAATAAAATTGCAAATAATCAAGAATATCAATCCAAACATCTTCATATAGTTTCATGATAGATTAATTATGGTGGTCCACTCAAGACCAATGTACAAAATAGTAAATTTGTATTAAGTAGGGGAAGAACAAATTAAGTGGACATAATAACATACATTCATCAACACAAGTAACAAAGTTGTTACATGGGAAAATTGATTAGCCATAATAACAAGTAGTCATCAACAAAAAACAACAAGTATGTCACATATGGAAAATTTAGATATAATACAAATGCTTAAAACATGTAAGAACTCTTACAAGTTATTCACAGATCAAATCTTTTCTTATAGGGACCGATAACCATGCTCTCTAGGTTTTGTTGTCTAGTGAGGGTTTCTATTCTTAATGTTATGAAGATGCGTTGGAAAGATATATGCTCCCACCAAAGATAGATAATATTTTGAGTGAACAAACATGAAATTTGAAACACTATATTGGGATCACTCCATACTATTGCCATATTGTCGACCCAGGATGGTGATGACCAATGTTTTATGAATAAATACTTTGAATTACACACAATAAGAATCAAGTAGAGTTATTTTTCAATTCTGCTTTGTCAAATATAGGGTGATGCTATCATTTCCAGGTTACACATTAAACAAGGTTTCTTGTGTGGGACATAAAAGTCAAATCTCCAAATATCCACATAACAACATTTTTCAATTTGCTCAATTAACATCCACACTACTTGTTCCTTTGTTTGTTACAATACAATTATTTATTGGTNTGCAACAATTTTGTAACAACAACGTATAAATGATATTAATTTAGTGAAATGCAATGGAATATGTGTGTTAAATGAAAAATAAAAGGACAATAAACCATATAGCATTGATTGATGCAATACAATTTTTAATAAAGACAATGACACTTTAGTAGTGACAGTTTTATAACAACAACAAGGAAAGTTCCTTTAACTCAATAACGTAACCATGGAAATTATGCCCAATACTAAGTAGAAAGTGTTGGAAATGGAACCTTCCCTAGCATTAGAACAATCCAACCTACTTGTTTGAAAAAAAAATGTACTTCATCTCAATATCTAGTGAGATACAACCCTTGCAATTTTTTTCTCTCAAACCCTAATGCAAATTTTCACCATTTGTTAATGATAGAACCCCTCCCCTAACATTATTAATGAATCAATAACCCTAGTATATGGATTCTTCCTTTTCCCATAATACTACTCAACAAAGTTTGTGCCTACCTCCCACACCACCTCACAACTCTACCAAACACCCTACAAGATAGAGCTTAGATCCCCACCATGTCATTATGCTTCAAACACAACATTAAACTCCCTCTACTAGACCAACCAAATTATTCAATATAGACAAGCCTTTTTTATCAACATTATCCTCTTTTCCTCATATCCAAACTAATTGACAACCTTCAAAATATGCAACCAAAATATGGCTTCAATATCCTCCCTTGAGAAAAACAACAAAACATTCTACATGAAACCTTTACTCCAACAACAACACTTGAATGAAAACAAGAAGCAATTGGAAAATAGAGTGATAACTAACTACAAGAAAGGAATAGCCTAGTTGAAAGACATACTAAAGAAAGTGGATAGGACTCCATGTCCTTGGGATATGCATAAACTCATGAAATTTTGACAATGAAACTAGAGAAAATGAGATTTCCTACTCAAAACTAGTTCCTTAGTGTTGAAGATTGAGAAGGCCATGGGTTTTTTTGGTATAAAGGTAAATAAAATTGCAAATAATCAAGAATATCAATCCAAACATCTTCATATAGTTTCATGATAGATTAATTATGGTGGTCCACTCAAGACCAATGTACAAAATAGTAAATTTGTATTAAGTAGGGGAAGAACAAATTAAGTGGACATAATAACATACATTCATCAACACAAGTAACAAAGTTGTTACATGGGAAAATTGATTAGCCATAATAACAAGTAGTCATCAACAAAAAACAACAAGTATGTCACATATGGAAAATTTAGATATAATACAAATGCTTAAAACATGTAAGAACTCTTACAAGTTATTCACAGATCAAATCTTTTCTTATAGGGACCGATAACCATGCTCTCTAGGTTTTGTTGTCTAGTGAGGGTTTCTATTCTTAATGTTATGAAGATGCGTTGGAAAGATATATGCTCCCACCAAAGATAGATAATATTTTGAGTGAACAAACATGAAATTTGAAACACTATATTGGGATCACTCCATACTATTGCCATATTGTCGACCCAGGATGGTGATGACCAATGTTTTATGAATAAATACTTTGAATTACACACAATAAGAATCAAGTAGAGTTATTTTTCAATTCTGCTTTGTCAAATATAGGGTGATGCTATCATTTCCAGGTTACACATTAAACAAGGTTTCTTGTGTGGGACATAAAAGTCAAATCTCCAAATATCCACATAACAACATTTTTCAATTTGCTCAATTAACATCCACACTACTTGTTCCTTTGTTTGTTACAATACAATTATTTATTGGTTTTTATTGGATGGGATTATTGTTATTAAAGGATGGGATTCAACCTATTTTCTTTGTTTGGATATGGACATTCGACCCCAAACCAAATTGTTAATACGTCCCTGAATGGCTTGAGGCAAGTTGCAATTCCCAATAAAACACTAATTGAGTATTGGATGGATGAAATGTTAGTTGTATTGGAATCAAGGCACCGTATTATAGATAGGGGGACCCCTCCCTTATGATTCAGTTTCCTAAAAAACAATTCGTTTGAGGATCTTCGAACCTATGGTTTTTCTCAGTAAGACATAGTGCAATTTATGAACTAGGGGTGGATTTTGAAGAACATCGTGTTAGACAATTGTGGGTAGCATGGTCATGTGGTCCTTGGCCAAATACAATTGTGGGAGCTTATAGAACTCATTTATGCCACTTGGTTTGGATTTTACGCCCTTTACCAAATTGTCCATATGTCCCCGAATGGCTTGAGGAGACAAGTTACAACTCACCATAAAACACTAATTGAGCATTGGATGGAAGAACCATCAGTTGCATTGGAATTGGGTCACTGAATTACATCTATGGGTAGCCCTCCCCTATGATTTTGTTGCTCATAAAACATTTTTTTCGAGGATCTACGAAACTAGGGTTTTACTCAGTAAGACACCGTGCAATTTTTGAACTAGGGGTGGATTTTGAAGAACACCGTGTCGAGTGATTGTGAGTAGCATGATCATGTGGATCGTGGACAAATTCACTTGCCGAATCTTACATAAATCAATTATGCCACTCAGTTTGTATTTTATTCCCCCAAACCAAGTTGTCAATATGTCCCTGAATGGATTGAGGAGGCGAGTTGCAACTCACCATAAAAATCTAACTGGGCCTCATATGGATGAACTTTAAATTGCATTGGACTTAGGGAAATGGATTACAACTAGGGTTATCCCTCTCCTATGATTCCATTTCCCAAAAAATGGTTTGTTCGAGGATCTCCAGAACTAGGGTTTTTCTTAGTAAGGCATAGTGCAATTTTTGAACTACGGTTGAAGAACACTATGTCAGGTGATTGTGGGTAGCGTGGTCACATGGAACTTGTCCAAACACACATGTAGAATATTATTGAGCTCAGTTATGCCGCTCGGTTTGGATTTTATGCCCCTAGACCAAATTGTCACTATGTCCCTAAATGACTTGAGAAAGCAAGTTGTAACTCACCATAAAACTCTAACTGAGCCACGAATGGATGAAATGTTCATTGAATTGGAATCCTGACACTAGATTACAACTATGGGTAACTCTCCCCCGTGATTTTTGTGTTTGGAAAATAGTTTTTGGGAGGATCTTCGAAACTATGGTTTTGCTCAGTGAGGCATAGTGCAATGTCTGAACTAGGGGTTGGTTTTCAAGAATACAGTGTCAGGATATTGTGGGTAGCATGTTCATGTAGGCCTTAGAAAAACACACTTGCAGGATCTTACAAAACTCAATTATGCTACTCAGTTTGGATTTTATGCCCCCAAACCAAATTGTCAATATGTCTTTGAATGGATTGAGGAGGCGAGTTGCAAATCGACATAAAACACTTACTGAGTCTCAGATGGACGAACTATCTATTCCATTGGACTCGAGGAATTGAATTATAGCTAGGAGGACCCCTCCATGTGATTCCATTTCCTAGAAAATAGTTTGTTCAAGGATCTATGAAATTAGGGTTTTTCTTAGTAAGGCATAGTGCAATTTCTGAATTAGGGGTGGATTTCGAAGAACACTATGTCAGGCGATGGTGGGTAGTGTGGTCACATGGGACTTGGAAAAAAACACTTGTAGGAGATTATTAAGATTGTTTATGCCGTATGGTTTGGGTTTTATTCCCCTATACCAAATTGCGAATATGTCCCCGAATGGATTGAGGAGGCGAGTTGCAACTCACCATAAAAATCTAACCAGGTATTAGATGGATCAACAGTCAATTGCGTTGGACTTGGGGACCTAGTTTATCGCTAGGGGTACCCCTCGCCTATGATTCCATTTCTTGAAAAATGGCTTGTTCAAGGATCTCCAAAAACAAGGTTTTTCTCAGTAAGGCACATTGCAATTTCTAAACTAGGGGTGTATTTTGAAGAAAGTTGTGCTGGGAGATTGTGGGTAGAGTTGTCACATGGGCCTTAGCCAAAAAAACTTGTGGGAGATTACAGAACTCAACTATGCGACTCAATTTTTATTTTATGCCCCTAGACCAAATTGTTAATATGTCTTTGAATGGCTTGAGGATGCAACTTTCTCTAACCGGGCCATAGATGGATGAACAGTTAATTACGTTGAACTCCTGACACCAGATTACAACTAGAATTACCCCTTCCCTATGATTTTGTTTCCAAAAAAATGGCTTGTTGGAGGAACTCTAGACCTATGGTTTTGCTCAGCGAGGCACAATGTAATTTCTGAACAAGGGGTCGATTTTGAAGAAAATTATGTCGGGTGATTGTGGGAAGCATGGTCAGATGGGACTTGGAAAACAAACTTGCAGGAACTTACAAAACTTATTTATGATGCTCAATTTGGATTTTATGCCCCTGTACCACATTATCAATATGTCCCTAAATAGCTTGTGGAGGCAAGTTGCAACTCACCATAAAAATCTAATTGGGCCTTCAATGGAAAAACCATTAGTTGCGTTGGACTCATGACACCATATTAAAACTAGGGTTACCACTCCCCTATGATTTTATTTCCTAGAAAATGGTTTTTTTGAGCATCTTTGAAATTAGGGTTTTTCTTAGTGAGGCACAATAACTAAGGGTCGATTTTGAAGAAATCTATGTTGAGAGATTGTTGGTAGTGTGGTCAAATGGTCCTTGGTAAAACACACTTGCAGGATCTTACATAAATCAATTATGTCGTTTAGTTTGGATTTTATGCCCCTAGACCAAATTGTCAATGTGTCCTTGAATAGCTTGAGCAGGCAAGTTGCAACTCACCATAAAACACTAACTAGAAATCAAATGGATGAAACGTCATTTTCATTGGACTCGAGGTACCAAATTACATTTCTTAGAAAATAGTTTGTTCGAGGATCCCTGGAACTAGGGTTTTTCTTAGTAAGGCACAATGCAATTTTTGAATTGGGGGTTGATTTTGAAGAAAACTGATGGGTGAGTAGCGTGGCCATATAGGCCTTGGAAAAAAACACTTTCCAAATCTTATAGAACTAAATCATGTCGCTCAGTTTTGGAGTTTATGCCCCCGAACCAAATTGTCAATATATCCCTGAATGGCTTAAGGAGGTGAGTTGCAACTCACCATAAAACTCTAACTGGGCCTCAGATGTATGAATAGTTAGTTGCTTTGGACTAAAGACACTATATTACAACTAAGAATGCCCCTCCCTTGTGATTTTGTTTCCCAGAAAATGGTTTGTTTGAGTATCTTTAGAACTAAGGTTTTGTTAAGCAAGACACAATGAAAATTTTGAACTAGAGGTGGATTTTGAGGAACAATATGTCAGGATATTGTGGGTAGTGTGATCACATGGGAATTGTTTAAACACACTTGTGGGATCTTACAAAACTCATTTACGCTGCTCAGTTTGGATTTTATGCCCTTGGACCAAATTATCAATATGTCCCTGAATGGCTTGAGGATGCGAGTTACAAATCACCATAAAACTATAACCAAGCCTCATATGGAAAAATTATTAGCTTTTTTGGACTTCTAAAACTAGGTTACAACTAATATTACCCCTCCCCTATGATTTTGTTTCTTGAAAAATGGTTTATTGGAGGAACTTTGGAACTAGGGTTTTTCTCAGTGAAGCATAATGGAATTTTTGATCTAGGGGTCGATTTTGAAGAACACTGTGTCAGGAGATTATGGGTAGCATGGTCATGTGGCCATTGTACAAACACACTTGTGGGAGATTACGAAATTTAGTTATGCCGCTCAATTTGTATTTTATGCCCCCAGACCAAATTGACAATATGTCCCTGAATGGCTTGAGGAGGTGAGTTGCAACTCACCATAAAAATCTAACAAGGCCTCTGATAGGAGAACCTTCAGTTGTGTTGGAATCCTAGAACTGGATTACATATAGGGGTACCCATCCCTTTTTATTTTGTTTCCTAAAAAATGGTTTGTTTGATGATCTTTGAAACTAGGATTTTGCTCAGTGAGGCACATTGCAATTTCTTAATTAAGGGTCAATTTTGAAGATCATATCATGTTTTTATCCCTTATTTTCTTATCTTATTTTACCATCATGGAGATACTCTTCACACTTTTTTGAGTGATATTATGGATGCTTTTCTTATTTTGGTAGATGTTTCATGAAACTAGGGTTTTTTCATGCATAACAACTTGGTCTAGTAACTAGTCTTTTCCAAGTATTTATGTTTTCTTCATGGTATTTAAGTAAATGCCTTATTAATGTGGTAATAAGTGCATGATATTTTGTTTCCTTGGATAATTATTGATAGAAACCCTAAGGAATGATTAATAAGGTTTGACCTAGGCTTACGATTGGATTATCCTAGGGTTTTGATCTTCAAGTCTTCTCTTGCCTTTAGCATCCATTGAAGGTGTTGTATTGACTCCATATTCCCAAGAATTCAAGAAAACACTAGTATTTATCATTTGCAAGTGATATGAAATCCTATTTTATCTCTCTCTCTCTCTCTCTAATGATTTGCATTAATTATTTATATAAGAAGGGACAAACTAACAAATCTTATACCTTAAAAATGTGAAAAGTGTCTTGAACATAATCTATTAGGAAACCTATAATCTGTAATAGGTTTGAGGTATGTAGTGTGTCAGTGAGTGAGCATAGAGCTCTACAGAAAGTGATATAGAGTGTCAAAATTGGGGGTTAAATAGAAATTTTTGTTTATATATACAATATCTTAGTCCAAAACATCATTTTTCTCTCTTCGTGGAGACATTTTTACACATTAATACATCCTTCCGACTAAGACAATTTTGTATACTTATTATAATCTCAACTAAGATTTTATCCAAATTATCTACCAATAGTTTATACAAACTCTTTACCGAAAGTGTGCATCATACATCTTCTTTCCACCCTTTTCCATAAAGTGCAATACATTTTCATGGTACAACCCTTACCCTACCTCAATGATTTTTTATTTAATTGTAAGGGTTTTCTAGAATGCATAGTTCTGTGGTCATTTTATGTGCTAAAGAACACCACATTGTGTTTAGTCTACATTTTGTCAAAAAATATCCTACCCAATATAAACCTAGGTTTTGGAAAATTCAAGTTATCTTTAAGTTGAGTTATGAACATATAATTCAGCCACAATTTTAATACTTTAAAGTTTTGTAATTGAATGAACCCATATTGAGAAATACATGCTAACTTCATATGTGAGTGAGGAGTTTATATTAAAGTCATATGTTCTCTAATAATAACCTTTTCTATGAACCCTCTCAACTTTCTTCCAAGACTCTATGAATAAGCCTTAAATCCAAGCCTTACAATCATACAAAACTATTTTCTATATCAATGTTGTGAAGACTAGATTCTTCAATTTTCAACAATTAAATTCGTAAACAATTCTATAGAGGGATTTCATGCCTCTTATATGTTTCCCAATTCAAAAGTTTGAATTACAACTAGAATTGAATTCAAATATTTTGTACTTGTAAAAAGGAACCACATCCAATTTGCCGTCCTTGAACGTGATGGTTATATAATTATCCCAAATACTCATTATCATTGCCAATGTGTGTTTGAATCGACTAGACCTCCTATTTTGTAGTGTTGAATGTGATGGTTATATTAATATCCTAAGTACCACTTCCATTCTCAATATATCTTTGAACTATTAAAACAACAGAAAAAGAATTAAAAAAAAATAGTAATAAAAAACTTTAGTGTTATTTGTGACAATTTTTTGAGGTAATAAAAATATGTATATTATTTTATTTTAGATTCCTTAAAAATTCTCTTCACTAGAGTATAAGCTCAAAGCTTGGATCATGGAGTTGAAATATAAAACACGTTGTGATTGATCATTGTGTGTACCTTATAAAAATCCATTTTCATCTTAAGTGTGTCCTATTTCAAAACCACACTACATTGGATTGGTGTGAATGCTCATAGATTTTGTTTAAAAGATATTTCAAATTGAAGTACAAAATGATTAAGGAGGTAATTTGAAATCAATGCATATTCTATATAATTCTATGAATATACAAATACACATTTCATCTATTCACATTATAGTCACCCCATAGTCTCCATATGACATGGTAGAATCAACCCACGTTCAGATCCCATAAACAACCCTAAAAGACCAAAATAAGTATTTGTATGATAGAAAAGTGCCTCCAAAATCCCAAAAATAAAAACAAAGCAAGATGCTAAAAACTTATACCAATAATCTCTCAATAGTCTAAAAATTTTACAGTCTTCAAAATTTTGAAATAAAAACATTGTAAACTAGACATAAACCCCATCTACATCTTCTTAAAAAGTAACCATTATATAACTAAAATAAAGAAATAAGCCTGTCTAATAGTCATTGTGGGCTTTATTCTCCATATGATCATTAGTTCAATTATATTTGTGACACCTCAAATATTCATATACAAGGAATTGGATTACTTTTTTTCTTAATTGCACAAATCATTTTGATGTATAAGCCTTCTCAATTATCATGACAACATTTTGATGAAAATTGATAATAATATGTTTGATATACAGATTGACAGACATTAATACTTCCATGAATCCTCCTTTGATCCTCTTTTGAATGTTAAATGTGGTGCCCCTATAGCCTATCCTTTTTTATGGTGTTGCTAAGGATTATTTGGTGGGCCTACCATCAATTCATGTTGTGGGTAATCAATTTTTTTTTTTTTTTTTTCATTTAGATCACATTATGTATGAAAAGAAGGAAGCCCTCGATTTCCTTCTCCTAGATAAACTTGAACCAACATCATCATATGGGTGGCCTATGAAAGGAAAGTAAAACTATATCCCCATACACAATTTTAGAGGTTGAATGTGTATTAATAACATGGGTATATTTCCAAAAGTTTGAGTTTGGAATTTTGATTAAGGAATCATATATATACAAATAAATTTTGAGTGTTATTTCTTCATAATGTTTGTATCATTAGAACTCTACACATGATTGCATGGGTTGAACTTTTATGTGGTTACCTTGTTGAACAAACTCATCTAGTTAAGGACCCTACATTCATCAACATCAAATAAAAAAACATTGAAATTCATAAAACATGTGGCATGAAATGTGTGTGTGTGTGTGTGTGTGTGTTCAACAATGACAAGTTCCCAAACATGGAAAAGTGCCATATGGTTCCCTAGATACAAAATGGAACTCATTGGTCACTCATTGACCACTTCCACCCTTGCCACCATCAGGGGATTTTAGAAACTATATATTTCTTATCTTACTCGAGGAAGCACCTCGAGTGATTTTGCGCCTGGGCATGGTTCATCACTTTGGATACTGGACAAAGAAACAACATTCTTATAAGTTTTTTTCCACAATGAATTAACAAAGTTACAAAACAATACTTTGTAATTCAAGCTAAGACAAATCATCATAGATGAAATTGACAATCATGAGTGTGTTATCCTCCACCATGACCCTAATCTCTCAGTGATTCCACCCTATAATAGTTACAAGTATCAACTCATGAAATTTAAACAAAAATGCATAAAATCAATTCCATTCATGATACATACAAAATTTGACAAAAAATGATCTCACTATGAATAACTCGGGAAACAATGGAGATTTACTAGCAAGTGGAGCACTCAGTTGTACAACCTGGTTCGAGGTAACATCTATTGTGGCAGCCTTAGTAGATGGCACAATCCATTCTATAATAGAAAGAACTGGTGGGTTGGATATGGGTGCAACCAATGTGGATGCATCATATGGAAAAGGTGGAGGGGGTGGGTGGTGTATGGGTGCATCCACTATGGATGGATGAGAGGGGGTGGGGGTGAGAAAATATAAACCCCCATGGATTGTACAAGGGATGGTAAAACCATTGGGGTGGAAAGAGGTATCCCAAGAGCTAGGGCAGGGTGGCCAACGACTGGACTAGCCCTATAGATGGGAAAAAATGGTGGGTGGAATGTTGGTAGTGGTGGTGAATGAAAGGGTGGTGGAACAAATGACCCAACAGTGGATGAAAAAGCATGCATGCATATTTATAATATTTTTGTTAGTTTCAAAATGTAAAATTCATCCAAATTTATAATATAACAAATTTCACATTTAAACAAGATTTAGCTCAACACATGATACTTGTGAAAGTGGTGAATTTTCCATCCCAGACAGACACATATCATCATCATATGATACAACAACCTGTAGAAACACAAGAACATTATATTTGAGGATGAAAAAGAATAAACAAATCATTGTGGTGATTTTATCAAAGGTGAAACATACTTATGTATGCAGTACACCAAATGAGCAGGTTTCCTCTACTACAACATCGGTGGTGGAAACTAACATTGATGAGTTTACTGACATAGAGGGTTTTCTATAGGGGCATAACAACTGCAAAACAACATAAAATAAGATAT
>ML779654.1:1538250-1579791 GCA_009831015.1 Picea engelmannii
TTGACCAATTGAGATTTAAGATATGGATGATTTGGGATATATACATCCTAACAAATATTGAATTTACTAACCTAACACTTTACAACATCATTTACATAAGGTTAAAATAAATGTGAAGTTACTTATTTCATAGAAATAAGTTGAAAGGAATGATTAAATATAAACTATTATGCATGTTAACAAATATTCACAATCTCATTTTACATCATTTACATAAAGTTGAAGGTAATTGAATAACTTGTTCTATAATATATTTATCCTTTTTAATTGACCAATTGAAATTTAAGATATGAATGATTTGAGATATATACATGTTAACAAATATTGAATTTACTAACGTAACACTTTACAGGATCATTTACATAAGGTTAAAATAAATGAAATTACTTATTTCATATAGATATTCCTTTTTTATTTTTTTTGTAAAATGAAAATTATTTAAAGTATATAGTATATGTTAACAAATATTAAAATTAATAAAATAAAAAATATGTTTTTTTTTCCATTAAAATTAAAATGTAAAATTGAAATAATTATATGGTTATCTTTAACTATTACAATAAATTGATTTTTAAAATAATCAAATCAATATAACCTTCAATAAAATAAGAAAATAAGTATCCCCTCCATAATACGAAGGGAAAGAAAAAGTGAAAAATATTTACTATAATGTCCTAGTGTACATTACATTTAAAATTTGAATTAAAAATAACTAGAATTTAAACAAGTTATTAAATAAACTTAAAATTAAATATATTCTAAGTTTTGAGTTACAAACTTAAAATTAAAGTAAGTTACAATAGATATTCAATTAAAGCATAATCCTGTCATTATATTTATCACTATGTCTATAAACTATATTATATTTATTAGTATGTCCATAAACTATCATAAACTATCTTGATGAGTGATGAGGGTTGATAGTCAAAGAAAACAAGATAATTCCGAATAAGAGATCTTTTTCTAATGATTCTTCGAAAATCATGGCCCATTTGCTCCCATACTTTATCTACATATATGATTGATTTATCAAAGACATAAGCTATCTTGATGAGGGTTGATAGTCAAAGAAAAGAAAAAAATTATGAAGAAGGGATCTTTTGGAAAATTATGGCCCACTTGCTCCCATATCTTGTTCATATCTATCATTTATCAAAAACATGTTTAATCAAATAAAATTATTTATATTATGCCAAATTTTATAAATTAATATCTAAATGAATTTGTTTAGTGTGTCACATGTGTGTTGCAAATAGAATAAACTAAAATGAAATAGATGACATTTAACATTAATACAAAACTTGTTTTGTTTTGTTTTGTTTTTTGTTTTTTGTTTTATCCATCAAGTAACGCATGTTAATTATAGAGTTACCATGGATTTATGCTAATAAGATAGTTATATAACATAGTCTAATTATATTAGACACTTACTTCCTTCAAACACCTCTGTGTTTCATCTTTTTATATATTTGGAAGCACAAAAAACCACCATAATGTAAATTTCTTGGAAAATTTCCATTATCCAATTATGTAGAAGGCTTCTAATCAACCTATACAATAACATTCAAGTTTAATTACACTTCAAAATATTATAAAAAAAAACTTGCATTTCTACTCTATCAAAATGCATTTCTACTCTATCAAACACTATAAATTATGGGTTTTTAGGAAAAATGGTTTAAGATCCCAACTTGCTCAATACACTCCATATTTTCAAATATTTGAGAAATTTTCTTGGAAAAAATTACTATTTTTAAAAAATATTTGAACAAACCTATCACATTTAGGTTTAATTGCCCTATGAAAAACTATACTAAATAAATATGTGTTTCTACTTTACCAATATGAGTTCATATTACATTTAAATTAGGCTCCATACTTGTTTTACCCTCTTCTTTCATTTATTTTTTAAGTTTTGGAAGTAATGAAAATCACCATAATTTGAATTTTCTGAAAAAAAATAATTACCAAATTTTGTATTTAAAACCTATAAGCCAACCTATCTAACTCCACCAAAAAAATCATTAAAGAAAGTTTTATTTATATTCTACCAAGTTGCATATGTTATGGTTTATAGATAGTTGGATAAGGGTCCTAACGTGTTTGACCCTACCTTTTCTTTAATCTTCTCTAATATTTGGGGGTGTAATAAATCACCATAAAGAAGATTTCCTTTAAAATTTTCCGTTACTCATTTTTTTTAATTGAAATATTGAAACTAAATTATTCCATAGAAATCATGTCTATACAATAAATGCATGTCCTTGAAAGATATGTTAAAAAATGTTTTATTTCTATTATGTAAAATTATATAAACTATGGTTTTAGAGTATGATTCATGGAGAAATGAGAAAGTTAACATTGAATTTTTATACAAATAACTTGGAAATATTCATGAGTAGATGAATTATGATGATCCTTTTACCTCACGCCCTATTTTAAACATACAACTCAGAAATTCCCCTAGGATAGGGGCTATTTTAAGAAAATATCCTAAAACCCATACTGTATTTTGAAATACAACTAGTATAATGTGATCTTCAACCTAGAGGGAAGGTAGTTGAAACATCAAGCCATACTCCTCCATTGGCTATTTGGATTTATGAATATCCTTCTACCTCACACCTTATTTTAAGCATACAGTGAAATTCCCCTAGGAAAGGGGTGTTAGAATAAAAGGTGTGCTCGTTTCACCATAGAAATATCTCAATATTGTCACTCAACCATAGGGACAAATGCCACCCCCAAGAACCTTAAACTTGATAAATAGAATAATTTTGGAAGAAATCCCTAGAACCAATAGCCAACCAAGGTAGCGTACCTCTCTCTCCAAAGCTAGTGTACCAAGAAGAAAGCCCAAACCATAACCAAGAAGAAAGTCCAACCATAACCAAAGACCAAGTCACCACTGCAGTCGTTGCATCTCTCCTCTAGTCATGCGCACCACTTGTCCTTATGAAATTGTGAGTGTGAGTGTGACAAATGAGCTCTAGCACCCTGTTATTTACAGTCCTCCAAGTGACCTAACTAGGTCGACCTATACTTATGGAGGATAATAATTTAATATAAATTATTATCTTGAGTTGAATTGTCTTCTAAGGTTATTTCCTAACCTTCTAGGGTTTCTCTTGCTTCCCAGAATATTCTATACTCGTCAAAGGTTACACGTAGAGGTTAATACCTCCCGCAACTACCATAATATCAACACTCCCTCCCATCTAGGGAGGTATTAAAGGAAATGTTATTGATCACCAAACAAACCATTTAACCGGTAGCATCATCATAGCCACATAGACTATCTCATGATCAAATCACGAGCACCATCATCACTATCCAATGGAAATCAGAACATGGATATCCAATGGTACACAACCACTCCTAGTAGAACACTGCTACTAACCAATGACACACAGTCACTACTAGTGGATCATTTCCACTACAATAGCATATAACTAGTGTCTAGAGACATACAGTCCCTACAACAATCATATCATCTGATATCAACCTGCATAAACAATATCATGATACAAACTGAGTCATCTGGGTAATTCTTCAACTCACATCTATGAGATATGGAAGAACATATTCCCTTGGAAAGTTAAACATCAACCATAGGCTATTTGGACTATTCTTCCCAAGCATAGAAGAATAATTGTCTCTAATTTTTTAACCTGGACCATTCAACCTAACTAGGCCATTCTTCTAGCACTAATCATAGTGAAACCTGGAGAGAATGGGTCTGCCCTAGGGAATGAGTGTCTCTGATTGTTGAACCTGGACCATTCTTCAGACACTAATCACAATGCAACCTGAAGAGAATGGCTCTAACCTAGGGAATGACTATCCAGACCATTTCTTATAGAAATGACTATCTTGCACCAACCTCCTATATCATACCATTCTTCAAAACTGCTCATAACTGTGAACTTTGAAAGAATGAATTCTCGGAGAGGAGGACCATTCTTCTTGATCACTTCTTAGAGTGACTGCCAAGGAGAATGATTGTCCAATACCATTCCCCCACACTAGCCACAAGGGGAATCACTGTCCATGGTACATCAACAATCTGTCGGACCATTTTCGTTATGAAAATGATTGTTTGTTCTGGACCACATTCTGAATTGGAAAATGCATGTCCATAAAAAATCTTGGACCACTTTCCGGATTGGAAAGTGACTGCCTAACCTGGACCATTTTCTGAACTGTAAAATGGATGCCCATATATCAATAACATATTAGTGCTCCCTCCCAACCTGGGGAATAATCACTTCCCTTTCAAATAAGGAAGTCATCTCCATGAGTCCCAGCTTGTCACTGAAGTGCGCAAACTTTTTCATCTTGGATAGAGGATTTACCAAAATATCTTATATCTTCTCATCAATGGAGATATATTGGAGAACCACTTCTCCCTCTAGAATTTATCACAGAGAAAATAATACTTGATCTCAATGTGCTTCGATTTGTCATGGAACACCCAGTTCTTTGAGAGTTTCACACATCTCTAGTTATCACAATATATCATGGTCAAATCAAACACCTGATCAAATAGTCCAGAAACCAACTTACAGAGCCACACTGCTTCTGTACAAGCATCACAAGCTGCAATATACTTTGTTTATGCAGTGTTGAGTGCAATAGACTTTTTTACTTGCTAGCCCATGATATCATGGCAAAGCTCAAACTGAAACATATCCAAGAAGTACTTCTTTTGTCATATACACTCCCTTCCCAATCCAAATCGATAAATCCATGCATTTGTATATCATAACTCAAACGTCCCACAAAGATATTTTAAGGGATGCTTTGCAATTATTAAATTTTCATGGCTAGGTTCCACTTGGAACTATTTTCACAACAAAGAAAATATCCAGCTGAGTATTCTCCAAATACATTAATGATCCATTCAATTGTCGATACAGGGACATGTCTACTAGATCATAGTCTCTCAACTTCTTCAGATCTGTCATCATGGGTGTTTTTTCATGGATTTGCAATCCATCATCCATGGGTTCTGAAGAAATATTTTGATACACTTCCTCTATTATAGGAAGTTTTCACCATGCATCTGTTGTACATGAGAGGCTCTGCACCACGTTTCTTGAATCCATACAAGGTCTTCTTCTATCTGTATACACGGGTCTCTTTCTGGTATACCTCAAAACCTTGAGGTTGCTCTACATATGCTTCTTATTCAATTACTTTGTTGAGAAGAATAGCCTTTACATCCATCTGATGTAAACTCCAACCCATGGATATTGCAAGAGATATAATGGCTCAGGTAGAAGTATATATGGTTATTGGAACAAGCTGTCATCATACTCTTCTCCCTCCTTTTGGGAGAACCCTCTATTTCCAAATATTCTCCTTGTATCTACCAATGCTTCCATTCATAAGTATTTTTAACAATTTCTCACATACAATGTTCTTCATCACAGCTTCCTTCCATTCCTTTTTCTTGACTGCTTCTAGTGGGTTCAAATCATGTTGGTAGTCTTATGATTCTTGGTATAATAACTGGTTCACTTGGTTGTCCTAGATTTTCTTTATTTCTTGGAATATTCATGGTCTTCCTCATGTTCCTCTTCAACGTTGGAGTCAATGGAATATTATATAAATTCTATGTCCTTCCTTCCCGAAGGTTCCAACTTCTTCCTTTCGTTATAGGAACATAAATGTAGATGGAAAACCAAGGGTACTCAAGGCTTCTTTTTGAAGAAGGCTTCTTCTAGAGTCAGATTGAACACATGCTACTTATCATGGCTACTACTTCCATGAAGGACATGGAAAAGTATTTCATAGTATTCATGGGTTCTTTAATGGACCACATCATTGAGGATTAACTTCCTCCTAATCCTATATTCATGCCTGAATGAGCAATATGAATTCTTTTATTTTGTAATTATGCAATAGTCTCCCTCTATCTGAGAGAGTCCATGCTTCTGTATGCATCCTTATTGCTTTCTGCAAAGTGTCACAGTCTATTCTAGTTTCCTCTTGATTACTGACTTCTTTCTGGTCTGACTCCTTCCAGGTTTCTTCAAGTTTGATTCTGATTGCAACCCATCTGTAAGTTGTTACTTATATACTATTTTAATAGCTTCCATAGGGATTGTCACCAAAGGTTGTCAACATACTTCATCCTTTTCAAATGCATTACTAGTAGTCATCGTAATGGAAATCCTTATCTTGTTCTTCTCCCATAGGCATTGTTTCATTGACACTTACCATCTTATCTTCTAAGAAATAGATACACATGATATGTACAGGAACTAAGTAAACATGATATGTACAAGGACTATGTTACAAAAGAATATTGTTACCTTGACTAGCAGAAAACATTTGCTTCGTCCTACTTGACTTTATTTGAGGGTTCCTTTTATTTGGCATATGTTGCTTCATGTGTTTCCTTCCTTTTCTTTAACTCAGAAAACTAGTTCCTGTAGTGACCATATTTTCGACAGTTGAAGCATTGTATTTTTGACATATCCTTTTCTTGATTTGGTTTCTTCCTTAAACCAAACTTCTTCTTATTCCTGAATTTCTTGGATTTTTTTGTGTAGGCTTGATCATCGTCTTTCTTTTGGGATTTATCTTTTGCGCTAATCCTTTATTATTCTTGTGCACAACAAGTCCAAATTTCTTCAAATGTGGGATACTTCATTCTTGTGTTTATGCTTGCGGGAAATTCATCCCATGTCTTGGGAAGGCCATTAAGTACGATATTTACTTGTTCCTTTTCTGAAATAATTTCCTCAATAGCTTGTAGTTGATCTCTTAACCGAGATATTCTTACAAAGTATGATGTTATGGTGTCATCATCATTCATATTCAGGTCACGGAGCTCATTCTTCAGACTCATTACTTGTCCAATATTTTTGACTGAGAAGAGGTTAGTTAGGGCATCGTCCATCTTCTTAGATGAGTCAAGATGAGAAATGTAGGGAATCAAATGGTCCTTTACAGAGTCCACTATGATACTCATAGCATTGATGTCATTGTGCTTGAAATTCTCCATAACTACAACATTTTGATGTTCCTTCTCTTTTCCTGCTTCAAACTATGGTTCCATGATCTTACCTTCAAGGATGTCCAACACTTTATTCTTTGCAAGGATGAGGTCAATCCTTGTCTTCCATGCTCTGAAGTTAGAAGCCCCTTCTAACTTGTTTTTTGACTTCATAGAGTAAGTCATGACTGCTTTGACTTGGTAAATCTTTGACTTTGACTTGGTCAACCTTTGACATTGACTTGGTCAACGTTTAACTTTTACCAAAAACTCAAACTTGACGCCTTGGTTTTTTGAGAGTACTAGGAGGTGCGCTAGGCCAGGGCACACTAGGTTATCCAGGAATTAGGTCAAGTGCTTCACGTAAGGTGCCTCAACACAATGGTTAGGGTTCGTTGTTGTAGCAAAAACTCTGACTACAACTGCAACTAAGAAAATCATCCCAATATAAATTCCAGTGGTTAGACTCTTCGAAGATAGTGTGGACCCATAACTCGTTAGAATAAAAGGTGTGCTCGTTTCACCGTAGATAATATCTCAATATTGTCACCCAACCATAGGAACAAATTCCACCCCCAAGCACCTTAACCTTGATAGTTAGAATAATTTTGGAAGAAAACCATAGAACCAATAGCCAACCAAGGTAGCATACCTCTCTCTCCAAAGATAGCTTACCAAGAAGAAAGTCCAAACTATAACCAAGACGAAATTCCAACCATAACCAAAGACCAAGTCACCACTGCAACAGCTGCAACTCTCCAATGGAACAAAACCCCATGCAAATATCAATTATTTGAATTCTTGATCATGCAAATATCATATTTGAAGGCTTGATCTTGTTAAATAATAGAGTAACTTAATATTTTCATAAAATATTGACTCATAGGGGAAGAGAAAAAGGCAATGAAGTTTCTATTTACTCTATAATATTCACAAAATATGTAAAGGTAATCATCCAACAATATTCTTCCTCTATTAACATTGAGACCATAAGAATGGCATCACCCACAAATAATTGGTGATGACTTCAAGAACTACTTATACACTGTGTAGGAGTCTTGTTCTTGGAGCCATGAAAATATATTAGAAATGGATTATGTAAGGCCTTCACCCACAAACAATGATAGGTACCCATACCCAATCAAGTTAAGAAGGCACAACAAATTGAGGTAGTAGGCAACAATTCTAGATGATGTGTGTTGGGTGTTGGGCTTAGCTATGAAGAGTTCACGAGTTTCCTTTATACACGACTATGATGTGTTGGGTAGTAGCACATGATCTAGTTTGACATGGACCTAAGGGGCTAAGCATTCCAAGATATAGCGTATGTGAAGGAGTGTATTGCACATTTAGGTCCACTTGGGTACATGGCATTATGGAAGGAATCTTAGAAGAAGGAAACAACATGGAACCTCCCACTTGTAAAAAGAGGATGCAAGCATTATGTAAAGGCATCATTGGTCATTCATTCAAAAGTCATCAAGAAGAGTTGGAAAACAAATATTTTTAAGGTGAAGATTTGGTGAAAAAAGATTTTTTAGGTGCAAGTATGGGTGTGGAATAGTGAATAACTTGGACGTTGGTTGTGTGGTCTCATGTTGAAGAGATGAGATCTTCAAGAGGTAGAACCATGGCTACTTCAAGGGGTAGATTGTGCAAATATTATGGAAATAGGTAGTTGTGCCTTGGATTATTTGTAAATGATATGTAAATTTCCATGGATATTCCACTAGAATAGTTCATCACAACAAACTTATACTATTACAAAATCTTAGATGATGCAATTTATTTCCTTGGATCCTAGATTAGTTATTACTAGCTTGTTGCTTAGATTTATGAAAATAACTAAATATGAAAATGAAATAAATGAGTAAGATAACACAACATCCACACACAAATGAACACAAGATATATACCTAGAAACCTAATATGAGAGAAAACCTAGCTATAAGTCGAGGCCTATGCTTTGTTCTCTTTTCTTCAGTTATGGAAATGTAGATACAAAGAAAGAGGCACTCACTGTGTAGTTTCCCATAACAATGTGGCCTATATGGATACTACACAATATTTTCCTCCTCTATTATGATATCAAAATACCACTACTAAATGCTCTACTCAACTATGGAATATGTACAATGATAAAGAATGGAGCCCCTTCTCCTCCTAGTAGCCTAGAATTTAACATAGCTCGATAGTCGACTAGGGTTAGGATTTTGACTTCCTCAACCCTTAATTAGTGATTAGTTTTTTGACCTTCTAGAATATTATTGAAAGTACACAAGTGGATAGCCCCATACGTTTGGCTAATGGGGGCTGACATGGCATCCATTCACACCATGGTGGTCAACACGGTGGGTCAACTTGTGGGAGGCATAAATTTTTCATATGACGTTGGAAAGGTCTCAGTATGTATATCAATGTCGAGGGTGTGCACATAATTTTTTGGCATTGCAAAAAATGACATTTAATGCCTCAAATTGGTTCTGGAAGGTTCTAGAGACCAATTTTCGAAACTAGGACTTGCAACTAAAATGGCCCAACAAGTCAATTCATCCAATTTTCTCCACACAAAAAGTACCAATATAGATGAAAAATTATATGATGATCCAATATGGATCATACCTCCCAATTTAGGGAGGATTTTGGTCCCCCAAAACTATATTGAATGAGGTGAGGAATTTTTTTCTCTACCTTCTCCCTAGAGTACCATTTTTCTTTTCCTGAAAATTTTCCTTTCAACCTAATCTACCAAATATCATGTTGCCCTGTATTGTAGTTCTAAAATTCCTCTACAAAACTGCATCCTCTACCCAATCTGCCTGAGCATCTGGTGCTAAGTCCTCAATTGTAGGTGGGACTTACTCCTCCTCTTGATACAACCTGAAAGGCTCATAGATTTTCAAATTCTCCGCCTTCACCATTGAGTAAATGCATATGTATGGGGGTATATTGAGTCTGTAGGCATTGTCTCTCACCTTCTCCAATACCTCAAAAAGGCCATACCGTAGAGCCACGATCTTCTTATCGGGACCCTATAGTCTTTCCTTGTTTAGTTGTAACCAAACATTGTCTCCGACCTTGAATGAATTATTGGTTTTTTCTTGATCATGTTTGGGCTTATACTTTTCCTATGACTTCTTCAATGTATAATGTACTTGCAAATGGATCTATCTAATCTTTTCAACAAATTTCTATGCTTTCAACACTTCTTGTGTGATTTCTTCCCTCACTCCTCCTTGATGTACTTGTACTTACATGATAGGGGTCAATTCCTACCGCTACCACTATAACCTCTAGGTGTACTCACCCTATCCCACAAACTCTACACTCGAAATCGAAATTTGAACCAATGACATCACAAAAAAATACCTTAATAATGCACTACAACCAATTGATCTACACCAGAAGACCAATATATACATAACATTGTAATAGAAGATATATACATATAAATGAAAATAAAAAGCATTGAACACCCTATTCCAAGATATATTCCATTAAAAACTACACCACAACTTCCATGGTCCTACTCTCACATAAAAAGAGGACCAGTATATACATAACATTGTAATAGTATATACATAACATTGTAATAGCAGATATATACATATAAATGAAAATGAAAAGGCATTGAACACCCTATTCCAGGATATATTCCATTAAAACTACACCACAACTTCCATTGTCCTACTCTCACACAAAAAAACATGATAACTTTCAATTTCTTTTAATGTAAGAAAGAGATCTGGATTATCTAATCGTTCAGTTTCTCTGATATAAAGAGATAACTGTGTTTACAATATTTCAACTTGGGTGATAGTAAGTGGTAATGAAATCTACGAGTATACACAAGTTGCGGTTTGTCCAGTAGCATATGATGGGCGAAGGGAATTCAGACTAACAAACATTGAATAATTAAATCCATTTCCCGTAACGTATCCGTTGGGTAGTGTACACCAAACGCTACTTATTACAGTAAACTGTGATTTTCTACCCTAACGTCTCTGTTTGACAGCAATCTGGATGTTGCCAGAAGTGCTCAATCAGTTTAAGTCCGGTGTTAATTGCTGCTTAATTTAAGAAAGTGGGACCTTCAGACAACTGATCAGGGGTGACTGGTATGCGCTGAGATAAGGCTCTGGCTTATTTAAGTTCATCATTTGTGTTTGATTGGGTACACGACTCACTAAATCCTGCTGCTTCACACACATTGTTAGGAGGGCGATCAAATAGTAGAGAGCAGCCCAGTCAAAAACTGCTTGTATTATTAGAATGGCTCATATTTCTTACAGACTCAATCTGCAAGTCCTCTTTCTGTTATGTTTTTTCACATCCTTCCTCTTATTTGCTGCAGGTAAGTGGGCTTATATTCTTTTGTTCTTAATTGCTTGCTTTTGATGTAAGCTGATTGGTAAAGTGCTGTTTATTCCTGGGCTATGTCACCAGGTAGGAACCCAGAGGATTGGGTAGGTACTAGGTATGTTCCTGCAAGACTTACTGTCTTTTCACTCAATTGCTTTGCTCTGGACTATTTTTTGCAGGAGCAAGGCATGCTAGGGGCCTCTCATCACAGGTTCAAATTCTTAACATGGCAGATCTATGTGTCTGTGTAGGGTTTTGAAGACTAAAAATGTATGAACTGTTTTTTGTGGTTGCAGAAGGATAATCCAGGGCAGAGGCTATGGTGTATAGCTAAACCTTCAGCTTTTGATAATGACCTGCTCGCGAATATTAACTTTGCATGTTCCCAGTCAGGAGTGGATTGCTCAGTGCTGCAGAATGGAAATCCATGCTATTACCCCAATACGCCGGTATCACATGCAGCAGTTGCAATGAATCTTTACTTCCAACACTATGGACGTAATTACTGGAATTGCTACTTCAATAACACCGGAATTGTGGTACTCACCGATCCAGGTAAGTATTATTCTTTATTTCGAAAATCCATTTCAGTTTTTTTCTGAATAGGTTAGCATAGATTTTCTCTCTGTAAAGATCTCTACCACCCAGATTGTAGAGTACTTAGTATCTCTTACTGTAATCATTCTAGATATGTACATTTATAATCCTTGGTAGCTGCAGCAGAGGATATTCATGTAACATTGGCCAGTCCCTTTGTTGAAAAGAATAACTGATTTACTGTATGTTTTTTGGTGTGCAGGTTTTGGGAACTGTCAGTACATATCACAGGATGAGTGAGAGACTGTTCCAAAAACTTTGAGATTGATCTATATCCAGCATCACCGATAAATAAATTCAACAGTCCGGATAAAGAAATCCAACAATAGTGATTTTAATATGTTTACACAGATAAACCAGAGGAAAGACATCATCATTATTTAGCGTCTCCAATAAAGAAATCCAACGAGAATGCTATTGATATGTTTACACTAAAAAACAATATTTCCATACAGGCCGTTTGGTTAATATTATTTTATGTCACTGCATAAAGTATATCAAGCAAAGTGATTCTTTAATAATATTTTGTGTTAAAGTATATCAAGCAAAGTGATTCTTTAATAATATTTTGTGTTAAAGTATATAAAGCAAAGTGATTCTTGTTCCGGCATAAAGTATACAAAGCAAAGTGATTCTTGGATATTTTTTATATTTCCATTCGGTTTCAAATTATGTTTTAGCTTGAGACTTTTCAGGGTTATATATATATATGTTTGAGTTTAATGTGTCATGAATGTATTTTTTTTTTATGTTTTTTTAAATATTTTAATTCTTAGAAAGATTGGGGAGATATTATTGAAAAAAATATTTCAGTCAAAATATTTATTATATGTGTAATTTTTAAATTTATATTAAATTATATGATTAAAATAATATAGAATGTCATGATATTTAACATGATAATGGGGATTTAAGAAGTGAAAGGATTTATATGGATTTCTTTATAATTTTATTTATGTTTTCAAAAAGATTTAAGAGAAGCATTATTAAATCACCATAGTTATGATGAGTTAGAAGGTTACGTTAGGAAGGTCGATATTGTGACAAATATTTTGAAATTGAAATTTAATGTGTGTAAGTAGGACATTCTAAGATGAAGTGTTTTTCATCTTCAACCTTCTTAATGTCACAAAGATGACAAATTATTTTGTCCCACTACGTTTTAGGAATTATCCAACATGTCATTTCATTATGGAGCTCATGAGAGTTTGTTCTTAATTTAGCAATGTGGATTTTCTTCTTTATCCTAATCAAAACAAAGAAATACTTTGATCTTCTAGATTAGAGTAGAAAAAAGACATGGAGTGTTTTGCTAAATGGAAAATAAAATGTATCTTAAACCAATGTAGATCCATTGTAATATTCCAGATATAAAAAGTATGCAGAACAGAAATAAAATGCTAGAAATGGCAGATGAACAACAATATAACCAGAACAACACCACAATAATACTGAAATGATAACAAAATAACACCAGAAAGAGCACTTTGATTACTGAGAGCAATGTTCACTTGCCTCTTCGAGGGGGCAACCTCCAGTAGAGTAGAGCTCTATTACAATAATATCCAAGACAATAGTTCTCATACCCTCGACTCCTATTTATACTAAATATGTCTATCAAAAGAACCATCTAGAGGAAGATCCTTCTAGAAGCAGAAGCTTCTATTAGGTATTCTTACAGTCGACTTATTCTTCCTTATTCCTAGGCCTTATTAATATTGACCTTTATTACATCACAATATATTATTCTACCTATGTGAGGGGTTAAGTCCCTAACATATTCTCCCCCTTAAAAACAACCTTGTCCTCAAGGCTTGAGATGTGGAAAGTGTTGCAGAATGGTAGTTGGTTCCCAAGTGGCATCTACTGGGGTTGTATATTTCCACTGAACTAACACTTCCTTGATGGTTTCCTGACACAGGTGACACTCACGTTGGTCCAAAACTGCTTCTGGATGTAGCCAAATGGAGGCTTCTTCGTCCAACTCGGGAAGGTTGGTTTGAGTTTGACACGTAGTTCCAATCACTTTCTTTAAGCAGGAAACATGAAAAATAGGATGTATCTTAGAATGACTGGGCAAAGCTAACTAATAGGCCACTTGTCCCACACGCTTGAGAATGGTATAAGGACCATAAAATTTGGGCGTCATTTTTTTACAATGGTCAGCCTTGAGGGAATTTTTCTTGTAAGGTTGCAGTCGAAGAAACACATGATCCCCTTAAGCAAATTGACGTTTAGAGCGACCTTGATCTGCTTGTTGCTTCATGCAATTCTAGGCCATGACCAAATTCTCTTTGAGGGTACGAAGAATAACCTCTCGAACGATAAGTGTTTGGTCAATCGCCTGGACCTTCGAGACACCCGATAAATATGAGAGAACTGAAGGTGGATTTTGTCCATATACTGCTTCAAAAGGAGTAATTCAAGTAATTGTATGGTATGAAGTGTTGTACCACCATTCAGCTAGTGGTAACCATTGAGCCCACTGATTTTTCTTTTCTGATGCAAAACACCTCAAATATGCTTCCAAACACTTGTTGACAACTTCAATTTGACCATTAGTCTGGGGATGATAAGCTGTGCTGAGATGTAATTGGGTGCCGTGTAGCTTGAACGGTTCTTGCCAAAAATTGCTGGTGAAAGTTGGGTCTCTATCAGAAACAATAGAATGCGGCATGCCATGAAGTTTGAAGACCTTATCCATGAAAATTTGAGCCACAATGGCTACTGTAAATGGGTGTTGAAGAGAACATAAATGAGCATACTTGGAAAGGCGATCAACGACCACCATGATGACTGATTTATTTCCCGATTTAGGTAAGCCTACAATAAAATCCATAGAGATATCCTGCCAAATAACAGGTGGAATCAGAAGCGGTTGTAGTGTGCCAGGAGATTTGACTGTTTCACCCTTGTTGCGTTGGCACACATCACATTCAGCCACAAAATTACGAACGTCCTATTTCATACCATCCCAAAAAAAGAACGTTTGACCCTGTCATAGGTTTTGGTAAACCCTGAGTGCCCAGTTGTGGGTGTAGCATGAAGCTCAAAAAGTACTGTGGATTTAAGTTTTGACTGTTTACTTAAATACAAATGAACTTTGTATCGAAGCTCATCATGGAGCCAAGAGTACCCTGGGTAAACTGGAGAATTGGACTGCAATTGTTGTATCATATGCGAACTTTTGGGATCGTGTAGCCATTCCTGGCGAATGACATGGAGCCAATCTGGTACAATGAAGGAGAGAGAAAAAAGGGACCCTTCATCTTCATATTTTTGGGAAAGTGCATCCACAACCGCATTGTCTTTTCCTTTCTTGTAAATGATCTCATAATCATATCCAAAGAGCTTAGTCACCCATTTTTGTTGCTCTGGGGAGGAAATGCGTTGTTCCTGAAAATACTTGAGGCTTTGATTATCTGTCTTAATTTGGAAGCGTTGCCCCAATAGATAAGGGCGCCAAATAACAACATCCAGAATAGCCAACATTTCCCTTTCATAGATTGATTTTCCCAAATTTTGTTCAGACAGTTGTCTGCTGGTAAAGGCCAAAGGCCGACCCTCTTGCATAAGGACAACGCCAATTCCTTTCCCTGAAACATCACATTCCAGGATAAAGGTCTTTGTGAAATCAGGAAGTGCCAGGACTGGAGTGGTGCACATGGTCATATTCAAGGTTTGAAAAGCCTGAGCAGCTACTGGAGTCCAGGTGAAAGAATTATTTTTATGGAGTGCAGTGAGAGGGGCCACAATCTTTCCATAATTCTTAACAAACTTGCGATAATAACCTATTAATCCCAGAAATACACAAAAACTTTTGAGAGTCTTTGGGTGAGGCCAGTCATGCATAGCTTCAATCTCTTTAGGATCCACCCTGACGTCGTTCTTTCCAACAAGATGGCCCAAGTACTCGACTTCTAAGGCACCAAAAGAACATTTAGATTGTTTCAGGAAACGTTGGTGCTGAGAGAGTAGATGGAGAACTTGATACACATGATAAAGATGGTATGTCCAGGTTTTTCTATAGATGAGGATATCATCAAAGAAAACTAAGATAGAATGACGAAGAAAAGGATGGAAGACATGATTCATGAGGCTTTGGAAAGTGGAGGGAGCTTTACACAAACCAAAGGGAATGACCAAAAAATGATAGTGGCCCTCATGAATTCTAAAGGAAGTCTTAGGAATGTCTGCCTCTTTCATACGAATCTGGTGGTATCCAGAATGAAGATCAAGTTTAGTAAAGAACTAGGTGCCACTCAATTCATCCAAAAGGTCATCAATGACAGGAATGGGAAATTTGTCTTTAATGGTGAGTTTGTTGAGGGCGCGTAAATCAGGACACATGCACCAAGAGCCTTATTTATTCATGACCATGACCACATGAGAAGATTAGGGGCTCGTACTAGGGCGGATAACACCTGTATTAAGCATTTCTTGAACAATTTTCTCAATTCCATCTTTTTGGGAAAAGGGGTGACAATAGGGATGGATATTGGGAGGAAGGCTTCGTGGGACAAGGGGAATGGAATGATCATGAACACCACGGGAAGGAGGGAGTCCCTGGGGAGTGGAAAAACCACTTGATGTTTAGAGAGGATGGATTGGAGGTCCTGTGGCACAGAGGGTGTCTCAGTTGCTTGTATGGCATGGAATTGGGCAATAACGCCCTTAGGACTTTTTTTGAGCAGATTTTCCATGCGATGGGAACTAATGATCTCAGGGGAACTGAAGGTGATTCCTTGGAACTTATATTGTTGGCCCTCCTGGTCAAATTGCATGGTTAATTCCTTAAAATCCATGAGAATGGGACCCAAAGTCCTTAGCTACTCTGCACCCGACACAATGTCACAACCACCCATGTCGATAGAAAACATATGAGATTTCAAGTGGTAGTCACCAATTTGGAGACACACATTTCACAACGCCCTCCACATTTCATGGACCCGTCATTGGCAATCATGATTTGGAAATTATTGACTGCACAGATATATCAATTAGTTTCTTGGGCAATGAGGTGATGAATAAAATTATGGGTGTTGCCACTATCAACAAGAATGATGGCATTCTTATGCTTGATGTAGCCGATTAGTTTGAGGGTTTGGGGAGCAGAGAAGCCCGTGAGAGAATTTAGGGAAATGACCGGTTCTACTTCGGGAGGGGTAATGTCAGTGGGTTCTTCAACATCCTCTTCCGAAACATCTTCCAAGATGGCCATAAAAATCTTTTGTTCCTTACACTTGTGTCCCGGAAAATATTTGTCATCACAATTATAACAAAGGCCTTTAAGTTGGCGTTCAACCATTTCGTCCATGATCAATTTTTGGATCTTTAGTGGAGTAGAAGGAGGAGTGGGATTTACTGGTTTAGTGTGAGGAATAAAGGAGGGTTTCCGGTTTTGAGAAGAGACAACTTGTTGTGCTTCCTTATCTCGTTTAGTATCCTCCACCCAACTCTGAGGCCGAGCCATGAGGACATGGGCAGGAATCTCATCCTTGTGGTCACTGATAAAACATTCTTGGAAAAAAGCATCAGACATGCCCTCTGTATGAAAAGCTAGTCACTCAAAAGCAGCTATAAAGTCTTCCACTGTGCCAGATTGTTTCAACTTTGTCAAACGACCTAAATGGTTGGTGTTAGTGTCAAAGCGTTCATAAAGCTCTGCCACAAAGTGTGTCCAAGCAACATACCCTTGACAGGCAGTTTTTTGGTTGAAAATAAAATGTATCTTAAACCAACATAGATCCATATTAACTTTGAATCTATCCTGTTCCGAGATGGATCAAATCCCTCGAGGTGAAAACCTCCTTTTAGAGTGAAAAACTTAAGGAAAGGTTTGCACCTCTAGGGATTTGATCCCTCTCGGCACATGATAGATCCAGAGTTAAGATGGATCTACATTGGTTCTAGTCACTCATAGCATCCTAATTGTTTTAGATGATCATGTCATTCTGTATATGTATATGTTTTAGACAAATTTGATCTTTTGAAATTTACTAAGTATCCTCAAAAATCAAATTTTCAATGAGAAAATAAATTTAATTTCAGAAACTAAACAAAACATTATGAAATTTACATCATTATGAATATGAATAATAAAAAAGTAACAATGTTTAGTGATGAAGACACTAAACAATAACAAAATGAAATGATTAAGATATTGAATAACATATATCATTAAGAAGTGATATGAGGAAGATATTAAATAACTCATATATTACATAGTAATTGATCTCGATCTATTTTATTCAGTTTTTTTCTTAAACAAACCCACACACTTTCCTAAATTTTCATATCGATCATATGTAAATGGAGGTTGAAATTAAATAAAATGAAAACCTTTTACTCAAGATATTGCAGTAAAAGTGAGAACTTTCCGCTCTATCTTTCCAATATTAATAGTTGCATTCTCTAATGTCAATACATGTAACTTATGTATTGTTAATCCCAAAGCAAGTCTCAATGGATTTTTTTTGTTATTGCCTCTTTCAATAGGTATAATAGGAACAATTTGAAGGAATAATTCATCCCATGGAACTCCCACATAGTTATCAAATCTTACTATAACATACGTGGGAGGTTCCATAGGTGATGTTCTAGGATTATACACAATATGTTCAATTACCCTAAGGGCACCATTAACAAGTCTTGCATTAGTCCATAAATTTGAAGTAAACATAAGCCTAGCTCCAATAGAAATAATTATCTCATCATACAATTTTTCCTCATCTTCTTCGGTGGAGTAGTTGCTTCAGTTTTTGTCATTACCTTGTTGACACCTCTACATTATATTTTTTGATGTTATGTTACCTGATCCCTATTTTGACTTCTGTCTTATTCCCTACCATCCTCATTCATTCTTTGTAATTGCAGTACTTTTCTTTCAAAATAATTTTTTTGTTGTCCTTCCCTTGAATCTTCATTCATTCTTTGTAGTCATATTATTTTTCTTTCACAATCCTTTCGTCATTGATCTTCCCTTTGATCCTTGGTCATTATTTATCGTCACAATCTTTGTTGTTCAATTTTTTATATGCTCATCTCTTCCCTTTCAATTTCAATTAATTGTTGCATTTGATTCAATCCATGTCTTCTAACTTCTTGTTGTTTTCAACTTCTTACATCTTCAATATTATTATTGTTTGTTTCCTAATAAATAGTAGACATATGCTATTGTTGAATTTTCAATGATTTACAATTTATATCCCATACCAAACAAAAACAATGCAAAGGACATGAAAGGTGTAATTCCAAAATAGTTAAAAAGTAATAGTATCATCAATGCTAAGAAGAATAGAAACCAGATGTTGAAAATACTTGTGTCTCTGATTTGACTTCAAAGTATTCCAATTTTTATACATGTAGGATTGAGAATTCTCATGGAACTCAAGGGAAAATTCCCACCAACTGATCACAACCCAATCAACATAAAATTTAATATATATTCATGCCAAATTATAAACAAACATGGCAAAAGGAAGCCACTAGTCCAAAACCCTGAAGAATACAAAGTGTGTTCCCATATATTTTATTGTGACAGATATTGCGTTCTTGCACTATAAAAGTCGTAACATGTGCATCATTTATAATATTTTTAAGACATCATCATTTTGGGACATACGACATGATTCAACAATATTCATGGAATCCATAACATCTTAACTATTGCAATTGTATACTAATTTCAAAGCAAGTACATTGGTTGGAACAATGACAACAACTAATTTAAAAATGGTTTTACGTAGCCATATTCACATAAAAGTATTGTTGATAAGGTAAACTAAAGAGGAATATCTTGGTGGGAAAACCCCAATTGATGCTATTATGTTAATGAAGTTTTGGTATAGTCATCTAAAAAACATATGTTGCAGATGTTGAAATTTTGGTATGCTCGTTTAACCATAAGAAATGTCACATCATTGTCACCCAACCATATGAATTCACATATGCCACCCCCGAGCACACTAACCTTTACTTAGAATAATTCTGAGAAGCCTACTCCAGAACCAAAAGATAAACCCTAGCTGCTAATTGCAACAACAACTCAAGACAAGTAGAACGCTCCTTCTCCAAGGGTAGTGCACAAGAGAGAGAGTCTCCATATCCACAGAAAAAGTACCATACACAATTGCAGCTTCACTACTCTCTTAGACTTGCACCATACTTACCAAGAATATCACCAAGAGAATCACCAAGAATGTCACCAAGAGAATCACCAAGAGAGATACCAAGACCAAGAGATGACCATGCACCCTTATTCCTCCTTCCAGCTGCAGTTGCAGCTGCAACTGCATCTCTCCACAAGACTTGCACTCTGATTGGGTGTACAAATGAGATAAAACGTCCTTTATTTATATTAATCCGTCCAGTGACTTTTCTGGCTGGGCTAACCTAACTTTCTCGTAATTACATTTTATGTTTATCTTTTTCCTGTGGAGCCGACTTGTATTTCTGGAAGATAATATTCTAATATTATTCTACTAGGCCGACTTGTCTTCTAGGGTTTCCACACATATGTTTAATGGTTCACTTTCTTTCATAATATTCTATTCTAAGTCATAGGTTACATGTGGAGGTTAATGCCTCCCACAGCTACCAAAACATCAACAACAGAAACATTCATTAATGGTGATTTTTACCCACCAATAAAACAACCTGTTTTTCAAATAGATGGTAAATGTTGAACATGGGTCAATTCCCTTGATGGAGAAACCTTAATTAATGTGATTATGTTAGTGAATCACATAATATACACGCCAAATTATTATTATTATTATTATTATTATTATATATATATATATATATATATATATATATATATATATATATATATATATATATATATATATATATATATATATATATATATATATATATATATATATATATATATATATATATATATATATATATATATATCTTTGTGCACTTTCTTCAACCTATTATGAGTGAGATGTGTAATTCCTTCAGAACTCAACATAAATATTAATAACAAAAAAAAATTCAATGTTGGCCATAAATAAAATATTTCAATATCCATCTTAAGTAAAATAATTATATACCAACTCTATATATACAAGTCTAAGAGATAGAGTATTTGAAAGTAAAAAATAATATGATTTGGTTAATAGGTTCTTTCTACTTCATAGATTGAGGGAGATGCCTAATTCATTCAATGCTTAATATTATGGAGTTGACATGTAAAATAATTTCAATGTGGGCCATAAATAAAATATTTATATGTGATGAACATGGACTTGACACGTAGTGTGTGTGTGTGTGCGTAAGCCCCAAAGGTTATCTCCACTATAAGGAAAATACCCTATAGTGAAGGTTTTTGCTAAAGCCCCTATAAAAATAGCCCAAAACTCTGTTTGTAGCGGAGGTGCACAGACGGATGTTTTAGTGGAAGTTTTTTTAACGGTACATTTATAAGTCTATACCACACCGGTGCACCACCGAAAATCAATGCACCAGTGCTAATAGACAATGGTGCACAGTTGCAAAGCTATTTAAAAAAAAATAGAAAACAACGTTGTGCATCATATAAAAGAATATCGCAAGCACCGATGCACAAAAGACATGTGCACTATCTTCACATTTTTCCTTTTAAAAATGCATAATGGTACGTCGTTGTCAATTGGGTGCACCGGTGCATTCCAAACCAACGCACCGTGGTAGGGTTTTTAAAAAAAATAATGGTGCGTTGTTTGCAGCAGTGTGCCACCAGAAATAAATGCACCAGTGCTGATAGACAATGGTGCACTGTTGTAGATTTATTTAAAAAAATAAAAAACAACAGTGCACATCATATTAAAGAAGTTCCCAAGCACCAATGCACACTAAACAGGAGCACCAATGCACTATAAACAGGTGCACAGTATTTGCATTTTTCCTTTTAAAAATTCATAATGATGCGTCGTCGTCCATTGAGCGCACCGGTGCATTCCAAACTAGTGCACCATCACAGGGTTTTTTTTTTAAATAACAGTGCATTGTTTGCAGGGGTGCACTTAACGCAGGTGCACCGGAACATGGGTAAATAAAAAAAAAATCCAACGGTAAAAAACCTTTTTTACCATTTCCAGTGTAGAGAATCTCTCAAGCACCGGTGTGACCTTTTCCCAACTGAAGTGAACTGTCATCGGTGATTCCATTTCTTGCCTTGTTTCCGTTCGGTGCTCAGTTCGTGGGATTCCATTTTTACCATACGGTGGGCAAATTTGGTTTTTTTCACTACATCCCAACCATGCCTCATTGATGAGAAAATGTCTGGGTAAATTCTTTTTTTCTTTTTACATTGAATTTTTACCGTATTAAATTTTGAAATTGAGTAAACTTTTCATTGTTTTTCAATTTTACAGGGTGCACCGAAAATGTATAGTTCATTTTCACCGATGCACCGAAAAAGTATAGTTCATTTTCACCGATGCGTTGTAATACAAAATGCATCGATTCATACTTATAAATGACGCACCAGTGCATTCATAATAAATGACACACTGTAAAAAATATATAGTTTCCATTAAACGATGCATTTTTTATAGTTAACGCACCGGTGTGTTCATAATAATATACGCACCATTGAAAATAGATAGTTCAATCAATTCATCCTTTATAGTGAACACACATGTGTGTACACAATAAACTACGCACCGTGGACATTATTTTGTTTTTCAAGAGGTGCATGGATTATACGGAACAGACTGATGCACATACATGGATACGACGCACCGTTTAAAATGAGTGTATACTTTAAGTGGTGCATCATGATGAATGGATCACACGAATGAGTGTATACATGGAATGTTTTCTAAAATATACTCATGGTTAGGATATAGGAGAAAATGAGAACAATTTTCATAACAAGAAGGTTGAATAAATAGTTAATTAAGTACTGAAAAATAGTGTTGATCTTTATTAGTCAAATTAGAACCAGTACAACAATTATGATCAACATAAATTAATTTGAATTTGTTCCTTTTTGAGGAACAAATAATGCTTTATGTGTCAACATTGTCTTCTTTAATTAATTGATAAGAATTCATGTCACGATCCATTGAAAAATATGTACATGAAATATTACCCATGACACATTCATGTTAGTTGTTGTGAGATAAATATGAGAGCAAAATTCACAAGAATTTTGAGAACAAGAGGGTTCAAGAATGATCTCAGGGAGGTAACCAGGGAGATGGTATGAGCTAGTGAACCCAATAAGTTCTTCTTGAATCTCCTTAGTCTAAATAAGAGAAGAGTGTTCCACACCACAATCATGAACACGAGTTAGATTCAATATGTTCCATTCATAAGGAAGTTGTCAAATATTTAGGCTTATGACAACTTTATTCATGATTCTCCATAACTTCCTACTCCTTTTCTTGTGATGGAAAATAAAAAATAGGACAATGAGAACTTTACAGAACCACCGATGTGACTTGAAGTGTCTCATTATCAATAGAAAAACTGTCCTCTTGGTTGGCTACATAAAAATATGAACTTAATTTTACAAGACAAGAGGTTTCTTCTTCACCACTAGGAATAACCATGGGAATGGAAGGGTGGGAGGATACACATGCTTGTTCTGGAAAATAAATTCCTCTCTGATATATATCCTCCATAGTGAATAAAAATCCAAGTATATGTTTTTCAACCACATCATTAGTACCTTCAGAATTTTCATGTAAATCCAAATCAACATGTAAAGGAGAATTAAGGCATGACTTGGATTCTTCATCCACTAGTTGATCTTGGTCATTGGAAAGATAAATCAAAAGTACAATTGAATCATTCATAGAGGGAATACCATCCACGTGAAATCTATAGAGAAGACGCATAAACCTTAAAGAAAAGTCTTTTAAATATTAATCTTTTTTCTTTCTAGGATTTAAAATTTCTTCATGCAATTTGTCATGATCATAACTCTCAAAAGCATGCAAAAATTCATGCATAAATTATTCCCATATGCGAATGGAGGAAGTCGACAAATTCTCACACCATATTTTGAACCGGCATGAAAAAGTGTAAGTGAACAACCTGCATATGACAAATTCATTAGTAATATTTTGAGAGACACAAACCAAACAAAACTTGATGATATGTTCAGATGCAGATGCTTCACCTTCCCCATCAAATTTAATTTTTGATAAGAGATTAAATATATTTATAGAAGGGTTACGAGGTTCATAACCAAAAATAAACCTCCACAAAGGGATTTGGGAAGGAGTCATTAATAAATAAAAATTAACAGGAATGACTCCACAGGGTCAACTTGTCATCTTCCCTCCTTCTAGCACTATTTTTGTTCACATGTCTAAATGGTATGTCAAGTAAGTAAGGGAGAACACCTGATGGAAAGTCCCAAGTTATACCTACTCTCACTTGGAGTAGAGTTTCCCACTAGTATGCGGTTGTGGTTGCCACTAAGAATTAAAAGAAGAAAAAAGGAAAGACAATAGAATGTGCCCCAAAGAATTCTAATTAACTCTAAATCTAATCTAAAACGAAAGTAAACTAAATAATATAACTATTTCTAACTTGTCATGCAAGAGAAAAATTGATTGAATGAATACAATATGAGATGATATTATTGATAGCAGAAGTAATTCACATCAATCAACAATAAATTAAAACAATTAAGTTGAATAAATGATTACAAATAATTGCAGATAAGATCTGTAACTTCATCCTTGTATTCATCAGAAATTATAACAATATGAGAAATTCCAAACACAACACATAGAAATAATTGATATGAAAAGCATTCAGAAAATCCCACAACAAACATATCGATAGAGGAGTCCATAATACATTTGAAAACAGTTATGATATCAAATTCCTTATGCTCTTTATACATTCAGAAATAAGAGAATTATCCTTCTATACAATGGGAAAAGGTCCCTTAATACATTTAGTGGTCTTCCTTTTATAAAACAAGGAAAACCTTTCGCCTTCTGTAACAACCAATAGTTATTATCTCTTCAACTTGTTTATTTTTTCATTAAATGACTCAAATTTCTCATACAATTTCGTAAATGAATGTACAAATATTACAAACAAAAGTTAAATAGACTCATAAGTGGTCAATCTTGCTCTGAGGCCATTCATGAGTGATATTCATTAAACATGTCATTGTTTCTACTCGACTTTTTCCTCTTCTGTTCTTCAAATTTTCCTAGGATTTTTGGTGTCAATCTTGTAAAGAAAAGTAATCTATCTTCTTCTTCTCTACTCTAGATTTATATTTTAATCTTGGAGGCCTGATTTTGTTTCCTAGAACTCAAGTTATGGCCTCTTGAACATTGAACAATTTATACCCCTTCAAATTCATGGTCCTCTATTCTTTGAATTTTCTCGACTTTTCTGTTGTTGATCCTACCTGAATACCTCTTCTAACTTGTTTTGTTTATCAAGATATTTCCAATGAGCTATCCTAGGCCTACTTTGGACCTCCCGATCTCAAGATATGGCTGCCTGAAATTGGCACTCAACAACCCTTGATTTACCCATGGGTATATCTGGACCGTCAATCTTCACCTGTAAAACAAATATCCCACATGCATTGGGTAAGTTGAGATTTTAAGGTATAAATTTGTTTTCCCTTCCTTAATTAATTTCTGCGTGAAACTAGAGGTGGTATAGAACCTAGGACCCACGTAAAAATTTTTACCGTTAACCATAGTAAAAATAAATAAATAAAATATAAAAACGAGGAAGAAATACTTCAAGGAGGTTGATCATCCGATCTAGAGGAAATGTAATATTCTCTTTGGTTCGATTGAAGTGACTAAGATCGCCATAGAGAATGAGATTGAGAAAAGAAGGTGTAATATGCAAAAGAACAACACAGTAAATCAGTTCTAGTCTGGCAAGGAAAGATATATTTCTAGATTACATTGTAATGATCTAGGCATTTTGCAATAAATAATAAAGGAAAGGATTCACATCTTGTTTGTGTTATTGTGTTTGTAATTAAATTCTTATAGTTCATTCTTTAATAAAATTAAATGAAATATATGTTGTGTGTTCAAACATAAGTTTTGCTATGCATTTTGAAAGAAGAGAATAGTCTTGTAGGTGTTAGAATTGTTGCAAGGTATTGCTATTGCGTCAAGTGATATCAGAACGAGGTTTTAGTTCCTGAGTTGTAAGAGAATAGTGCTCGGAGGTAAGGCCTGTGAATGTTGTTCTGAGTGAGGGATACAAAACAAATTGTAAGGATTGCATCGCGAAGAGAAGGAGCAGCATGAGGAGGTGTCAGGAATAGAGAACTTGAAGAACTAAGAAGAAGGATAGAAGAGTTGGAGAATAAAAGAAATGGATAAGCTGAGCTAGATTCAAAATCTGAGAAAGAGATTGAAGTTGAAAAAAATGTTGAAGAAGGAGACCCAATAGTACATTTAATATCCTTCTTGAGTAATAGAGGTAGCGCGAGGATTGAAGTTTCATGCTATGATGTCAGTCTGAGGCTTGAAAATCTTATAGATTGGATAGGAGAGCTCGAAAGATACTTCGAGTGAGAACGTTTAAGATCCAAATTGTGTTTGTATTGCCATTACAAAGTTTAAAGGACATGTTGCACTTTGGTGGGATATGATGCAGAAAGACAGAGTAGATAACAGATTAGATAAGATTAAAACTTGGAAGAAGATGGTCAGTAAAATCAAAGAGAAATTTTTACCTATTGACTAACAACATAACTTATGTAGACAAGTACAAAATCTCAGGAAGAAAGAGACATTTGTGCATGAATATACTGAAGAATTACTCAAGCTGTCACTCAGATCAAGGATAAAAGAACCATAGTATCAAAGAGTGGCAGGATGCATGAATGTATTGAAGTACCAGATTTAGGATGAGATGAGTGTGCATTACTTTCAAAATGTAGACGAAGCCTATCAGGTTTCTTTGAAAGAAGAGGTAAAAATTGACAGAAGATTGTGACAAAAGTTCTTGGGAAAATTAACTAGAGGCAGAGGCAAAGCAAGTGATACTAAATACAATGAGGAGGATGAGGCCACCAATAATAAAAATACAAGTGGAGGAAGAAGCATTGGAAGAGGCAAAGGTTTTGGACGTAGTAAGTATATAATTACATGTTATAATTGTGGAGTAGAGGGTCACAAAGCATCAAAATGTCTAGAGAGGAAGAACACAACAAGAAGAAATGAGGTTATGACACAAGTCACCCAAGTAGACGGGACAACCGTTTCTAGTGGGAATGTGGAAGTACTTCAGAAAGAACAAGGAGAAAACCTGATGTTGAGAAAAGGATTACTCAAGCCTAAGATAAAGGTAGTAGAAGAACCTGAACAAAGAAAGAGAGTGTTCAAAACTAATTGTAAAATTTGAGATAAGTGTTGTCATCTCATCATAGATGGTGAAAATATAGAAAATTTGGTATCCACTAAAGTAATGAATAAATTGAAGCTGAAAACCAATCCAAATCCTAATCTATATCGAGTTTCATGGTTGCAAAAGGGACAACAAGTGAGTGTGATTGAACAATATTTATTGAGTTTCTAGATTTGGAGTTTCAGCGAACAAGTTTTAGGTGACATGATAGATGCTAGTGGGAAAATCCCCCCTTTAACTACACCTGGGTTTAATATGTAGACATAGAGAATGACCATATAAAAGTCAAAATAGTTTCTACTCTACCCCAAACATACCAAAATAAATGAAAATAAATCAATAGGAGAGAATATCGGGTAACTATACCTTGTATCCCACATATGGTGATGATCTCCTCAAGCTCTGTAGTTCCAAAGACTGCAAGTCTCCTCCCAAGGTTGACCTGCATCCAAAGATAGGAAAAAAAAAACTACAAGCATGCAACTTCTATTCATAAATTAGGGTTAGATATCAAATGTCATATATAAATCAAAGAAGAAGACATAAAACATCATGATTTAGGACAGGGAAAAGAGATTCTTTTATTCATCAAAAAAAGACTGAAACTTACAATCTGTGTCGGTCACCATTCCACGAACCTGGTCCGGGCTCCTCTTTACAGTGCTCCAAGAACACCTTCAATAGGCCTCTTCTCACAATATTATTATCTCCTCAAGGAAGGGGAATGAATTGAATGGAAGAAAAGGGGATGAATGAGGGAATGTTGAGGAAGTTACTCGCAAAAGATTGAAAATGCTTGGGCAAGGAAGGGGAGTGAAAAGTTTCACTGTTATTATGTTTGGATGTCAAATGAGACCCCAACACCTCCTTTTATATTACAAAAGGATGGTTATTCGGTTGGGTTACGGGCTATAGCAGGTGAATTGCTTGGGAAACCTCCAATAGCCCATAAATTTCACTGAATTCCTTACAACTTTTTAATTTTTGCAACTTTTGCAAGCATACACGAGTTTTTTAGAGTGAAAAAGGCGTATGTAAGCGGGTTTTCTAGCATGAAACAAGCAAATGTATGCAGGCTGTAGTGGTGCAGGGCGCGTACATGCTCTAAAAAATGGTTTTTTAAGAAGAGATTCTTAGCAATGATTTGGAAAATGATGCAAGTAAGAGGGCCAAGGCCATGTATGCATGGATAGAGAATTTTAGGGCTATAACAGATGCCCCCTAATGTGTGAGGTCATAAGAGAAAATGATGGCTGAAATACATTACAACATCTTCACCAATGTACAAAATCGAGTGAGCTCGGGACCAAAGTTCAGGAGGTGCCATCTGCAAAACAACAATTATCTCTCTGAGCCGGGCATACCCATGCCTGGGATGAAGTAAATCATGGCTTCCAATCAAATACACTACAGATCCATGTCATATAATTATATAAAGTGTAGCTACAAGAAATACACAACGTATCTACATCTCAAAATCCATCGAAGATATACAAGCATAGTATGTATCTTGAAGAAGTTAGTGATGCTTGTGGTTGGAGAAGGCCTTTAGATCTCAATAAACAACTTCAATATCTTCAAAACTTAGGTAGGAGTAAAATGGGAGTATATAACTCACTACCCTAAGGTCTTCTACGACTCATTGGGAAAAGACATGAGGATCTCGATGATCAGGCAGAGAACTTCATCGATTTCAAATCTAGACTTGACTGGAATCTTGGGATGGACGACTCATGAAGTTCAAGAGAAAAACTGTAGAAAGGACGACTTAGTTTGAGTGAAACTTCCCTTGGAAAAAAGCACGAAAGATGATCAGACTCAGGAAGCATGACATTGACATAAGTTTGTGATGCAGGAGGCAACACAAACTCTCCATATGTTTGGAAGAGTAACCAAATGGAAGAGGACACAACTTTATGTAGCGAGAACAAATTTCTAAGGTCATACTAGATCCCAATTCTTGAAGAATAATCGGAAGGATGTTCTTTGTCCAAGGGTGACCCTCTGTGCTGCCGAAAAAATAAGGTATATTTCCTGTCCCCTCTTTTTGGAATATTTGATTTTTTTGTCTTTTTCAATTTATTATTGCTTGAAAAGGAATAAAATAATTCTATGTTACAAAGGAGGAATGAGTGTCACAAACAAGCATACTAGTTCCAAGTGCATGGAACATAATAATGCTCAGAGAAAGGAGACATGTGCAGGAAAAGGACACTCGGTGAAAATTCCTCCATGGGTCAAGGTGTCAGGTCGCAAAGGAAAGAAGTGCTACAAGGATTTCATATAAGGAATGCTTCAAAGGTTCAGTTGAGAGAAACATGGAGCTCGCATTAGTCCAAAGACAAAAAGTTGAGACTCACAAATGTGATTAAGAAAGACACAATGAGACCCCTTCTATGTAATTTTTACGAGCCCAGAGAAGGTAAGATCGATAGTTTTTTCACGTTTAGAGAGTCTAAAAAAATGCAAAAAGAAGACTCCAGGGAGTACATTTTTCGAAGATAGTCTAGTCAGTTCGAAAAAGGGGTAAACTTGCACCAAAATGACGTCTATTCAAAATGATTTTAACGAGTGTGACACGGACAAGATCACTCGACAATCTTTTCAATTTTAAGGAGTCTGAAAAGAGCTTAACTATGGACTCACAACCTTTTTATGAGTTTAGTCTCCTTATTTCAAAAAGTATAAAAGTAACTGAGGAGAACTCTCCCAGCGAGACGAATCTCCTGAGGTGTTTCTTTTTCCGCTATAATCTACATGCTAGAAAAAGGGTTAAACTCATGCCAGTAGATGTTCTTCTGGACCAATTTAATGAGTGTGAAAGAACAAGATCACTTGGCAATCTTTTCAATTTTAGGGAATCTGAAAAGAGCTTAACTATGGACTCCGGGAGGGGTTCCTCTTTCGTAAGTAATCTCCAAGGCCTGAAAAAGGTGATAAACCAAAACCAAGGAGAATGTTCATTTTTTGAAGATTTAGTCCCTATGGCTCGAAAAAGGGTTATACGTACGCCTGAGAATACTCTTCTAGCAAACTGAAGTTCCTAGAGCATACCTTTATACATGAAAATATCCATCCAGACCGAAAAAGGGGTAAACTACCGTCGGACAAATGTGCCTTCAAATTTGAGTTTGGCGAGCGTGAAGGACAACAAGATTGCTTGAAAATATTTTCATTTTTAGAGAGTCTGAAAAGGGCTTAAAGAAGACTCCAGGGGGGTTATGTTTCTCAGTTAATCCAGACAAGATCGAAAATAATAAATACAGTCTCGTTGGATGTTTCTTTCGAATTTCAAAGAAAGCTTGAAAGACAACAAAGTGTGCTCATTAGGGAGTCTCGAGGATAAGACATAGGATGATGGTGCATCAAATGAATGAGGCTTTATATCATAATCATGACAGGACTAACAAGGAATCTCAAGCCTATAGTCATAACTGACAGCATGGACGCCAAAATGCAGCAAGGATCTACCTAGGGCATCCATGTAAAGGTAGGTTCTACCACCTAATTATGACACTTCTAGAACAACAATGAAGTTTATGTGTTGAACTTTGGTTGGGTCAACCCTATGGCAAAGAGGAAAAGACAAAAAGATGCAGAAAGTGGAAATGAAATCCTAACTTATATGCAAAAAGTTGGAAGAACGACCTTTACCAAAGGATACCAAAAAGTGTCCCATCCAAAAAAATTACCAAACAAAAAGGAAAAGAGTACTGGAACATCCAATAAGAAACTCATAAACAGAATCAAGTGATCACCAAGCCAGGAAAAATGACAAAGGGGGTCAAAAAGGGGAAAAAAGGGCAAAAAAAGTCTATAAATAGAAGCTAACAACTCATTTTGACCATTGCAATTTGAAAATCAACCAAAAGGTGAAAAACCCCCTTCACTAAAAGAGTTGATTCCAGGAGCTTCAATGGATGAAACGAGCTTCTACTTGGACCAAGTAAGAACAAATCCCTCCCTCTTGCATTTCAATCCATTTTTTATGCATTCATTTTAGGTTTTGAGGGGGAATTCTCTCCTAAAAAGAGCGACCCTGCGTGTACGCGCGCTATCCAAGGACAGCCCGCGTATGTACTTAGGAAGGAAACCACCTGCCTGTGTACATACGTGATTGTGTACGAAACAACCTGCGTACACCTTTGCAAGATTTGAAAAATAAAAATGCAAGTACTGACTCTCCTCCATTTTTCCATGAAATAGGATGTATGTTCACTGGAGGGAGAGGGAGCATGAGAACATTGATGTTTTGGTAAAATAGGACCCTATATCCATCATCGCACTAAAATAGTGTGGGCTTTTGAATTTCTTCCACTGTTCGTTCATGAGGGCACAACCTAGGTTGCTCAATGCTCTTATGGAGTATTGGCACCCGGATGCATATGCCTTTATGCTAGAGGGTCAATCACTGACCCCCACTACAAAGGACATCTACTTCTTAACTGGCCTCTTGAGGAGAGGGGAACTAGTCAACCTGAGAACATTTCCTCCTGGGCCTTTCAACATCAAGGATTACATCCGAATGTACTATGAGGACGACACTGAGAAGGTAGGTTCTTAGGTGTCGATTCACAATATCACCAATATATCTCTGTGTGTGATCTTACTCTTGATTGTATGGATTACAGGATCCATAGCCCTACATCAAGCCTCCTGGGCACACATTGTGCCATTCAATGTCTAGAGGAAAACATTTTTGACTGGAGTACGACCATGTTGATGTGCATGAAGAGACAACTTACAGAGTGTCTATGACGTACCAACAAGAACTTCGGTTTCGCATTTTGTGGTCCTTCTTCTTCGAGAGGGTGCCCAGTCTCAGCCCTAGAGAGATGGTATGGGGGCATGTAGCCTCCTTCCCAACAGTGATCAGATGGGCAGCGTTGCTGCCATGACAAGGTGGAGGGAGGACCATAGAGGCCTTCGACGACAAATTATTTGATTGGTGGGAAACATAGATCTCAGTGATCAAGGATTACCTATATGTCAGGATCAACTTCACTAGAGATCAGGACATGCCTATGCCTCCCGACGAGGAGTAAGGCGAGATAGGTAAAAAACTTTTTAAAGTTATTTAATTTTTAATTTTCGTATATATCTTATTATGTGTGTATAGAGTATTGACTTGTGTATCTATTATGTACAGATGTGGGGACTATGTGACCAGTGGACTTCGCTAGAACTCGGCTATGTCCTTGACCCGAGGTAGGACCAGTAGCAGCAGGAGGACCAACAGCTACAGGGGTGTTACACGTCAAAATCACTCAACTGGATAAGTGTCGCATATTCCTCTCAATTGTCGTAAGTGTCACAGCTTCCTTACAACTTTTGCAAGTGTCGCAAGTTTGTTACAAAGTGTCGCAAATGTTGTTTGAGCACACTACCCTAATGACGACACTAAGGAGGCACTTAAAACATCTTATGTACTTGGTTTGAAGAAGGAGAACTAGTTCACTAGAGTCAAACAACTCTTAACACCTGAAAAGGGCTTCCAATCAAGAGTTTTGAGGGTGAACGCTCCCCTGAAACAGCCTTAGGAGCGTTGACGCCCCCCTATAAGGCCTCAGGGAGCGTTATAACGCTTCATTACCCCTCTGCAGGAGCGCTTCCCACTTTTGAAGCACTGGTGCTCCCCTTAAGCCTTTCTGGGAGCGTTCTAGCGCTCTGATGCCCCTTTTGAAGGAGCGCTCCCTAATCTGGGTCAGTTGTTAGCCCGGTGAGGAGAATAAGGAAAGGATCTTTCGAGATTAGGAGGCAATTGTACTCGAATTCTTGGTTTCATCAACAGATCCCTGATCTAAGGAGGAGGTTCCCAACTTGTTCTAAACATAACTCAAGAGGTCAAAATCCTCCCAACCTATATAAGCAAGCTCTATGATGGTGGAAAGGAGGGAGAATTGCTAGCATGAAACCTATGATCTCATAGGAAATACACAGTCAGCCAAAGGAGAAGTGATCAGTGAAGTTGCTATCAACCAGGTTGTGGATCTTTCGAGCAAGGGTTAGATGAAGAGGGCTTGACGAAGCTGTCGCATTCGCATCTACGATTGTAAGTATTGGTGTCGTTATTCTCATTAATATGACACGCTTGGCCTGTTTCTTTCTAGTTTGTGTCTGATGTTACATGAACTTATCATTAATTGATAGATCTATTTTCAATCTAATATCAATAGAGTAGGAAGTGGTCGTATCTTGTTTGCCTGCAGAACTCAGCGAGGAGCAAAGGATTGGAGCGCAACTCGGAGCGTTCAGGGACAAACGTCGATTAAGAGGTACTTCTGTTATCCTTCCTTCTCATGTATTAGTTTAGATAGATTTGAAAGGAAGTCAGTGTCCACGTTAAGCATTTTTCTGTCTAGGGTTAAGGTCAAGTCTTAGAGGCGATCTACTTGTCCGCAGGGAGATTTTCCTACAACAGAAACTGGCGACTCCACTGGGGAGATAGCTTTGAATCGAAACCTCTTGTTTCGTTTTCTCCTCATTGACCTAGTTCTGTCCCTTGATTGTTTCAGACCTGTTTCACTACTCTTTTGATTTGTTTCATGAGATGATTGGCTCCCTACATTATCACACTCAGCATACTTGTCAAGTTTGAATCCCAATTTTTGGAATTTTCTGACAATTTTTGGAGTTTTAGACCCTGACGCCCATGTCCTAGTGTTAACAGAGCGCCGACGCTCCTAATAGCTTTGCACAGAGCGCTATAGCGCTCCTTGCCCTTGGCAACAAAGCGCCAGCCTATTTTTGGCCTAATAACCCTCCGAAACTGCCTTTTTCAGGGTTTGCCTCTGTGTCTCTTCTGCTGAGTCATCTAGTGAGTCAATTTTTCTTACTTTTCAGCCTTGACATCTGTCCTTTTTGAAGGAGAAACATCTCATTAATTGGATCTTGTAGCCTTCTTCACCATTTTTATTGAGTTTTTCCTGTTGAGTGAAGTTTGAAACCCATGCATTGTTCTTCTCTCCTCATCAGCTGAGTAAAACCCTTGGTGAAGGTCATCAAAGGCCTACAGACCTCTTTATCTTGATTTGAGTCAAGGTCATTGTTCTTCAACTTTTTCTTTGGGTGTGAATTTTGTTTTCTCTTTGATTGTTTCTTTTCTTTCGCTTTTCGTTTTGATTGCAACAAGAGGGTGCATTGTTTGTATGACTTTCGCTTGTGCTAGTTTGATTTTCATTCATACAAAGATAATTAGCAAGACAAGCATTGTGTTGAATTGATCTTTAACTCATATACGAATAATGAAAAAGCATCTCCATGATTGATTGTGCATATTAGAAGGCATTTTGAAAGTTTTTGCATTACATTAGGATTCGATTGAGAAAAAGGAATTGTTTGAGGACACTCCGTAGTTGTGCTTGTTAGTGAAAAGAACTCTCTCTCTCCCTTAGATAGACCTTCATCGAAAGGAAATGACTGCTTACCATGTTCGATGCATTCTTTGGTTCTGAGTCATAATTCCATTAGTTTCACTTCCATACACCCCTTTTACGTAAAGAACAACCATAAAAATCAACACTAATTAAAAATTATCTAGAATTTTTTCTTTGCTAGGATCCTCCACCAACAATAGAATAGGTGTAGTACTTTGGATTAGGCTGTGAGCATAACTCTCCAAAGTTTCCAAAACAAACAGTAGCATCCTGAGTTAGCGAGACTCAAATCCAGTTATCGTATAAGTCTGCCTGGGATCCCCCTCTCACACAGGGGTTACGCACGAGGTCGCATTCGGGTAAGCTATGGGGACTAACCCTCCGTGGTTTAACTGATTGTGGTGGTTGGATCGTATTATGGGGGTCACTTTGAGGTAAATCCACAATTACTGCGTGGAATCCTTCTAGTTGATTTCGGGCTTGATACCCTGCCTGTACGTTTCGATCGGACTGTCGATTGTTCCCGCCCAGGGGCTGACTGCAAATTGGTAACTTTAATGGCCATAATCTTTAAGGTCTTACACAAGGTGACGGTGACAGGAAGTCTCACTGTACCTGGAACAGACATTGGTCAAACTCACTCGGGCTCCTTGGAGGGTAAATCCACAATTACTGCGTGGAATCTTGCACCAAGGCGTAAGTCTGTTAAGCAGGTCGCCATTGTAACTATTCTACCCTACCCCCACCCCTTCTGGACTTGATCACGCGACGTTGGATTTCATCACCAACTAGTACGATCATCAAAAGAAGGTCCTGTTTGCTTGGTTGTGATTCCTAGATTTTTTAGCGTGTACTGTTTCTTTTCGCTAGTTGGCCATAGATTTCTTTCGCCGACTCTTTTCCGCCAACATCGACCCTCCACGCCGTTCGCAGAGGCTACAGGGACTTCCTCTAGAAAATATGGAAGGAAACACCCCTTTACCCCCTCATTCTACGGAGGAATCTCCTCAACAGAGCGAGGTTCAAAACACTACAATTTCCCAGGAAGAAGTTCCCATCCCTTTGGAGAATTTTTGAATTGTCTCTGAATCTCCGGAAGCATACCGCATTCCGGAGGGATACGAACGACAGATCCTCCACTTAAATTCAACTGGAGAATTTGTTGTCAATACGGATATTCCGGCTGGGTCTCCTCAGAACCCTTTAGCCAATGACCCTTTTTGGACTGCGGACGTTGTTCGGAGTCCACCATGCTTGGTGCGAGATCTTTATGGAACAGGAGAAGGTGCCGACGCATCTTTTTCCTACACTGTACCCCCAAATCACTTCATCGGTACTACCACTTTTACTGCCACACCAACCGTTGGTCCGAACATACCGTTCGTTGGCCCAAGGCCTACTATTCCCCTCTAGATGGCCCATTCGACAATGGCCCCGCACATTCCGACTATCCCTGCCGGTAATGCGGTAGTTAATCAAGCCCTGATCGGCACACCTGTAACACCAAGACCTAATCTCCCTTTTTGATTTAGGGCACTGAACGCATCCGCTACCACCACTGCCCAAACCACTACTCAAATTGTACCGGGAAGTTCCATACCTATCCAACAACCTGGAGGGACTGACCTTGGTGGTCCTAACCCGATCGGAAACATTGGTCAGTCATTGGCATCTAGCTTTCAGATCCCGGGAACTCTACCTCAAACTGGGGGGCATCCCCCCTCTGGAGGACAAATTCCATTCGGAGGGAACCCTAATGCTGGGGGGCATCCTCCCACCGGAGGACAAATCCCATTCGGGGGGCACCCTCATGCTGGGGGGAAACCTCAAGTCGGAGTCCACCATCAACCACAAGGACAAAATGTGTCCGTCGCACCCAATTCGTGGAGCGTCCCTTTTCAAGGAAATCCGCATGCCTCCACGGGACAAAATGTGCCTGCCGCACCTAATCCATGGAACGTTCCTTTTTCAGGAAACCTACAATTCCCGGCAGGACAAAATTCTCAAGCTCCGCAACAACCTCCTTATGGACAAATGCCCAACCCAACCCATAACCCTCAAAACCCATCCGGTTATCCTCCGCTCACACATGCTTCTCAAAACACTTCAAATCCTGCGTACCTTGGTCAAAACCAACCTCATATGAGAGGGCCCACTAGTTATAATTATCCACATAACCCGGTAATGGGCCCCACTGGTGTACCCCTGCCACACCAACATTACCCACAGGTTAACCGACAGCTACCTTTTCTGGCTACCCTGGATCTTCCAGACTTGTCTCGGTTAACGAATGATCCCATTTATCATTCTCTGGTTTGGCCAGCTATTCCAGCAAAACTTCCTTCTGATATCCCAAAATTCGACGGAAAGTCCGGAGAAGACCCAAACAACCACGTGATGACTTTCCATTTGTGGTGTTCATCCAACTCCCTCATGGACGACTCTATTTGTTTGCATCTTTTCCAACGAACACTTACGGGTTCCATAGCAAAATGGTACATTGAATTACCACGCGCATCTTTTCACGATTTCAACTCCCTCGCCATGTCCTTCCTCACACACTTCCAACTGCCCATTCGATACGAGACGGGTACTGAACTATTAACCTCTCTTCGGTAGACAACTTCCATACATATCTCCGATCATATCCATGAATGGAGACGACGACGAAGGCTAATCAAAGCGGTCATCCCTGACCAATTATTAGCGGAATGGTTCACGAAATCATTATTACCCCAGATCGCTCATGATGTTTCCATGGGCGGCGTGGTCACCGAGGAAGAAGCCATCGCCCGAGCTCAGTACTTGGACTTAGTCTATTCACAATCCGGTACTCTGTATGAGTTGATACCAAACGCTACCCGTGCCACTAACGATCCATCCAAACCATCGACTGCTTCACATGCGGATGGAGTTATTGGCTCAGTCAAAAGTCAATCTACTACTCAGTCTACTGGAACAATCCAGCGGCCCACTTCCACGGCCGCTCCCAGTTCGACTGCACCCTCTTCTACCCCCACCCAAAATCAGGTCTCTGATGTGAATGCGGTCCAATCAACCCCTTCACAACAACTTGGTGGAAAGAAGAAAGCGAGAAACAAAACAAAGAAGAACAATAACAATGAACAACCCAAAACCCAAACGCAAACCCCTGCTGCCGGAAAACAACCACAGCACAAACCGAAATTCCCATGTCTCATTTGCGGAGACGATCACTACACTCGAGACTGCCCACATCGCGATGAAGTGGCCAAAATTTTCAAGGGAAATTCACAACCCGTTGTGCTTACTCAGCCTTTTCCGCAACAACAATCTTTGGTTGCACAAAGCCCCACGCCGGGGGGAAGTTCCAACCAACCCCCTGATTACGCCTCGACAAGCGCCCACATTTACATGTTTAACGGGATTAATCTAACCACTCGTCTTGCGACATATGACACGCCAGTTAAACCCAACAAGTCGAAGACTGCTAATGGTTCTTCGCCAGATCCTTCACCATCTGCTGTTAATCCTCCATCTGTTAGCCCTCCATCCGGGCCTCTTCAGATTGAGAAACCTTCTTTTGAATCCATCTTACGCCCTCCTAAGAGCACCATCCGAAAATCCACTTTCAATCCTAATTCACGAGCTGCCCAAAATTACAATATTGTAGAAGATTTGGCCCAAGCCCCGTGTGCCATGTCCGCATTGGAAGTTTTACAACACTGTCCTAACCAACGTAGGACGCTCTTAGCTGCCATTGGCGCTTTCGATCCTGAGTCATCAAACTACATCACGTTTAATCTGGATGATCATCAACCGCGACTCTCCCACCAGTTAGCTTTCTAAATCGATGTTGTTGTTCACAATCAACAAATCCACCGAACTATCCTAGATGAGGGAGCCTCTACCTGTGTCATGTCTCTAGCCTGTTGGAAAGGCCTAAAATCACCAGCCCTTAACAAATCCCCTACGATGTTACGCGCTTTCGATGGACGAGGTTTCCATCCTCACGGATTACTACAATCCCTCGCCGTTCAATTGGGCTGTAAAACTGTTACCGTTGATGTCGAGCTGGTCGATGCTCCCCTCGATTACAACCTCTTACTCGGAAGAAGTTGGTTCTACACTATGACTGTCATCGCCTCGTCGGTGTTTCGATGTGTACAATTCCCCCATCAAGGCAAAATTGTCACCGTCGATCAACTTGACTTCTGTACACCCGACGCTCGCATCCCTGCCACCAACAACATTCCTTTTTTGGGAGACCACCCAGTTACATATGAAAGCGTTGGTGTTGGCTTATTGAAAGATTATAGCCTTATGGGTACTTTCCCTACACCACTTCCACTTACTGCACACCACATTGCTGCCGTCAACATGATCTCGACTATGCTTTATCAATCCTTGGAATCATCTGATCCTTGGATTGTACCTAGTCCTTTGGAATTCAATGTGCTCAGTGACACCATGCCACTCAGCCCAGCCGAGTCCACATACGTAGCTATCCAATCTACCTCTCCCTCTCTCAACAATTCACATTCATTGGCACTCGACGTTTACTCGGTGCCCTCGTGGTTGGATTCCCTATCATCTGTCGTTGATTACATTTCCCACATTTTTCCTTCAGATGAATCTATTATGGAAATGCTCARCATTGACAATTTACCCTGGGATGATAACCACCATCGATCCTCTTTTCTTCCGTCGTTGGAAGAAGTGAAAGACATACGATCTGTCTTCCCCCCCAATGTTATCGATGCTCCACAATCCCCTATCCTCACACAAGATACTTTCTCTGAGGGGAACATGGGTAACATCTCTACTACAATCACAATTGACATTTCAGTCAAAGAAGGTGTCGTAGAAAACATCAATCTTGGTGCTAATTTCACGCCCGACGAAGTGGTTTCTTACACCGCTTTGTTCAAAGAATTTTGCGATGTCTTCGCATGGAGCTACGAGGAAATACCAGGGATTGACCCTTCAATCGTCATACACGAAATCAAGACTTACCCTGACGCAAAACTGATTCGACAGAAACTCCGCCCGGTTCACCCCAAGAAAATGGTAGCTATAAAGGCAGAAGTAGAAAAACTTCTAAAATCTAGCTTCATCTATCCCATCCCTTTGACAGAATGGGTCTCCAACCTCGTTCCGGTTGCCAAGAAACAAGGGACCATCCGTGTTTGCGTAGATTACCGAGATCTCAACAAAGCTTGTCCCAAGGACAACTACCCTACGCCTTTCATCGATCAAATCATCGATAATTGCGCAGGAAGCGTAATCTTCTCTTTCATGGATGGTTTTTCTGGATATAACCAGATTGAAATCTTACCTACCGATCAACATAAGACAACCTTCATCTGCCCTTGGGGAAATTTCGCCTACCGAAAGTTACCGTTTGGCCTTAAAAATGTTGGTGCTACTTTCCAGCGAGCCATGTCGTACGCTTTCCACGACATCAAGCATATCGCGGAACCTTACCTTGATGATTTACCTGCCCATTCATCCAAACGACCTGACCACATTGGCCACTTGCGGGCAATTTTTCTTCAATGTCGTTTCTATCGTATTCGTCTGAACCCACATAAATGCATTTTCGTTGTCGAATCCGGTCGACTCCTCAGTTTCATCGTCTCCAAAGACGGGATCAGGGTGGATCCCTTAAAGATCAAGGCCATCCTAGCCTTACCCCCACCTACCAACTTAACCCAACTCCAAAGTTTGCAAGGAAAAACAAACTTTCTCCGCCGTTTCATCTGTAATTATGCCGAGATCACTAAAGTATTTATGTTGCTTCTGCAAAAGAACGTCCCTTTCATCTGGGATGAAACTGCCCAACGGTCATTCGACGCTCTCAAACATGCTTTGACCCACGCTCCTTTGTTACACCCTCCCGAATATACAAAGGATTATATCCTTTACTTGGTCGCTTCTACTTCTACCATTGCGATGGTGTTAGTTCAAGAGGACTCTAACGACGAAGAACACGTGATTTATTATCTGAGCAAGAGTTTATCCGAACCCGAACTCAGATATTCGCATGTTGAGAAACTGGCTATGGCAGTCGTCATTGCTGTCCAAAGATTTTGCCATTACATCTTATTACGCACCACCACGATAATCGCAGACTCCAACCCCATGTACCACGTCTTGACGCGTCAAGTACTTGGGGGCAAATATTCGAAATGGATCGTTATTCTCCAAGAATTCGATCTCGAGTTTACGAAGGCTAAAGCCAAAAAATCCCTGGTGTTTGCCGAGCTTATCTGTGCTCTCCCTTGTGCCGATGAAAACATTGAACCTAGAGATTCTCTCCCCGATGAATCTCTTTTCCTCATCAGCACCTCTGACCCTTGGTATGGAGACATTCTCCTCTACCTTCAAACTCAACGTTTTCAGCCCAACATCTCTCGCGAAGAGCGTCGACGCATCCATCACCACTCTCACCGTTATCTCATCCTCGGCGACACTTTGTATCGCCGTGGTATTGACACCATCCTTCGGCGATGTCTGTTTTACGAAGAGGTTGAACGCATTTTGAACGATTGTCGCCTTGGCACCTGTGGCAGTCACCTTTCCGGGATGGCCACAGCCCAAAAAATCTTACGTGCCGGCTACTTTTGGCCCTCGATCTTCAAAGATTGCATCGAGGCCGTCAAAAAATGCCCACCCTGCCAAATCTTCAACAAGAAGGCACACACCCACCCTACTACGTTGCACCCCATTATTTCCATCGGCCCCTTTTCCAAATGGGGTATTGATTTCATGCAGTGTAAGCCTACCTCAGCCGGGGGGCACGGTTACATCATCGTCGCCGTCGACTACTTCACCAAATGGGCTGAGGCTATGCCTACCTTC
>ML779654.1:1580095-1682094 GCA_009831015.1 Picea engelmannii
TTTGTACATTATTGTATTTTAGTTTGGTGTGTCTTTTTCTCTCGCGTGCTCGAGTCTTTACCGTTGCCACTCATGACTGTGCCTGTGTTTTCATGCGCAGATGACGTCTGTCTTTCCTATCTTTTTTGGGTTCGCGGATGGCGCCAACCGACATACCCGGAACATTGCTTCGACAGCATGGGTTATTTATCAGTTTGATGACGTGGTGAGTTCAGGAGGCATCTGTTTAGGACCAGCAACCAACAATATGGCAGAATATCACGCTGTCATTAGACTGTTGACCCAAGCCTCCTCCCTAGGTATCTCTCGTATCATTATTTACTTAGACTCCCAACTCGTGGTTTATCAACTCAACCGCATCTACGATATTCGTAGACCTATCCTGCTATGTCTACACTTGCAAGTTCGCCGTCTTGAACGAATGTTCGATTACATTGAATATAGACACATTCTGAGAGAACTTAATAGTGTTTCAGATTCGTTAGCTAATTATATCATGGATCGGTATCTAGCCCACATATAAGATTCAAGGAAATCAAAAACTGTACATTACATGTAAATTAAAACACATCACAGACATCATCATGTACAAATCATCGGCATCATAAAAACTCGAAACTGTATGTATATATATATATATATATATATATATATATATATATATATATATATATATATATATATATATATATATATATATATATATATATATATATATATATATATATATATGGCGTGACTGAAATGTTTGCTTTACATCAAAAAGTGTGTAAAAGGGCAAACTTTTGGGTCTGTTCACCCATACAACATCGCCTGACAAGGCATACAAAAATCATAGGGAGACTCTAATCTCCCCGCACGGCGTTGTGCTGTGAGTAACATACTACTGCACGCACTACGCGCCTCAACAGAGAATTGATATTCTCTGGTACCCCTACAGTGTGCCGCTGCAGATGTAAAGGCACTTCCCCCCTCCTCAGAGGAGGGATGCCCATCGTAAGGCCTTGGAGGTTTCTTTCGACCTCCCGGAGATCCATAACTAGTACCGCTGGATCTGCTGCAACTAGGGCACCTCCACGACGCCCTGGTACTGGTATATCAACTGGGCGCACTTCTCCCTTGTCTGCATGTTGGAAATAAAACATCTGTTAAAACTCTTTTACATACCCAAAAAAATACATATACATCAAAAACTTAAAAAACAAAAACTAGACAAGATATGGCTTAATCTCTTACCTGAATCATCCCAGTCTTCCCCCATGGGCAAAATCAAGTCCATGCTCCCACGGAAGTCTACATCGGCATAAGGGAAGTCCTCTATCCAGAGGAACTACCATCTCATCCAGGCAAAGAAATCACCAGTGAAGTGGAACTCTGACTCCGAAACTAGTCTTGGGGACAGACTAGTCCACCTCTCCATCCGAGGTTCGTCCACTGGGCGTACTTCCAATGCTATCTGAGGCTGCATCTGAGGGATGCGCCCTAGGAATAACGCGACCAAAAACGAGCCATAGCCGAACTGCTTCTGACCAATCCTGCACCGTGAGATCTGTTCCTTCACATTCCGAAGGAACGCTGCACTCCAGTTGAACAGTGTTGGCTCTAAACACTGAACACCATAGGCCACCTGTGATCTCGATGCCAAATGAGCACTAGTACTTCCGGTCACGCTTGTGATAGCAAATAATATAGACCGGAGAGGCAGATCTCCTATATCCTTGATAGGGATCCTGCCCCCTACCAACCTTTCTCCCGGAATACAGTGACGTGCCAGATACACGTCCACCTGCTCAGGTAATACCCTCTGTCCAGTAAAAGATATAGGGACCCCTCTTTTCGAGAGGCTGGTCAAAAAGTACACATCTTCCAACTCAATGGTTAGAAGTTGTGTACCAATATGGAATCCCTGTTCCGCAACGTCCCAAAGGCCGATCATGTGCTCAAGCAGTAGAATCTCTCTCTTCATTTTTTGCAATTTAAAAAACTTGAGCAAGCCACAGGATCGCAAAGCGGCCCACGTACGAGGACTCCGTAGAGCGGCTAAATCATCCATCTCGTGTTCCCTCTCTTTCCATTCAATCATGATTGTCGAAGACACCTACAAAACAGAAAAATCAAGAATTTCGTTATTCCTCACGTTTTGATAATTTCGACGATTTTCAAAAAACATTTTAAAACATAAAACAAAGTACCCATGTCATCTAAGAGCTACCTCTCACTCTTTTTAACCACCACACCCTTTAACATTTGTTAAATAATGATAAAAATGTTATAAAAATGCAAAACGATTTTGGGGGGGCGTGGGCATTTGGGGAGAACTTTTGTGAAGTTCTTTTTCCAAGAATGACCTGCCTAATTGATTGCAAGGGTGTAAACATCCTAACAACCCTTCTCTAATGCATTTTTGCAAAAGAATCCCCCTATTTTATTAATGTTTAAAAGGAGGTCGATTTGGTCAAAAAGGGGCGACCTAGGGCTTTGTGTTTTGAAATAAATAATGCCCTGAAAATCAATTTGAAACCATGCAATTGAAAGAGAAAAGGATGAACACTTACCTGGTTCGAACGGTGAGCGAAATGATCGATCGTAGCTCTGGCAGCGAGAAAAACAAGATTTGCTTCAAATTGAGATTCTCCAACACTCCAAAAATCCTTGCAAATGAAATGGTAAACGAGTTTTTTGAATCAATTGTTATTTATAAAATTTCATTTTTTATAAGGTATGGTCATTTTGGGTTTCTCTAATGATGTAAGTGGTTTCACTAAACTCTGGTTTGTATCTTTGGCATCGCAGGTTTCCTGGCAGTCCTGATCGGTTATTCACCTTGTCACACTGATGAGCATAGTCTTAGTTCGTTCTCGAGCTCGACAATATGAGAACGTAACCGGGTAAACTTTTATCTCTTTTTCGGACCTGTCTGGATACGAACACATGAAAAAGGAACCCCCCTGGAGTCTTCTTTAAACCCTTTTCAGACTCTCTAAATATGAAAAGATTGTCGAGTGATCTTGCTTCCTTTCACACTCGTTAAAAGGTCAGAAAGGGCGTCTTGCGAGCGATATTTAACCCTTTTTCGGTCTCATTGGACTATTGTACGAAAAAGGAACTGAGAGAGTTCACTTTTAAGTGTTTTTCCAAAACTCTATAATCCCGAAAAACCTTCGAGTTTTCTGTCTTTGGACACGTTAAAAGAACACATCGACAGGCCCATACGGGACCGATCCCTTACTTCTTCCGGTTCATTAAAAAAAGGAAGAGGAACTTACCGAAGATGAGTTATATTGAGTATGTTTTATCCTCCTCGAGCTCATTAAATTAAAAAGAGGTACTCGTCTATATGGATGGGGGAAAAAATTGGAAGGAGCAAGCCAAGCAGTCTCTTGAGAACATCATCCAGCACGTCTTAGAGTCGCCCTTGAACACGACACTTTGTCATATGCCCATATCATAATCCGCTGAACCTCTGCACTGAGCCAATCCTTTGAGTTTCCTTTCACTCCTTTGGTTCACCCGACACAAGTCATAGTATCCATTGCATAGTTTTGGTCCCTGTCATGTTTTGTTGTTGTGCCTCAGTGTTCAAGGGAAGTATCTGCCTCAAGAGTCAGTCATCCCAAATATCTTGCCTCAAAAACTGTGTCAATCCATATCCATTTGATCTACCAATTACATTTCCATGTCCGTTTCATGTCGCTGATGGGGGATACATCAAGGCCCTCCCTCAACGAGTCTATTCCTGTCGACTTCAACACATTATCCAGGAATTAGACTTAGAAACATGTTAGTACTTTGGGACCTGCATGCCTCAATGGCAGGCCTCCTCACATTCGACAATGGGTTTACATCATTGACCTCTGATCGAATTATTCCACGAATGTTCGACCTCAGCTCATCTATTCACGTTCGATGGAATTTACTAAGGTACCTTGGGAATCATTGACATTAATGGTGATCTCCCTCGCACTTGTTAATGGTTTACCTCATTGACCGGTAATCAAGTGGTTTCTGCCATGTTTGACGTCAAGACATCTATTCACATGGTTAGAATCGTATCACACTGGGATTGGTAAGAAGACCCTGGGTTGAGTAATCACTTTGATATGCGCTTTGCCCAGGTTGCGAAGGAGTTTTTATTGGACAAAGAACACATACATTGTTACATAGATCCACTTTGTATTGGTCGTGGCTATGTCTTGTCATCTCGTAGATCAATTGTGTATCTTTCATGGCTACGATTAGTCCGAGTCATAAAAGTATAGATCCACATTGTATCTTCGGTGGCTATACCCTTTTGTCAATACAATTATGGATCCGCAATGTATTTTATGGCGGCCATATCTTGCAAGTCTTGATCACCCAAGCATAGGTAGCCTGCCTTGGGTTTTGAAATATGTCATGATATTTGTTGGATGTTCGTGTGCAGCTTCCGTCAGGTTCTCCGAGTCTATACCCTTTTTTGAACGTCTACAAAGTATTTCAGTCATCAGTTCACATCTTCTGACTTCATACTTTGGGGGGCATTCTATTACACGTCAAAATCACTCAACTGGATAAGTGTCGCATATTCCTCTCAATTGTCGTAAGTGTCGCAGCTTCCTTACAACTTTCGCAAGTGTCGCAAGTTGGTTACAAAGTGTCGCAAACGTTGTTTGAGCATACTGCCCTAATGATGACACTAAGGAGGCACTTAAAACATCTTATGTACTTGGTTTGAAGAAGGAGAACTGGTTCACTGGAGTCAAACAACTCTTAACACCTGAAAAGGGCTTCCAATCAAGAGTTTTGAGGGTGAACGCTCCTCTGAAACAGCCTTAGGAGCGTTGGCACCCCCCTATAAGGCCTCAGGGAGCGTTATAACGCTTCCTTACCCCTCTGCAGGAGCGCTGCCCACTTTTGAAGCGATGGCGCTCCCCTTAAGCCTCTCTGGGAGCGTTCTAGCGCTCTGATGCCCCTTTTGAAGGAGCGCTCCCTAATCTAGGTCAGTTGTTAGCCCGGTGAGGAGAATAATGAAAGGATCTTTCGATATTAGGAGGCAGTTGTACTCGAATTCTTGGTTTCATCAACAGATCCCTGATCTAAGGAGGAGGTTCCCAACTTGTTCTAAACATAACTCAAGAGGTTAAACTCCTCCCAACCTATATAAGAAAGCTCTATGATGGTGGAAAGGAGGGAGAATTGCTAGCATGAAACCTATGATCTCATAGGAAATACACAGTCAGCCAAAGGAGAAGTGATCAGTGAAGCTGCTATCAACCAGGTTGTGGATCTTTCGAGCAAGGGTTAGACGAAGAGGGCTTGACGAAGCTGTCGCATTCGCATCTACGATTGTAAGTATTGTTGTCGTTATTCTCATTAACATGACACACTTGGCATGTTTCTTTCTAGTTTGTGTCTGATGTTACATGAACTTATCATTAATTGATAGATCTGTTTTCAAGCTTATATCAATAGAGTAGGAAGTGGTCGTATCTTGTTTGCCTGCAGAACTCAGCGAGGAGCAAAGGATTGGAGCGCAACTCGGAGCGTGCAGGGACAAATGTCGATTAACAGGTACTTTTGTTATCCTTCCTTCTCATGTATTAGTTTAGATAGATTTGAAAGGAAGTCAGTGTCCACGTTAAGCATTTTTCTGTCTAGGGTTAAGGTCAAGCCTTAGAGGCGATCTACCTGTCCGTAGGGAGATTTTCCTACAACAAGGGGAACCCCCAGCCGGAGAGGCTGATAGAATTATGAGACGAGTGGAGCGCAACCTCATTGCGCTCACCCGTATTGTACCTATGGCCGAGATCGAACATATCCCCCCTTCTATGCAGCCTCATGTAATAGGGGTGTCATGGACTTGGGTCCAACTATTCCAGTGTTTGGCCAACGCCATTGTACACTATGGTAGGGCCAATATTCCTCGTGCTTAGATAGCATAGACCATTGATGTGCCGAGGGAAATTTGTTTATATGTATTTTTTGAGGGCATAAGCCCATCGATGTATACTGAACACTTTTGAGACGTTCGAACCCACCTATGTACTCATGACACTTTTTGGATATATATATATATATATATATATATATATATATATATACATCTTTTCTGTCTTATGGATGAAATTTTTACAAATGCATGTACATGTGTATGTGTGTTCTTTTCTTTTTATGTGTGTGCAACATGCCAATATAAAATTTGATTAGCTAGAGTATCTGTAAGATGATTAAATCTGCTAGGAACATGGATATACATAATGTAATCGAAATGTCGTTCTAAGAGACGTAACCTAAGGAATCATCAGTGCAGAGTAGGATCATAAATGCGGTAGACCCCATTTAACTGGGACACAACCAACTAAGCATCTAGGTAGACCCGTAGGTGAGAAATTCCATGTAACAAAGCATCGCGAATCAATTCTATCACTGCAATGTACTCAACAACATTGTTTGTAGTGTCACCTAGACAAATACCTCCAGAAGATAACAACTGGATTCCAGGTGAGAAAATCACCCAATCTATGGAAGCAAGCCTCCGAGTGTGCCAGCTAGCACCATCCGCAAACCTAAAATAAGCCTCTGATTCACTTCACATCTGCCACAGTGAAAAAGAAGACATAAATAACTACATGTCCACAAAACAAAAAAGACAAAAATGTATAAGAAACTATACATATATACGCGAAGTCACCTAGGTGACCAACCTAAGAGTAGTACTTCTTGAGGTAGAGCCCATTTCTAGGCTCTGCCAAGGCATTTCCATCAAAATCAACCAGACGGTAAGCGCCCTTCTTCAAGACTTCTTTCACAATGAACGGTTCGAACCACATGGGTTTGAACTTGCCTTCCTCTTGGGGATCTTTGTCTTGATCATAGAATGGGACAAGATCACCTTCGAATAAAATATGAGGACGAAGGGATCGATCATACTAACACTTGAATCCTTGCTTATGAGCCTCATTGGCTAAGGTTGCATCACGACACTGTCATCGAGTTGCTCGAGATATATAAGTAGTTCCTCAAGCGGTGAAGTGTCCGACAATAACTCTACTACCAAATTTAAAGAAGGAATTTGTCACTCAATAGGTAAGATTGCTTCCATCCCGTATACGAATTGAAAAGGTGAAAAATCAGTGGCAGTATTTATAGACGTTCAGTAGTCCCACAATGTTGAATATAACATCAAATGCCAATTTGAATTGGCATAATTGATCATCCACCGAAGAATAGTCTTGAGAGACTTATTCACAATTAAAACTTGACCATTCGCTTGCGAGTAATAAGTCGATGAATGCTCCTGTTTAAACCCAATATTTGACGTTAATTTGGTCATCATTTTGTTTTGGAAGTGACTGCCATGGTCAGTGACAATCTCCTTCGGGATTCCAAACCTTTCTACTATCTAATTATAGATGAAAAGAGTCATTGTTTTTCCATCATTATTGAAAGTTGACATAGCTTCGACCCACTTGGTGAAGTAGTCTACTGCTACGATGATGTAATGATGCCCCCTGGCTGAAGCCGGGTGACCTGTAGTAAAGTCAATCCCCCACTTGGTGAAAGGACCAATAGCAATGATGGGAAACATAGGAGAAGGATGTGATCACATCTTTCGACAGAAGATCTGGCACAAGTGGCACTTCTTGAACGCTTCAACACAATCCTTGTTTAACGAGGGTTGGAAGTAACCGACACGTAGAATATTTTGGGTTATTTCCAACCCAGAAAAATGACCGCTACATGATCTAGTGTGACAGTCATTCAAAATGAGCTCTTCTTCTTCATGGATAAGGCATCGACGAAGAATGCAATCCACGCCTCGACGATATAAAGTGTCATCGAGTATATGATAGTTTCATGCCTAATGTCGAATTCGTCAATGCTCATCACGGGAAGCAGAAGCGAGGCACTTCAAAGTCTAGAGATACACAAGTATATCTCCATACCAGGGGTCCAAATATACAATTAGAAAAATATCTCCTTTAATAGGCGATTCTTTGGGCATGATATCACTAGATTCGACCGAAAGTTCTGAAATAGTCTCGGAAAAGACCAATGACTTTTTGGATTTCACAGAAAAAAAAATCCAAGTCAAATTTTTGGAGGATTACAATCCATCTACTAATGTTTCTACCAATGACTCATCATGTTAACATGTATTGGAAAGGGTTGACGATGTCCATGACAGTGGTTTTGCGAAGCATAATGTAGTGACAGAACCGTTGCACAACATGGACAGTTTCCAAATAAATCTTCTCGACATGAGAATAGTTAAGTTATGGTCCAACCAGGCCTCGACTAATGTAATATATAACATGCTCCTCAAGCATATCATCTTCTTGAACTAATACCATGTCGATGGTCATCTCTGCGGCGACCAAATACAACAATAAATCTTTGTCATAATCGGGAGGTCGAAGCAGTGGGGCAGATGTTAAGGCATGTTTCAATGCTTCAAAGGAGTGTTGAGAAACTTCATCCCAATAGAATGGGACCCCTTTTTTCAAGAGATTCATAAACCCTTTAGTGATCTCAGCCTAATTTGAGACAAAACGCCGAAGAAAATTCGCTTTCCCCTGTAAGCTCTGAAGCTGGGGTATTGTGCACGAGGGATGAAATTAAACTATTGCCGCAACCTTGAGAGGATTGACCATGATCCCTGTTTTTGATACAATAAAACCTAAGAGATGAACTCATGTCACACATAAATTGCACTTGTTAGGATTCAATCGAATCCGATAGTAGCAACATCGCTCAAAGATTAGTCGAAGATGTGCGGGATGATCAGATCTCTTATGAGAGCATGATGTTATATCATCAAGGTACGCCTCGACTATGTGTCTAAGGTCATGAAAAAAAATGACATGGCCTGTTGAAAGGTGGCTCTAGCATTCTTCAGGCCAAAAGGCATCTTATGATACGTGAATTTCCCCCAAGGACAAATAAAATCTATTTTATGTTGGTCTTCGGGTTTGATTTGAATCTGATTGTATCCTGAGAAACCACCCATGAATGAAAAGACCTCGTAGCTTGTGAACTCATCGACAATTTGATCGATGAATGGGGTCGGAAAGTTGTCTTTTAGACAGGCCTTATTCAAATCACGAAAGTCCATACACACGCGAATTGTGCCCTATTTCTTGTTAACCGCAACTGGGTTTGACACCCATTATGTCAACTGTACAGGGTAGATAAAAATGACTTTGAGAAGTTTTTATACTTCTGACTTAATTGTTGTCTCTTTTTTAGGGTTGATCGGATGAATCTTTTTTCAAACCCATTTTGCATCAAGATAAGTCGCAATTTCATGCTCAACAATTTGTGGGTCAATGCCTGGCATTTCCTCGTAAGACCACACAAAAATGTCACAAAATTATTTGAATAACTCGGTGTAAGTTCAAATCTCTTCGGAGGAGAAATTTGCTCCGACGAAAACATTATCTACAATGCCAGGGATTTTGGAGATGTCAATTGGAATAGTTGTAGCAATGATTTCTATGTTACCCTCGGCATAAAATCTGTGCGTATCCAGAGGATTGATAGGAGAAGACTTATCTCCATTTATGGTCCAAAAGAATTCTCCTTCCTCTATTCTCCTTAACTCAGGAAGGAAGTAATATATAGGATGTAGATCATCCCAAGGTCTATTGGGACCATTCATTGCCTTGAGAATCGCCTCGTTAGAGGGAAAGACCAAGTCTAAAGGATCTTGAGTGGCAAGAGAACCTTGAGCCTAAATAGGCTCGAGAACTGGATCTAACTCCTATGTGGGAGTCGGATCGGGGTTGGCTGAAGTCTGTTGGACAATGTTGTACGCAACCTCAGCTGCAGATAAGGGCATGGCCATGCCACAATTCTCTATCCCTTCCATCAAGGCCAATGGGGAAGGTAAATTCCATGGATTGTTAAAGTAGCTCATTCGAAACGATGACACTTGCAAAATTGCATCCCTCGACTAGTCAGGAACAACCGATATAATATTTACATCGCAAGAAGGCAGTGGGTAATCAAAAGTTCCCATCAACGATGGAAACAAACTAGAACCTAAGTTAACAGTGCCAGGTTATGAACTATCAATCATTAGGACCGTGGAAGCCCCCGATGAAGGGTCAGGATGAGAGAAATACAACTGGTCAATGCTCACAATCTGGCTCTCATGTGGAAAACACAAGACCCAAAAAATTGTAGCAACCACTGTATGAATTGCATAAGTCAAACTCCTTCCTAACAACAGGTTGTATTCAAGAGGCGCATCAACCACTTCAAATTCGACACACGTGGTTTTTCCTCCCAACTGCACGGTGAAGGAAGGAATAATTCCATGTGGTCTAAATGATCAACCGTTGAATACCGTAAGAAAAGTAGGATATGGAGACAATCCAGGATGGTCAATGGCCTTCCAACATGCCAACAACATCATGCAAGTCGAGGCACCCTCGTCAACCACTATATGAAAAATGTTCCGCCTAAAATATTTCGTGGTGTAAACCATTACTATCTGAAAAGCAACGTGATAAGGAAGACGAGGTTTTAAGTTGGTTGGATAAAAAATGATCACTTTTGGGTTTCAAGTCTTTGTCGCTCCCAAGGCGGACAACAGATATTTTCTCTGCGAGGGGAAACTCTGGAGGAATTCCAAAGAAGACATCGCACAAGGGTTCTATGTCAAATCCTTTACAATGGAGTAGTTATGGGCGGCCCTTACATTTGGATTATGAGAAGCCTTTTTAAACGCACATTTAGGGATGTGAGTCATCGTTTAGCCCGCCGTCTTCTCGATTTGGAGAGAAGTCAATGGGTTAGTGGATTCCTTTCGCTTCTCGGTAGATTCTGACATTCCGTAGTCTCAGGCCCTGGTCGCTAAATGAGCCTTGGCATTCATCATGTAAATATTTACAGTTGGGTTATTATTGGTAGGCGCGGGGGGTCCCTAATTGCCCCCTGACATGCTAGTGGATGCGGAATCCTGAGCCATGTTTTGCCCTTGTGGAAACGGGTTTGACAGCACAACAGGTTGTTGTTGCGCTAATAGCTTCTAGGCTTCTGCAAGACGAGGGAAAAAATGAGTTGGGTGGTCTGCCGTGTAGATATTACATGGATAATTCGACTTCTTCTTCTCCATTTTTCCCCTGCCAGCATTATTGGTAGCCTTTTTATCCCCTTTACCCTTATTATTATGTTGTTTTTTCTTTCCTTTGGGCTGTTGGTTGGCCTTAGGGTTCGTCAACTGCACACTGTGTACGTCCGACGTCTGGGTAGGGGGAACAACCGAACTCGGAGTCTGGCTAGCCACAATCTGTTGTATCGATAATTGTTGCAATTGATTCGACAACAGGTCAGTGGAATTGCTTTGTTTTGAGCCCACAATACCATCAGCATGGGGTCTAGACTTTTTATTGGCCTTATCGAGAGTAGACTGCAATGCATCTGACAAGATCTCATAGATCATGCTAGACTGAGAGTATATCAGTTCAAGTTGTTGGGCTCTCATAATCGCCTCCTCCTCTAAAAACACTATGGAATTCGTTACGTCCTTAGATACGCAGGGCACCAAAGACTTCAAGAACCACTCAAGGAATAAAGCAAGAGGGACCTTAACCTTAATTAAGCTCTTTCTACGTCGCCATTCTTGGATATGATCAGAGATGTGGTCAGCCTTGGTTTGCTCAAAGTTGGACACTAATTGGTGCCGACATCATATCTCATAGGTAACTGGAATGGTTCAAAAATACCATTTTCAAGTCATTAAAGTAAGAGTACCTCGAGCGATCGAGCTCAATATACCACTTCGCAACACCCCTATAAGAGTGCATTGAAAAAGGTGCAACTGGACAGAGTCGTCCTTTAGCGATTTTGACGAGCACCATAAATGAAAAGTTGTCACATGATCACCTGGATCTTTTCCAGGCTTGCCCTCAAATTTCAGAATGTCTGAAGGCAACTTATTCGGCATTGGGGGCCAATGCAGATCCTGAGAAATTGGGTCGTTCAATAATCTCGACAAGTCTTGTAGATGTAGAGTTTCCAGAAATGGTAGTTTCGGTTGTGAACTATTTACAGGAAAAGAGGGTCATGGAGTTTGACTGAAACCAAGTTTCCAGGAAAAGTTGGACAGTTGGCCAGGGTTCTGGTAGAAACGATGGCCTTGAACAACATAGGGTAATTGCGTCTTTTGGGGTGTCATCGTCTGACTCCTGAAATTGGATGACATAGCTTGTGCGAGGATTGCTCCTTGCATTGTATTCCAAGGACCATGGAAGGGGATGCCCCCAGCTGATCTAACGGGCATGGGTACGAAGCCTTGCATGGGGTTTCATTGAGCATGGAAAGGGTTGCCCCTGATTTACATTCCTTGTGAGGGAACTGATCCTTGCCAAGGATTCCAAAGATCCTATGAGGAGAAAATTCCAGTTGTCGCTCCTTGTGAAGGAATAATACCTTGCAATAGGTTCTTTTGACCAAAACTAGGGTTTCCCCCAGTCGAGACATTAGCCAAAGAAAAATCATTGTTTCCAAACGCACCGAACAAAGAGAATGACATAGATCCCACCGACGTTGTATAAGACGAAGGTCCTAAACTGCCTCCACCAAATAAGCTATAATTAGCATTTGGCTCGATTTGTTGTTGAAAAGCACCACCGAGAAAAGGGGATGGAGGAGGTATATGACCCCCACATAAGGGATAGCATTAAAAGGGACTGAAGTGCCCCCGACTGACCCTTACACAAGAGCATTTGAGCTCGTTTCCCCCAGACCCATGGTATTTAAGGTAAAATAAGTAAGAACCGAGTTTTTATCAAAGTCGGGCATCCTGTTTGAGAAGGGAGGGCCCGTCACACTCTGAGTAAACAAAATAATGGTCAAAGCCAATAATGGTGTCAGACCGTTGCCTGAAGTTGAGAGATTGGAGACCATTATGGTCCTAACTAGCGAAGGTGGGAGAGGAGGTAGGATACCCCCTATAATAGTCGTAACGAGAGTATGAGGACTCCTAGACGAAGTAGCAACATTTGTTTCTATTGTCGCTCATAAGACTAGCTGATGCTCAGAAGGTGTCACCTGGGGACGGATAACTTGAACCAAGATCGACGTCGATAAGTCAGTAATAGGAGGGTTAGCTGGCTCGATAGCTTCTGCTCCAAGGTCAGAGACGGTAGGTTCATCCGGAGTCGGAAAGTCTCCTCGTGGAGCAAGCTCGGGCACAGTTTCCTGCGGCCGGGTCGCTTCGGACAACCCTTCTTGATCAAGTCTTCGCCTTAATGGTGGCGGAGGCAGATCTAAAGTAACCGACGACAGGCCCTGAAGCCTTCGCGAATGACAGAGCTATTGATCTTCCACTTTGTGAAATGATCAAATGACACAGTAAGGCTTGACTAGCGTAGAACAAAAATCACACACTAAAAAGTTTCCTAAAGACAAATCAAGAAGTAGACTATCTAGTAGGAAGGATAGTTACGCCATTCGACACTAGAGAAACTAACCAGTGTAAGTGAAACTCAAACACAGAATCACCCTCTTGGTATACTCTGCGAAGTGTGATCCAACGTCCACCCTCGGTATCATGGTATACCCCCGCAGTCACCTATGTAAGTCCGTAAAATATGGGAAACTAGGTTGCCAACTCGCAGTTAGTTACCAGGCGGGTACAGTCGGCAGTTGGGAAGATCGTAATGAGTAGGATAACAAGTCTGAAGCCCTTCAAGGGTATCGAAATAAAATGTTCTGGAATACAACAAAGGATATCAAACGGATTTTAGGTCCACGAAGCTCCGTAGGCAAATGCAATTGGTATTGTTCCCAAGAAAGAATCTCAATATACAATCCCCACTACATTCAATCTAGCTTTGAAGGGTTATCTCCGTTGCCTTTCCTCACACGACCTCGTGTTTATCCCCTATGTTAGAGGGGGGTCCTGGCTAACTCTTATGCCACTGGACTTAAAGAACTCCATAACTCAGACTCCAATGTTTGATTTAAAGTGGCCTTGAAGAGTTTCCTCTTCAAACCTAATTCAAGGCCCTAAAACCCTAAACTAGTTTGTGAACCCTATAAACAAAAAAGTCTAATGTATTTTAGATTAGGCGTAATTTTTAAGGCTTAATTTACTCAAAAGGTATGATAGTGAAACTAATGGTGTTATTAAGAGACGAATAAGGAAGAGAACTTTAAAGTACTCGAAAGAAAAATTACTTCGAAATTAAAAGCAAATATTGTAACTAACTCTTTTCAAATTCAACTTTTCTAAATGATATTTCAAGATCTAGTAAACGAATAAATCCTAAAACTTGCTTTCGCTTGACTACAAACTACTTATGTTCTAGGAAATCACGAAGAACTTGAAAATAAAGACTCTTTTTCCTTTTGCAAATAACAACTTTAACTACTTTACCAAACTAAAATGCAAGAAAATGAAATTCTTTTTATTTTTTGAACTGCTTGAGAGAGAAAAAACTAAAGTAAACCATTTTTTTTTTTCAAAGCAAGTAAAAGGAAAAAAGGAAAACTGAAACAAGACTGGTAAAGACCCTAAGCCCATTGTGGATCACAGGAAATCAACCAAGAAATCAAAAGGCGGATCTAAAGCTTGCTCAAAATCCTTTTTAGGGAAAACACAAGAAGACTAAGGAAACAATTAAACTGGAACCTATACCCAAGCTATGGCCACAGACAAAGACTCTATCTGATTCAAGAAATCCCTGAGACATTGAACTTCTATCAGGAAAGAGGCAAAATCCCTCTTTATCAAAGAAACTTTCATGAATAGAGACGCGGGTTGTTGCATCAACAGCTTGCGTATGTACGCGAGTTGTTTACTATGCATAGTGCGTATGTACGCGGGATGACCCAAACAGGGCACGTACACCTTTAAGTCTTTTCAAAAAATAAAAATACAGTGAAGACTTATAGGGCAGGGACAATTGGTATGCACCTTGGAGGTGACCAGAACCCCTTGACAGACTCAGTAAACTTGAATGAAACTCGAAAGGAAGAAAAAAACAATCAATCAACCCAAAATCCCCTACAAAACCCTATAGATATCCCCAGTATGGTTTCCAGTTCTGCTAGCGGGAAAATCCCCCCTTTAACTACACCACGATTTAATATGTAGATAAAGCGAATGACCGTCTAAAATTCAATCTAGTTTCTAATCTACCCCAAACATACCAAAATAAATGAAAATAAATAAATAGGATAGAAGATCAGGTAACTATACCTTTTATCCCACGTCTGGTGATGATCTCCTCAAGCTCCGTAGTTCCAAAGACCGCAAGTCTCCTCCCAAGGCTAACTTGCATCCAAAGATAGGAAAACAAGGACTACACCCATGCAAATTGTATTCATAAATTAGGGTTAGATATCAAATGTTGTATATAAATCAAAGAAGAAGACATAAAACATCATGATTTGGGATAGGGAAAATAGATTCTTTTATTCATCAAACAAAGACTGAAACTTACAATCTGTGTCGGTCATCGTTCCGCGAACCTGGTCCGAGCTCCTCTTTACAATGCTCCAAGAACAATTTCAATAGGCCTCTTCTCACACTCTTCTTATCTCCTCAAGGAAGGGGAATGGATCGAATGGAAGAAAAGGGGTTGAATGAGGGAATGTTGAGGAAGTTACTCACAAAAGCTTGAAAATTCTTAGGCAAGGAAGGGGAGTGAAATGGGCAGAGTTTCACAGTTCTTATGATTGGATGTGAAATGAGACACTAACACCTCCTTTAATATGACAAAATGATGGTTATTCGGTTGGGTGATGGGCTATAGCAGGTGAATTGGTTGGGAAAACTCCAATAGCTCATGAATTTCACCGAATTCCTTACAACTTTTATTTTTTTGCAACTTTTGCAAGCATACGCGGGTTTTTTTAGTGTGCAACAAGCATATGTACACAGGCTGTCTAGCATGCATCAAGCGTATGTATGCAGGATGTAGTGGTGCAGGGTGAGCACATGCTCTAAAAAATGTTTTTTTAAGAAGAGCTTCTCAACAATGATTTGGAAAATGATGCAAGTAAGAGGGCCAAGGCTGTGTATGCATGGATAGGGCATTTTAGGGCCATAACAATATAGATGGATGGATTTCATGTATTTCTTGAGAGATCGTGGATGTTTCACAAAAAGGTATTCCATGATGGCAGAAATAATTCATATGAATTTGTCAAGGATGGATAACGTTATAATTTTGTACCAATGTTAAAAAACAATATGGAAAACAGTAACAAAAAGGGGATAGACAACAATAACAACAAGGTTATGAACATCAATAATAACAAATTTATGGACAATAGTAAAAGTCGAATCATGTTATGTTATGCTAAAGAGTTTATAAGAGAGAAGAAACATAACGGTTGTTGTTTGGCCATAATACCAAAAAGGATTTAGGAGACTAAGAATAGGAATTTTATATCAACTGAGATTCAACATTTGTTGAAATAATTTAAGGAAATTGTATCAAATGATTTATTAGCAAGGTCACCTCCATTGATAAGTATATCACACCATATCGACTTGATATCAGAATTGAGTTTTCCAAATAAGGCACCTTATTGAATGACTCCAACAGAGAGTGAAGAGGTAAATAAGCAAGTATAGGAGTTACTTGAAAAAGGATTAATTCAAGAAAGTTTGATTCCTAGCACAGTACCAAAATTTTTGACACCAAAAAAGAGTGGTGAGTAGTGGATGTGTCTGGATTCGCAAGATATTAATAAGATTACCATCAAGTACAAGTTTCATTTACCGAGAATGGATGATCTTATGGATTGTTTGAGTGGCACTGAATACTTCATGAATATTGACTTGAAGAGTGGTTATCATCAAATTCAGATAAGGGAAGGTGATGAATGGAAGACAACATTCAAGACAAAAGATGGTTTGTTCGAGTGGTTAGTAAAAGTCGAATCATGTTATGTTATGCTAAAGAGTTTATAAGAGAGAAGAAATATAACGGTTGTTGTTTGGCCATAATACCAAAAAGGATTTGGGAGACTAAGAATAGGAATTTTATATCAACCGAGATTCAACATTTGTTGAAATAATTTAAGGAAATTGTATCAAATGATTTATTAGCAAGGTTACCTCCATTGATAAGTATATCACACCATATCGACTTGATATCAAGATTGAGTTTTCCAAATAAGGCACCTTATTGAATGACTCCAACAGAGAGTGAAGATGTAAATACGCAAGTATAGGAGTTACTTGAAAAAGGATTAATTCAAGAAAGTTTGATTCCTAGCACAGTACCAAAATTTTTGACACCAAAAAAGAGTGGTGAGTGGCAGATGTGTCTAGATTCACGAGACATTAATAAGATTACCATCAAGTACAAGTTTCATTTACCGAGAATGGATGATCTTATGGATTGTTTGAGTGGCACTGAATACTTCACGAATATTGACTTGAAGAGTGGTTATCATCAAATTCGGATAAGGGAAGGTGATGAATGGAAGACAACATTCAAGACAAAAGATGGTTTGTTTGAGTGGTTAGTAAAATTCGAATCATGTTATGTTATGCTAAAGAGTTTATAAGAGAGAAGAAACATAACGGTTGTTGTTTGGCCATAATACCAAAAAGGATTTAGGAGACTAAGAATAGGAATTTTATATCAATCGAGATTCAATATTTGTTGAAATAATTTAAGGAAATTGTATCAAATGATTTATTAGCAGGGTTACCTCCATTGATAAGTATATCACACCATATCGACTTGATATCAGGATTGAGTTTTCCAAATAAGGCACCTTATTGAATGACTCCAACAGAGAGTGAAGAGGTAAATAGGCAAGTATAGGAGTTACTTGAAACATGATTAATTCAAGAAAGTTTGATTCCTAGCACAGTACCAAAAGTTTTGACACCAAAAAAGAGTGGCGAGTGGTTGATGTGTCCGGATTCACGAGATATTAATAAGATTACCATCAAGTACAAGTTTCATTTACTGAGAATGAATGATATTATGGATTGTTTGAGTGGCACTGAATACTTCACGAATATTGACTTGAAGAGTGGTTATCATCAAATTCGGATAAGGGAAGGTGATGAATGGAAGACAACATTCAAGGCAAAAGATGGTTTGTTTGAGTGGTTAGTTATGCCTTTCGGTTTAATTAATGCACCTAGCACATTCATGAGTTTGATGAACGAAGTTTTGACACCATTTTTGGGAAAATTTGATGTCGTATACTTAGATGACATTCTGTTTTTCATCAAGAGAAAAGAGGAACATTTGGATCACGTGAAGAAAGTGTTACAACGATTGAAAGAGGAGGTTTCATTGTTGATAAATATGAAGAAGTGTACGTTTTTACAAAAATATATTGTATACTTGGGTTTTGTGGTTTCCAAAGAAGTTTTAAAGATGGATCCCGAGAAGGTAAAAGCTATTTTGGATTTGACGACACCTAAATGCATTTTTGACGTGCATAGTTTCCATGGGCTGGCGAGCTTCTATAGGAAGTTCATTAGAAATTTCAGGCATATTTCTATGCCTCTTACTGAATGCATGAAGAAAGGAACATTTTAGTGGAAAACAATAGCAATGAAATCATTTGAGGACTTGAAGAAAAAATTGACAGAACAACCAATGTTGGCACTTCCATATTTCAATAAGGTATTTCAAGTAGACTGTGATGCAAGTAGGACAACAATTGGAGCAGTTTTGAGCCAAGAAGGTAGACCGATAACATTTTTCAATGAAAATTTGAATGAATAAAGGAAGACATACTTTGTTTATGATCAAGAATTTTATGCTATCATCCAGGCCTTGAAGAAGTGGTGACATTACTTGCTTTCAAGGGAGTTTGTTTTTCTTACTAATCACAAGGTGCTACAGTACATTAAAAACCAAGGTAAATTGAATCAGAAGAATTCTAAATGAGTAGAATTTTTACAAATTTTTACATTTGTTTTGAAACACGGGTCAAGGAAATCAAACAAGGTTGTTGATGTGTTGAATCAGAGGACAATATTGCTAAACACCATGTTAGTTGTGGTGGTAAGTTTGGAATGTGTGAAAGGGTTGTATGAAGAGGATGTAGATTTTACAGAGGATTGCAAAGCATGCAAAGAACCATGGAGTCTGGATTGAACACCATTATTGGATTACCATATTCAAGAAGGATTCTTGTTTAAGAACCAACAATTATGTATTCCACATAATTCATTATAGTTGAACCTCATTAGAGAGTTACACAATGGCGGTTTAGGAGGACATTGTGGCATGGACAAGACAACGACATTGGTGAATGAATGGTACTTTTGGCCCAACATCAACAAATATGTCAGGAAATTTGTCGAGTGTTGTAGAGTTTGTCAACTAGATAAAGGTAGAAGTCAAAATATAGGACTTTACACTCCATTGTCGATACCTGAAAGACCATGGGAAGATGTAAGCATGGATTTTAATTTGGGACTACCTATGACACAAAGGAAGCATGATTCTATGATGGTGGTAGTAGATCAGTTTTAAAAAATGACACATTTTGTAGCATGCAAGGAGACAAGTGATGGTAGTGAAGTGGCTGCCTTATTTTTCAAAGAAGTGGTAAGGTTACATGGCTTACCGAGGAGTATTACTTCAGACATAGACACAAGATTTCTTGGTCACTTTTGGAGGACACTTTGGAAAAATTTGGGTTCTAAGTTGTTATAAAGTTCAACCTATCATTCCCAAATAGATGGGCAGACCGAGGTGGTGAAACGAAGTTTAGGAAACTTATTGAGAAGTTTGAGTGGAAAAAATCCTAGTCAGTGGGATTCAGTTTTGGCACAAGTTGAATTCGCTTACAATGGTTTCATGAACAAATGTACAGGAAAGAGCCCTTTCAAATTTTTTATAGAAGGTCACCTAAAGGGGTGGTAGAATTGGTTGATTTACCAGATACATGAGATGAAAGGAGTGTTGATAACAATGATTTTGTAGATAGTATGTAGGAGTTGTATGAGCAGGTGAAGTAGAAACTACAATCAAGCAATAACAAGTATAAACAGAGAACAAAAATGCAGTAAAGGCATAAAATATTTAAAGAAGGTGAGTTAGTCATGACTCACTTGAGAAAGGAATGATTTCCCAGAAGTACCTATAAAAAAATTAAGGATAAGAAAATAGGATCGTACAAAATCTTGAAGAATTTTTTTGATAATGCTTATCAGTTGGAACTTCGAGACAAGTTTGATATATCTCCAACATCCAATGTTGTTGATATGTATGAGTTTCATGAAGGCGAAAACGATGATGATGAAGGTACTTTGGATAGATTAGAACAACTACCAGTCAAGCGAGCCAAGGAGGTGGAAGAAATTTTGACCACAAGGATTGGTAGAAAAAATCGCAACAAGGAATATCTGGAATATTTAGTCAAATGGAAAAATAGAGGATCTGAGGATGCATTATGGGTTTCTGAAGAAGAACTAATAATCCTACGAAACTCTTCATCCTCTATAGCAACAACCACATGAGTTGAGAGCTCATGTTTTTCTTACCAAGGGTGTCTGATGCAAGAGCATATTTGGTTTTGGGTAATCCACATCACCCAAAAACATTTCAATTATGTACAAGTTAGTTTAGGATGAATAAGGATGGCTACAACTCTACTCTGCAACTCATGTTGTTACTCCTTGTTATAATTTACAACGTTGCGACTCAGGCTCCAACTCTGAATGACAAAGATAGCACTGCAACTCTTATGATGCAACTCCATGCTACAAGTAATATAATGCAACTCCATGTGACAGGAAATATGTCGCAACTCCACGTTACAAGAATTATGCTGGAATTCTTATGTTGTTACTCAACGTTCTGATTCCAAATTCAGTCTACACAACTCATGACTATTCATCTTCCCAACGAAAGAGGAAACAAATCGACAGACAAGAACAACATAAATGCAAGGAAGAAAGACATCAAGGAGTTTGATCATTCGGTCTAGAGGAAAGGGAAGATTCTCTTAGGTTCGATTGAAAGAGAAAGAGATCAAGAAAACACTATGTAATATGCAGATGAACATCACAATAAATCAGTTCTAGTATAGCGAGGAAATATGTATTTCTCGATTACATTGTAATGAGAGGCATTGTGCAATAAATAATAAAGGAAAGGATTCACATGTTGTTTGTGTTCTTGTGGTTGTAATTGAATTCTTCTATTTTAGTCTTTAATAATAGTAAATTAAATATATGTTGCATGTTCAAACATGAGTTCCGTTGTGCATTCTGAAAGCAGAGCATATTCTTGTAGGTCTTAGAATTGTTGCAGGGTATTTTTGTTGCGTCACTTGGTCATGCACCATTAACATGTTTCCTTACGTTTAAGGAGGATGAGATCTTAGATAATAAGCAATTTAAAGTCTTACTCCAGGACTAAAAAGCACAGTTTCAACCCATGAACATCCATGAAGCCTAGGATAGTGTACCTTAATTGAGTTTATCCTCATGCTTAGGGTAGAAGTGAAGTAGATTTACAATTGAGGGTCGAAGAGATCTTTGTAATAATAATAATAATTTAATTTTAAGATAAGCGCTATGAGATCTCCTTTTTTGTGGGACAAGAAACCCCCTTTTCATTGGCTTACTCCTTTTTATATTATAGAGATCCAAGAAATTTTGAAGTTGTAATCACCTTCCTTCTACAATATAATTTGAATGTGTAACACAAGCCTTACACCTTTTCATATTACGGAGCTCTATGAAATTTTGAAGTTGTAATCACCTTCTTTATACAATATAGTTTGTATACACAAGTTTTGAATATATAATTTTGAGGTCATGATTCCTTGTTTACAAGATAAAACCTCTCTCTTTGCACAATGACTTAGTCTACTCAAGTTTATAAAGGTGTATGTACCCTATCTCTCTTTGGATTTGAATCCATAATTTTGTAGGAGAAAATACATATTCTTAATTATTAGGCCACTTGCACTAATTTGTATACATTTATAAATCAACTTAGAATCATTTTAACCTAAGATTTATCAAACATAAAGAGGATCATATATATAACCCTTTACCATGTTGTTGTTGCAATTGTATGTAAAAAAATATAAATAATGGATGGTTCAAATTATAATTCTATAATTACTAGTTTTTTAAGATGTTAGTATGTAGTTGAAGGGAACTGGACTAGCTATCTTTACTAATATGAGTTGTTATGGTTTAAACATTGTTTTATATACCTATTAAAATTTTGTTGATATTTGGTTAAGGTTTTAATTTTTTGATATATGGGTATTTTAATTTTTTTCAAAGCATTCACGAGTAATATTAATGTTTTGAGTATATTTTCACATTGAATCATAATTGTTTATGGAAATAAACTGTCTACACAATTTATTTGGACGTTTCATTTCCAAAAAGTTTTATGACATTGTTAATGTTATCAATGTTACAACTTCTCTTCGATACTAGATGTAGGAACACAAGCGGAAAATAACATTAAAAAAATGGATAATAACAGCTATAAAGGACGAGCAAGCGGTCCCAAACGACGCGGCGGTATGACAGTTTAGAGGCAGTTCAGAGGTCGGGTAACAGCTATAAAGGACGAACGAATTCTTACTTTGTAAGATAAAGAAATAAGCCAGACCAACGAACCGAACAGAGAAGAAGCTCATAGAATTACAAAGGAGAAACTGGTTCATTGGATTGCGCAGAGGAGAAGGTCAGAGGTCAGTAATCGCATGTTCTGTCCAAAATATAACGATTGATGAAACCCCAACTCTTGGTAAGTGCTTCTGTGTATATTTCTCATCCGGGTCTATGTGTTTCAGTGATTTCAAAGTGCCCCTGTATATATTTCTCATAAGGGTTTCTGTGTTTCAATGATTAAGCGCCTCTTTTTATGTATGTATTTTGCATTCACGTCCATGCGTTTCAATGATTGGTAAGGACCTCTTAATTTATTTGGCATCTGGGTTTTGTTATCTGGATTCATGCGTTTCAATGTTTTTTTTGTTTATTTGAAATGAATGATTGAGTCCATGCCCAGAATCGGTTTATATTCACTAATTTGTGCTTTACATCTCTGAAAAGCTATTTATTTTTTATTTTTGGGAATTCCCGCCAAAGGGCACGAGGTGACCAACTCAAGGCCATTAAAGGCCATTAAACTGATTTATAGACGCTCCCTGTAAAGTTTTTACACGGAATTTGACATTCTGACCTTTTGCTTAGATCAACTGGGAATCTGACTCTACTTTAAGATTATTTAGAATGTGGTTTTGAATCCCATGAGTGAAATGCCCTGATTTGCTTTGAAAGATTGATCACTGTTTGGTAAATACCACAAAAATCAAAATGAAAATTTATAATTGACATGTTCAACCACATAATCTAAATATTAAAGCCTGACATCCCTGATTGTGATTAAAGTCTGATTAAATTCGAAATTTTATTCTAACAGAAGAGGTCCTACAGAACAGGTTGGTATCGAAGGTTGTGAAAAGAAAACAAGTCCAAGTACACATTGTAACTCTAGGCTTTCTCATTCGTCTGAATTAGGTCTGTTAGTTTTCAGCGTCCCTAGGAGGACAGCGCGCACAGGGCACAAACATCTTTACATAGTAAAATTCTCTGGTATTGAATAAAATTTAAATGAGAATGGGTGATGGCAGTATTATAGAACTGGACTAATGATGGAATCATATGCGCAAGGGTATTGCAATTGCAAAGTTAAGGAACATCTTGGAGGAAATACCAAAGCAGCCATTCAATGCAGATCAAGATCAATATGCATTGATTTATACGTATCCTTTGGAAAGATCTCTACACCCTCTTTAGCTTAATCTTTGTTGTAATCCTGATATTCAAATCTTTCAACTTTTATTTTTCTGGAATGAACGAGTCTTCACCTTTATTACAGAGCTATTTACAATATGTGCATACAGAAATACCCATATGACTACTCACAACAACCCTATGAGAGATACAAAGAGGCTTTTGTGGAATACATTCAGTCATTTGTAAGTGACTTTTATTTCTGAGCTTATATTAATATTACTTTACATGCAATAATCAATCTAGTTATTATTCTTGTGTCCTTACATTCTAGGCCCATTATAATCCCCCAACCATTGATAAATTACGATAATTTAGTGAATTAAAATATATGTTTGAAGTTCAAGAGGTGGCTTTTATTTCTGGGCTTATGTTAAAATGACTTTGCATGCAATATTCAATCTGGTTATTATTCTTGTTTCCCTACATTCCAGGCCCATTATAATCTCAATCATCGATAAATTAAGATAATTTAGTGAATTAAAGTATATGTTTGAAGTTCAAGAGGAACTCAATGAAAATTCATATCAGTATTTAATGATAATACTTAACTAATTCGTCAAGTAGCTATAGATGGGTGCACAGTATGGAATATAGCTCTGCTTATTCGGAGGATGATGTACGGCATTCAACAATAACATTGTGGATGCCTATTTTGTAAATTTTGTAAATTAACTCTTTTCTCATTGCAACATACTTGGAATATTTAAGCATTCTGAAAGTTTTTTGATAACCATCTTTTGTATACATTTGGGCATTTGATTAGATGCATCACCATAGCCTAATGCAATATTTACAACGATAATTGTTGAGCTATAGGGGCTGCCATTTTGATCAAACATGATACCTACAACAAAATGTGAGGAGCATTGAGAAAAAAATTTGTGGAAGAAAAACACACACATGTCCAAAAATATGGAAGAAAACATATATCCTATTGATACATAAATGGCTCAAAGAAGAGTGCATGTCAAAATGTTAGCCTTCTTTTTTCTAAACCCTGTAAGTTCAGAGTAGAATTTAAGGACCAAGAGACCTAAATCACCCAGAGATACAATTACATTTCCTACTCTTCTTTTTCTGTTGTGATTTGTGGGAGACGGTGTTATGAAATCTGGAAGCATATAAGAAACAAGTGGAGAACAAAATCATAAAATTTGAAGGTAAAATCGTTTTAGTCACTTTTGTAATAAGCCACAACAACCTTATTATTTACTTATTATTTACGTAAAGAACAATTATATCTACCTCTATTGCTTGGCCAATCCATCCATTTATTACCCAATGGTAGAATCTCACGTAGTTTACTAAGCATCGAAGTCATTAGTATCACCTGGACTACAACGACCTTATTATTTAAGAAAAAAAAACCTCACTCTACCTCTATTTCTTTTGCCAAGTCACTACTTTATTAGCCAATGTTATATTTTCACTTGGTTTAATAACCATCGGAGTCATCAACATCACTTGAATTTGCTGGGAGGCTTTTTCATTTTTTAGGAGTTGCAATTGTTATAGAAAGTTTTTATAAATAGAGTAACATGATTACAGGCGCAAAGGAATATCTTAGCTTCAAAATTATCAAGTGTTCAGAGGGATCAAATATTTCGAGGTATAAATCTTTCTTCAAGTTTTTCACTTTAAAAGAGGTTTGCATCTAAAGATCTTTTATCCCTCACAGTTCTTGATTGATTTGATCTTAAAATTTCTTTAAGTTAGTAATTATTGAATTCATGTGAGATAGTAAAGAAATTAAATCTAGGATTCTTGTAAATGAGTAGTAAGGTGTCCTTGATTGGATTCAATGACCTCCCAAGTTCCTTCTTTCCTTGGATAACCTGTTTTGGTCCCTATCAGAAAGTTGATTGTAAGTTTTTGATGTCATGAAATAAACATTGAAGTAAGAAATTCTTCAATCCATTGTCTCCTTTCATCCATTGTATAACTAAGGGCTAGAAGAAGAATCAACTTGAGAGCCATGAGTTGGTTTAATTTATTTGTGGCTTGGACAATCAAGTAAATAGAGTGATTGGGGAGAGAGATGATTTAGAGTGGTAGAGGAAAATTGAGGAATATTGCTTAAATTTCTGAGACTTTGAGTGGCACACTTAGGGGTAGGATATCATTTCCCTCATTTTTTTTTTTCATTTCTAGCCAGCCAAATTCCCCTAGCCAAGGTCATAGGTAAAGCTTTGTATGTTTTTGTGGCCTTGTTTTGATACCAATGCCTTAAGACTTATTCTATGGAGTCTCCTATCCATAGTTGTGGGGTCCAATTAAACCTTCGATTTCTTTCCAGGCTTGTTTTGAGAAAGAGCAAGAGATAATAAGTTGGTTGTTTCTTTTGAGCTCTTGTTCAAAGTAAATACCTACTTGGGCCTTTATAACTTATTTTTTTCATTACATCCCACTTAAGATCTCTCTCCACGAGAGCCATTGTTGATGACGATTGTTCACTGTTGACCCACGAACAATGTGACATAGCCTATAGAAGCCTTTGGATATAAGATCTTGCATGAGGGAAATTAGAAATAAGTCCTTGCAAGGTCTACTTGGACCTTATCCCCTTTTCCTACTCTCCATTCCTAATTAGGGTAAAAGTTACAATTGTGGATTTCCAATTAATCGAGGATAACAATTTTCTTCCAAGATACCAATGCCATACCTTTCTTTAACTGAGCCCCTAACCATATGAGACAATAACATATTTGTTGGATTTTGTCAAGGATTCCTTTGGGATTTAGGTGAAGAACATCTAGTAAACCAGGATATCCTTTAGAACAAATTTTACCAGGACTAATTGTCCCCCATAGGAAATCCATTCGGTGCACGAAGTCTTTAACTTTTGTTCAATCTTGTCTATGAGCCACTGCCAATTACCTTTGAGTTAAAGGTTGGCTTTTAAATGGAAACTAAGGTATTTAAATCCTATTGCAAAGGAAATTACAATAAAGGGGGATATTTGATTTATGTATAGTTTCTAGCCTCAGAGAGACCCCAACAAGTTACCATTGATTTAGAGAATTTTATCAACATGCCCCTAGTTGATCATAAGATATCTTTGAACCTGTCCACCATTATTTTTGAATCATTGCAAAAAATAAGTATGTCATCAACAAACAATAAATGAGAAACAAGACATGGATTGTCGATTAAAATACCTTTAAAAGAAACATTTGTTGAGGTTGCATTGATTTCTTTGCTAATCCCTCCTGCAACTAGTAGGAAGAGGAGTGGGGATGTTGGGAACTTTTGGAGAAAATATTTGGAGAAAATATTATTAGGGAAATTATTATCCCGTGTACCATCCTCTTTGGATATTTTCCAAACGGAGTTGATATTCTTCCTGTAATTGGTGGAATGATGGAAGAATTTTTTTGGTGTTTTCATCACCTACTTGAAGCTAGATCACCTTGCTCTTTAGATTCCATTCTTTCTCTTTGTCCAATAATATCTTTCTTCTTTTGTTTTCAAGTTTATTTAGCTCAACCTTCTAAGAGTCCATTAAGAAACCAAAATATTCCTTTGATATACTAAAGATAGAGCCTCTTCCACTTCTGGAAGGATCATGTCATCCTTTCCTCTTTTTTCTCTTCATTGGATTGCTAATCGCCTAGCCCTTTTCAAATTTTGATGGAATTAGATGGTCATGTGTTCATTAAGAGTGTTGTGGAAAGGATTTTAGGAGTCCTTTATATTTTGAATAAAATCCCCTTCTACAAGCCACTCATGGTTCAACTTGAAAGGGATTGGTGGCTTTCCTTGTGTAAGAGCCACTTATAATAACATCAGATGGTGGTTGGAGTCCCCACCAACTAAAACCCATTGTCTAATTTTGAGAGCATCCTCCAAGAAGTCCTTTGAAACCAAAAAAAAAAGTGATAAAGGTGTTTAGAAACTCCCACTTCCAATAACACCGAATAGTGGTTGGACTCCCCACCAACTAAGAACCATTATTTAATTTTGAGGGAATCCTCTGAAAAATTTATACTCTAAAAGTCCTTTGAAAAAAATAAATTAGGAATTTAGCAACTCTAGCTTTGTTGACTCAATATTTCTTCAATATTATGAAGGAACCTAGAGAGAAGTTTAGTTCACCTCCTAGTACCATTGGTCCTCCTTAGAGCCAAGAAATATTAAAGAAGTGTTCCTAGTATTCCAATCTATCATAGTAAGGACTGTAGAGATTCAAATAAGTGAGTTATTTCCCTAATTTGAGAGAGAGGAGGTAGGTCCCCAGTCCCGATGTAAAATCCCATGATTTAGAAAGTAAAATCCCATTCTTCCAACCTATAATACCCCCCATACCTTCCTAAGGAATTGACATAACTGAAGGCTCAACTCCTTAGAATCTTGGAGAAATATTGTGTCACATTTTCTCCATATGTCATTAATTATTGTAGATAGATGACAAAGCGGTTATGCATTGCAATCAACCTTTTAATGTCCAATTTCTTGGAGGGATTAGGTATCCCTCTACAATTCAAGATTAAAAATATTATTTTCAATAGTCCTTGGGGATGGTTTATCTAAGGGCCCTGATCAGAGATTGTCGTTGACAACTTTTGAATTTTGAATTGGCTCATTTTTGTGCTATTTAGAGGTAGGATTTCCTTCCTCTCTATTGAGATTTGGTATTTTTTTCTTCAACGTGTCCTAGCCCTCAGTTTGATCCTCCTATTACAATCAGGCGAATGAGAGTGTTGTTCGATGGTTTTGAAATATTGGATAAACTAGAGAGGAAATCCACTTTATAACTCCCTAAATTATGCTCTAGACCTACCTCCCAGACATCAATAAGAAATTAACTAGAGTTATTATCTATAGGAGGGAGAGGAGCTGAAGGTTTATTATAGGTTATCGATCTGAATCAACTTTTGCATTGAAATATTTGGTGTTGGATGGTCTTCCTAAGAGGTTGCTTCAACCCTTTTCAATGGTATTTTTCCAGTTGAGAAGCTATTGTAACTTTTTCAACTAAAGTGGTCTTTTGAACCCAAAATTTCCACTTGAACCCGAGAGACTTAGTATTTTACCAAATGTCCATATTAATGAAGTCACTCACATTTAAAGGGGATCCCTTCATGACATCACCCACCTGTTGTTTGGAAGGATATTTCTATGGATTTCATTGTTGGCTTACCTAAATCTTCCAATAATTCAGTCATCATGGTGGTAGTGGATAATCTTTCCAAATATGCTTATTTCTGTTCTCTTCAACACCCAAATTTTTATGGGTAATATATTCAAACTCCATGGCATGCCTCATTCTATTGTTTTTTACCATGATCCCACTTTTACCAACAATTTCTGGCAAGAATTATTAAGGCTCCAGGGAACCCAATTGCATCTCAACACTGTCGATCATACCCATATTGATGGCCAAATTGAAGCAGTCATCAAGGGTTTGGAAACATATTTGAGGTGTTTTGTGTTCGACAAACAAACTCAATGGGTTCAGTGTTTACCCATAGCTAAATGGTGGTACAACACCTCTTATCATACTATCACTTGTATGACTCCATTTGAAGTAGTCTATAGAAAAAATCCACCATCGGTTCTCCCATACATGTCATGTGTCTCCAAGGTTTAGGAGGTTGACTGTAATCTCACAGTATGCATCACCATTCTTTGTACTCTCATACAACATTTAGTCATGGCTCAAAACTACATGAAGCAACATGCAGATCAAGGGCATTCTAAACGTCAATTTTCTAAAGGGGACCAAGTGTTTCTTTGTCTGCAACCATACAAGAAGAATTCACTCAAGTCCCAACACTATCAGAAACTCGCTCCCAAATTTTATGGTCCTTATACTATTCTCAAAAGATTGGGGCCAATGGCCTACTAGTTATCTTTTCCCAGTCACTCTAAGCTACATCCTATTTTTCATGTCTCATGCTTGAAGAAGTGATTGGCACTAAGTGCCAGACCTAGACCAGTCTACCAGAGTTGGATGAAGAAGGTTGCAGCCACACGTCATATTGTACCACTGCGAGCATCGTCTCTGTCAGCACACCATAAAGGAAGTTTCAGTTCAATGGAAGGATACTCCACCAAAATATGCCACTTGGGAGTTGTTGATCATTCTGCAATAATTTCCTCATATCAAGCCTTGATGAAAAGGCTCTTTTTCAAGGGGGTGGGAATGCTATATACCTAACGTACCTAACCCATCATGTCGATAGAATAATATGTTTTCCATGTAAGAAAGGTAGATATTAGTAAAAAAGGCCTAGTTAATAATGTGAATAGGTCTAATGTAAGAAGACTTAATAGAAGTTTTCGCTTCTAAAAGATCTTCCTCTAGATTTTTTTTTTTGAAGATAGATTTAGTATAAATATGATTAGAAGGTATGATAAATCCTTGTCTTGAGAATTATTGTAATAGTGTTTCTCTCTTGGAGGTTTCCCCCTCGAAGAGGCAAGTGAAGATTGCCTTATATCAATAAAGGTATCATTTTTGGTGTTGTGGTTCTCTATATTTTGTTGTTCCGTTGGTATTTTATACAATATTTATCTTTTTTGCTTAACAAAATATATCTGGTACCTAACAATAACATACCAGGTTAAAAATGGGAAAGCAATCAAAACTTCTCCAGATCGTCACTATTAGTTCGGAGCCCGGTGAAATTTTGACATATCATTCAAGAATTAGGAATGAAGATACCCAATTGGGATTCTATCAAAATTCCAAAGTATTTTGTGTAGGGATGCTTAAACATGGATAAAATTTCCAAATTAGGAGAGTGTAAAAATGACAGTTTTCATTTCCATGGCTAAAATTTCCAAATTAGGAGTGTAAAAAGGATAGTTTTCATTTCCATATTGCTGCAAATTTTGACTGGGGAAATAGTTAAGAAATATGAGAGTTGTTCTGAGCTCACTGTTATCAATATTATCAATGGCTAATACAATTTTTGTTTTTTTGTTTCCTAACATATTTTCTCTTATAGAAGATAGAAGCTGGCTTATGAAAATTATTTGAACTAGTGAAACATGTGCAAGAATGGGTGAAATTGCTGGTTTTAGAGATCCGTAACTTTTCGCTCAAAACTCAATGAGGCATGAGTATATGTGTTGGAAAGGTAATAAAGAGAAAAACATGACAAAAGGATTAATTTATCTAGGGAATCATCCGGTTGTTTCCTAAATATGCAATAAAAGGTGAAGTTGGTTTTCATAAACCATGCAACTATTTAAAATGGAACTTTTCCAAATAATGCTAGTTTTGGAGAAACATTCCCAGGTGATAGAAATATATGCCAGAGGTAATTTCTGGGTAAATAAGAGTGCATATTCTCATGATAGTGCCGATGCAATGGTTTAGAGGCACTTTTGGAAGTGAAACGACTTGGAAATAGAGGGGTTGAGCATAATAACGGGGCATTGTTAGTAAGAAGGGAAACACCCAAGTAAAGAGTGTTTTGTGAAGGGATTGTTAGCAAGAGGATAAGATTCCATAAATAAATATTGTGTGGGCCTATTCCAGGTTAATATCAGGGGCCATTGGAGTTAGTGGAGGTGGATGAGTTATGAAGAGTTTGTAGAAGGAAGTGCAAAACTATAGAGCAGATGATGAGAGAAATTTATTGGAAAGAGTTCAAGAAATGTTTCTAGCAAAAAGTATTAGTCATAACAATAATATGACAAGAAGGTGCAAGATTTATTTGAACTCTAATTGGAAAGAATGGTCATGGGGAGCACATGAGAATATTTTTAGAACTTATGAGGTATGTGGACCTCATTTAGGTTGGAAATATCAAGATTCAGAGGTTCTTGAGTGGGTTGTCATTGTCCTACAAGGAAAAAATTCAGTTTGATGAACCAAAGAAATCTATAAGTGGTCATAAGGAAGGCTAAGTATTTTTTTGAGAAGAACTAAAGGAAGTCCAAAGGACATAAGAAATATCATTGCATGTGCTAATTGACACACCTGTAGGTGCAAGCATAAAACATGAAGCCAACAAGTGACAAAATTCATTGCATGCGCAAGGAGTTAAAGTATACCACTTTAGTCAGAAGGGTATAAATGTAGTGAAGGTGGCAAGGTTAATGAAAGAGAAAATAAAGGATCCCATGATGTGAGGTGCAACTCATGGAGTGGGTGAGTCATCTCTATGCACACACATAGGAATAGTTTCTAATTATGAATTAGCTACTTCTCTCTAAAAGGTACTTAGAGAATGAAATCCACTTATAAATTAGAGTTCATAGTGGAAGTAGGATTCAGGTAAAAAGAATTCAAGGGGTAGAATTATAAAGGTTATTCTTTGAAGTGCCAATAAGAAATACAACATTCCATTGGGGGCAAATTTGGGCTTGAGTGGATAGGGAAGATCTCAATAAGAATTGCTAAATACAGTAAAGAGAAGTATTTTAAAAATATAGAAAGGTCAATGGACAACATAAATAATGGAAATGAATGTCGTAATGTTGATGGCTAAGATATTTTCTTTGTCATCGAGGTGATGGAATGATGTAAAGCACATCATCCTAGGATGTTGAAAAGGCATAAAAAGGTAAAGTTGGGGCATGTTTTCCTAAGTGGAAGAAGATTCCCATAAGACAAATTGACTGGAAATGCAATTCAACTAAGTGGAACTTGGATAGAGGATGCTTTTCAAGGAGAACATGTCAGCAAGGAGCTATAGAATTTCAACAACAACTATCTACAACATAAATAAATAAATAAAGTTGAAATAAATATGCATTGGAGTGCATAAGGAAAAGGGTAGAATACTTGTGAATGTGCCTTGAAGTCTCATGCTAATGATGGTGGATATCCATAAGGAATATTGATGTTTTGTGCATTAATATGCATGCATGTAAAACTATGGAGGTGAATAGTCGAAAAGATAAGTTGTTGTCCACTCGTGAGTGGAGATCATTTCAGGAAATGATAGAAGTGCAACAAGAAGTTGCATGTTGAGATAATCCCCCGAGGAGGGGTTATGTTAAGGCCTCATCAGAAGGACATATAATCTTGGATTACATTCTAAAAACATGCATGTGTGGAAGGATATGCATGTTGAAAAAATAGGAGGAGAGCTCTCTGAGTGAGGAGAGGTCGAGATGAACTTGAGTGGATTGCTCAGGGAAAAGAAGCATCCAAGAGGATCAGAATGCAGAAGAGAATCCTGGAAAGAACTCAACCATGCTAATAATTCCATATTGTGCAAAATATTGAAGGAATATTGGAGTTGTTGAGGAGACAACTATTAATGGTAACAATATAGTGTAGAAGGTAAAGGCAAGAAAGTTGCTTATATTAATCATTGGTGCACAAATGAGTAGAATGGAAATGCACAAGCATACAATGATCTAGAAGGATTCAAGGACAACCTCCTGAAGTTCAAGAGATAAAACATATAAGCAATAGAGTGCATAGTGGAAATGATGCATGATGCATATAATAAAGCTAGAATGCATGTACAAAGGGGTTGTTAACAAAGCACAGGGTCGTAGTTCACTTATGTTTCTTACTGACATTGGTAAAGCTATTTACAAGTAATTCTTTCACCATCTCTTTGCTTGGATTCATGTACTTTGCATAAATTATTTCCCAAAGGTTTGAAATTGATTCAAGTTTCTATGTTTTAAAGGAGTTAAGAAAACACTATTAAATGCCAATTATAGAGCCATTAGTTTTCACATTTCAAAGAATCTTTTATATATTTGAAGGTGAATATGCTTGAATTACTTGAGAATGTTGTTTGTAGGGATATAAGATCCATATTTTGCTTACCATACCATTATTTTATGTGAAAATTGGCCAACTGGTAATTTGTTGTCTCAACCTTCAGAGGCTCCCCTTTCTGAAGATACTTATTCAAGAGAGGGAGGGACGGACGTAATTCACTATCGATTAGGGCCATGATATCAATCTCTTCTTAATTCAGAACCATCATGTATAAATTATCTTCTTCTTAATGCATTTATTAGACAAACTGGTCCATTACAGAGGATGCATTTGCTTGGGCTTGTCATGCACTAATGCAATTCTACATATCGTGGAGTAATAAACTAATTAATCAATCCAAAAGTTTCTCTATTTTGTTAATAGAAATGCAGACATAGATGGATTGGAAATGCAAACACAAATGGACTACAATTTATGAGGCCCATCTATGAGATACTACTTGGAAAAAAGGGGGGTATGTGCAATAGACTACAATTTATGAGGCCCATCTATGAGATACTACTTGGAAAAAAGGGGGGGTATGTGCAATGGTTAACAAGGTTTTTTAGAATTTCATTATTACATAAATTTCTGCTAGTTTGATCATTTGACAACTTGGGTGTTGATCTCGAATGATTGCAATACAATGTGTTAATTCAAACTTTTACTATTAATGTTGAATCATTGGTAGATTGTCTCTCATGGAAGCATGGTATGGGATTGCAAAAGAAATCAACATGTCAAAAGGGAAACTCATATCTACTATTGAATTGCTATTACATTACTATTAATACCTGAAGATTTTGTACTTGTAAATGATAAATAAGCATGATGTTTTAATGATGAATTGCATGCATATGTAGTTTGCACCTCAAATATTGGAGTAAAACTCAATTCCAAGTTCATGCTCTGCAATTTTTAAGAAATAATTTCACTAACAATGTCCACAATTTAGTTAGTGTATTATCAATATCTCAACTATATTTTCAATATATGAAGGAAAATGAAGAATGACAATGGAAAATAAGGTTGGTAGAGAATTTCAGTGGAGATTTAGCCAAGAATCACTACATACACAAATCCAAATTCATCAATGTTGAGTATGAATATTAAAAAACATTGAAAATATGTTTTATTAAGATTTTGTCCAATGACATTAATTATGCATGGACATTTTCTCAAATGCCGACAGTAAGACCTCAAAGTTTTTTTCTAATTAAAACAATTATAAATATAATCAATAAATAACCAAATAATAATTGTTGATCTCTCCTTGCGTTAAAATTTAGGATTGGAGAAAGAAAATAAAATTCAATTACTAAACTAGTTTTGTGATTTTGATTTACATGCATTAAAATGGAAAATTTGTAATGGTTTTGAATTGTAGATAAAGGTCAAAATCACTTTTCTCTCATAAAGGGTCGAGTTAAATCAATGATGCAATTGTAGTCACATTTGATGTGGCCAGTCAAATGTTGTATGAGACTACGTTGGAGTTGTCCCCATCAATTGTACACATGTTTTATGTAGAATATGCCAATGCTAGACTAATGAAGATAAAAATGAAAAGAAATACAAAGATGAAGAAACCAATTATGTGCGTGACTTCATAGAAATTTGAAGAGATGAAATAATGGTCATATGAGTTGAGATGGTATTTTTCTTAATATTGATTAGGTATTCCTACGTGGAAGTAATTGTAATAGTAAATGGTATGTATCTAATGTGTTAGATTCAAGGATACAAGGTTCTTTCTTTGTCATATGCTCGACCTAAGATGACTCTTTATATTGTTTTGTTAACGATCATGTAGACATAGATGGACTGTAAATGAAGACACATATGGACTAGTGGGTATGATTCCCATCTATGGGACACTACCTGGAAAAGGGGGGGACATGTGCATAGTGGTAAATGATATTTTTTACAATTTCATTATTACATAAATTTGTGTTTGTTTGATCATTTTACTACTTGGGTGTTTACCTCATGTATGACTGTAATAAAGTGTGTTAATTCAATTTTTGACTATTATTGTTGAATCATAGTTAGTTGTCTCTCAGGGAAGCATGGGATGGGTTTGGGATAAAAATAAAAATGCATAATGGAAATTCTTATCTACTACTAGATTGTTATTACATTACTACTAATACTCAAATTTGTATTTGCAAATGATAAATATGAAAATGATAAATAAGCATACGGTTGTTTACTGATGAATTTCATGTGTGTGTAGTTTGTACCTTGAGGATTGGAGAAGAACTCAATTGTAGGTTTAGGCTTTGTAACTTTTAAGCAATAAGTTCAGCAACGATGTCCATAATTTAGTCAGTGTGTTATCAATAATGAGGAAAAATAGAGAATGACTACAATATTTGTTAAACCAGATAGTTAATAAGTTTGATTCTAGTTAAGTTTATATTTTAATCTTATCCTTCAGTATTTAAATGGTGTGCTATTTGTTGTCATCGCAAATTTGATCATTTTATGAAATTGTTGATCCTTTCATGCCAATAAATCGCCTTCCTTGCTCTGTTATCATTACATCGTTGATCATTTTATGAAACTATTGATATTTTCATGCAATTGAACCACCTTTTGATCTAGGTGGATGTCAGTGGCCACCCACCTTTTCCAACTGGCTCAAAACATTTTTCTGGCAATTTTGGTAATTTACTATTTTTAAAAGTTTTTAACTTTCCGGGCCATTTTGAGGGCCCAAATGAAGGTTTTTTGGGATCGAATTTCTCAATTATAGCCAAAGGATCTAATTGAACCTTCAAAATGAATCACCTTGATGATACATTTCCAACGAGATATTGTGCCCCAAATGGAGATCGCATGCCAAAGTTATGCCCCCGGGAAGTTGATACACCAAACTACCCAAAAAGGGGTCCACAAAACCGTTGGCTTTTCATCTTCCGGGGTTATGTTTTTGGATTTTCTTTATGATAAAAAGTCCTTTGGAGCCTCAGTGGTTTCAAAGCAAGTTGCTCTTGATCATTTTTCAGTGCATGTCCCGGACGAGGTCCGAGTATAGCAGGTTGGGTCTCGAGCTTGTCTCTCTTGAAGACAATCGCTCTCACATGTCCAAGAAACCCTCAATGGAAGAAGAAAAGAAAAATGACAGAGAAGATGATTCTATTAATATGTTGCTTGAGAAAGCTCTCAGGAGACAGAGCAGCGAAATAATGGAGAATTTTTCCCACATCCTTCAACACCTACCGATAACAACAGGTGCGTCTTCATCAAGCAACCACTTTGGAAGTAGCTTGCCTTTCAAGGTACAAGTTAATTTTTTTATTCTCATATTTGAAGGACAGATAAATGTGGATGCCTTAGAAAAATGGTTAAATCTGCTAGAAGGTTATTTCTTTGTTCATAATTTCTTCGACAGGGAAAATATCACCTTCTCACTCCTTAAGGCTCTCATCCATGTCAAACATTGGTGGGAAACTTACTGGGAGAAAAGTTCCAAAGAGGAGTCTGGAATATATGGGGCCGAGCTCACTTGGTATTTTTTTGTGGACGCGATAAAGGAACAATATTACTCCGTTGGCAACTATGAGGACCAGTACATGAGATGGACTACACTGCGTTAAAGAGGGGCCAAGAAGTTATGGAGTTCACCGATACCTTCCATACCTTGCGTACCAAGCTGGGTATCAAAGACTCTGAACGATATTTGGTTCTAAAATACAGTGGGGCTCTACATAGATACATACAAATTGAAATGGATTTTTTGGACATCTCATCACTTAGTTTTGCTTATCGATATGTTGTTAAAATCGATCATAAGTTTATGCACCGGAACAAACGGGAGTTCGAGTATGCAAATCCGCAATAGACAAAGTATGATAAAGAAGACCCTAACAAAAAATATCTTGAAAACTAGTCCAAGCCACAAGAAAAGAAGGGTCACGGAAAGACGAAGAAGGAAACTGGAAAATGGTGTGATTTCTACAAAATCCCTTGGCACAACACCGTTGAATGTCGCTCAAAACATTCATTAGTGGCTGATATAAAAGACAAGGAGACGAACCCTTAATCAAAATTTGATTACGAAAATACTAATAGAAGAAAGATCATCGACGCAGGCCTCACTGCTATTGTCGTGACCGAAACAATTCAACTAGAAGAACCAACAAATTCTGAAGAGAGGGAGTGCCTTTTTCATTCACAGATGTGGGTGAAGGGGACCCCATTGCATTTTATTGTTGATAGTGGAAGCCAGAAGAACCTCATCTCAATAGAGGTCGTCAAACAGTTGGGATTGTCGACAACACCTCACCTGCTACCATACAACATTGGGTTTCTTCACTAGGGACGTGATCTTCGTGTTAGCTAGCAGTGTTGATTGTCATATGGCATCCATCCCTTCAATGACGAGGTATTATGTGATGTTTCTCCCCTGGATGTCTGTGATGTTCTCTTGGGCCAACCATATATGTGGAAGTGCCATGTTATTTATGAGTCTCAACCCCATAGTGCCATTGTTACTCTGGGGGTCATCTATAAAGGATACCAGAGGTAATTTCTACTATTGTCCCACCTAAATAGTGTCGCAAGGTAGTATCTCATACTACAAAATTCATCTTCTTCATAGTCTGTTCAAAGCGTGAGTAGAAGAACACCAAACTACCCAAAACGGGGTCCACAAAATTGTTGGCTTTTCATCTTTCGGGGTTAGGGTTTTGGATTTTATTTATGATAAAAAGGCCTTTGGAGACTCATTGTAAAATCATCTTCTTGTGAATGTGAGTAGCGGACACATCTCTTCTCATAGATAAGTTGCCACCATTCTAACGAGTCTTTCACTCTGTATTTTTATAGTCTTTGTACATTTTCGCTCATTACTAGAAAATTGTGTATTACTGTATCTCTGTGTTTATGGTTGCATCTATGATACATTTCTTTTATATTATTGGATATTTGAGATATCTTTGTACATTGCTTTATTATATCTCTGCTCTCATTTTGTGCCGAAATAATCTGGATCACCTTCCGTACTCTTCTAATCCATACCTCTCACTCTAATCCATTAAATATTATAACCCATAATTCAATATCTAAGCATATCTTCAAGTATTGTTATTTTATGTTACTAGAGGTATTTCTTGATCCATTTTTATCAAATCTAAGTCCATAGTTATACAGGTCTAGATGTCAAAGACATCAAACCAAGGCTTAATAAGTTTGGCCTTGAATGTTTAGAGTTCATATTAGTTTTAATGTCCTATGTCTATGTATATCATTTAATGTATCAATACCTTTTCATTTTTACTGTATATCACATTTAATGTATCAATACCTTTGAAAGAATGATATATTTTGTGGAGAAAAGATGGAAACTAATAAAAAAATAACCCATATTGTGATAGAAAATCTGACAAACAAACTCTATTTTTTAATGTTTTTTTATTAGGAAGTTGTTTTAGTTAAACAAACTAGTCTCATTAGGGGAAATTCGAGGTATAAAATGGGCCTCCTAAGGAAAATAATAAAATAATAGTTAAAATAATAAAATAAATGAGTTTTCAAAGGAAGAAAACTACTTTTTTTCATCATATTTTCAACTTGTCTCCTTATAGGTTTACTCAAATTTCAATTGTAGGCACTCGTTGGATGTGAAATAATAAATTATGCATCCAACAAGTGCCTAGAATTGAAATTTGAGTAAACCTATAAGGAGATAAGTTGAAAATATGATTAAAAAGTAGTTTTCTTCCCTTCCCTCCAAAATTATTTACCCTTGTGGTTGGCATAATCATCTTGAATCCTATTGGTTCTTTTAAATTTGTTTTTTATAATACATTTTTTTGTTGAGGCCCCTTTTTCACCTCAAAATTCAAAATAGAAAAAGATTGAATTGCAATTTTGTGTGAGAGAATACCTTATCGTGGAGGTCTCCCACATGTAGTTGTTGATTTTCGTATACCTTTTTGGTTTGGATCTAGTAGTTGACCTACATTGTCTCCAACCTTCTATGCAGGCTCAAGCTAATATGGTAATTATCCCTACACACTTGTGATTAGTTGAACCAATTGATCCAAAACTAGTATTTGAACAAGATGAACCAATATTTGGAGTATCCCTAGCAACAACAAAAACAACTTATTAGAATGATGAAGGCGAGTGTTATTCCCCAATTATATCTTATTCATTCGATGATCTTTACTTATTTATTGGTTGAATATCTAAATGATAAATGAAGAAAAAAAATTCATTGTGGTTGGTTGAGTGTGCTTCAGAACAATAGTTATTTCCACTTAAAAGAAATTCTAACCTCCATTTTTAAAAAATAGATCAACCATCATTCTCAATTAATTACAAACATCTCATGTAATGAGATGGACCAATCACTTTTCTAAGCTCTATATAAATATCATGATCAATATAGATCTATGATGAAACATAAAATATGCATTTCAGGAGAAAATTATCATACCTAACTAGACAGTTCCTACACACATCTAGGTTGCATTCACACTTGGTTGCAAATAAGGGACATTGTTAGCTTCAACATTGACTCTAAGCATAATGAAAACCTTTGAAATGGTTCTTACAATTCTTGGAACATTCTCTATTTTACATCCCAAGCCAATCCCCTTCGTGGAGGAACTGATCCCTTGCACTATCATTTCCCATACTAGTATTTCAAGCCAATTCCCAGATTGATACATGTATCTCAACCATAGGTTGAAATATATCACAACCCTCGATCCAAGTTCAATCTTACAGTTGTGTGGAGAACCTAACTTCAACACCTAAAGGATGTCAAGTGATCTGTAAACGAGGGACTTATATTCCACTCACTACACCAACATGTATCATATGCAGAAGTTTGTTTCTTAGCTTTGTTTCGGACTCATATAAAGAGATCTATCTTCTAGAGGCTATTAGTTATTTGTTCCTCTTTCCTATACCCTATATAAGGTTCTATGTTCTCCTAATGAATACAAGGCCTTTATTCACAATGTAGTCTGCACACATCAACCAACTCTACTCTGGATTGATTGGTTGGATTCTTCTCTATGTAAACTTCACACAAGGACCTAGTTGACAATGCAAAGACAAATAAACCTTAGTTTTCAATGTAATAATAACACGTACGCATGTTTTCTAGTATGACAAAAGGAAATTCTAAGTTCTATATTCTATGTTCAGTGTACTATGAAATGTCAATACCACTATCCATCAACAATTTCTCATGGTTACTCTTTATTCTTTCTTTCATTCACTAGCACTGATATAGAAGCATTGTTTCATAATTTTAAATGCCTTCAATATTTGGACTACTACTCCAATTCAATTCTTTATATTTCACACCTATGATCTAGTATTCATATGGAATCCACTTTTATCTTCCACATGCAAGAATATGTTGGCTATAACCCAACCCTGTCACTTTACCCATGGCGTTCATGTCTATTGCATGATATTTGGAATGATTAACTTGGACTAGAGTCCTACGCACAATTGTTTACTTAACCCAACAATGGGATGGAATATATAGACATGAAATTTTTTAAACATCCTTGGATCAAGTCTAATAGTAAACATAAGTATCTTGACATTTTCTTTTAGAGCTAAAAAGGGTTGAACAATGGTTCCTGCAGGTACACAATTGTTTTGATAAATTGAACGAGCAACAGTCATGTGACTACCATTTACACCACTAGATAAGGAAACATGATTTGTTGTCTCTTGCTTCATATAAAACTCAGACCAAAATGAATCCAAATGGCCATAATACATGGTGGAACTACAAAATCTGATCATGTAAACCTTCAATATGTGTAATCAATACCGCTAGTTAAGGACTGCAATCCATCCAATCAACTTCCTTCCAATCGAAAACATCTCTACAGGATTTAATTATTCATACATGGAATTCTTCATTAAGACAATGGATCCATTCACTAGTAGTTATTAAACATGAATAAGCATCAACAATCTCACAAGAAAAATTGAACATCACAAACATAGAGAAATCTTAGCACAATACAAGGAATAATGGACACGATGTTTACCCTCAAATCCCAATTGGGAGAACCATCTTTGAATGAGTCTCAATGTTTCATTCAAAAATATTTGGTTACAATGATATTCATCCTCCTCTTCATGGCCAAAATACCCTTTGATAATGAGAGTGAAGGAAGAAATAGGGAGAGTTGGGGGGTAGGGGGAAGGCCAACAACCATGCACCTTCACTTCCCATTCCTCAGACTTCTCTCCCATTCAAGTTTATTATTACATTTAATCCTCTATTTTTCTATCATCACATATGAATTGGATCTGATCCAATGAATGGGTGAGACTCAGTAATTGCAAGCCAATTCAACAATTAATGAAGGTTAAGCTATGTAAGAAATGTAAATGTGAAAGTTGAATGAAAAAAATGAGAATGTGTGAGGAAAATATAGAATTAAATGTAATAAGAAAACCGAATAGGAGAAAAGGCCAAGGAATGGGAAGTAAAAGGGCATGGTTGTTGGCCTTCCCCCTACCCCCCAACTCTCCCTATTTATTCCTTCACTCTCATTCACAAAGTGTATTTTGGCCAAGAAGAGGAGGATGAATAACATTGTAACCAAATATTGTTGAATGGATCATTGACCCCCATTTGAAGCTAGTTTTCCCATTTGGGTTTCTAGGGTAAACATTGTGTCCATTATGCCTTGTATTGTGTTAAGATTTCTCTATGTTTGTGGTGTTTAGTTTTTCTTGTTAGATTGTTGATGCTTATTCATGTTTAATCATTAATGGTGAATGCAAGCATTGTATTAATGGAGAATTCCACGTACTAATAATTGACTCTTGTCGATACGTTGTCAATTGGAAGGAAGTTGATTGGATGGATTGCAGTCCTTAACTAACAATCTTTGTTACACATTGAAGGTGTGCATGCTCAATTTTTGTAGTTCCACCAACATATTATGGCCATCTAGCTGCATTTTAGTCTGGGTTTTATATAAAGGTAGATACATCCAATCATGGTTCTTTATCTAGTGGTGTTCCTAATAGTCACATCATTGATGCTCATTTAGGTTATAAGAGCACCTGTGTACCTACAAGAACCATTGTTCAACCTTTGTTAGCTCTGAAATAAAATGTCAAGAGAGTTACATTTTACTGTTAGAATTGGTCCATGGATGTTTAAAATTTTCCATGTCTATATATTCCATCCCATTGTTGGGTTAAGTAAGAAATTGTGTGAAGGACTCTAGTCCATGTTAAGCATGCCAAAGATCATGCAATAGACATGAACACCGTGGGTAAAAGTGATAGGTTTGGGGTGTAGCTTAAATATTCTTGCATGTGGTAGATAAAAGTGGATTCCATATGAAGAATATATTAGAGGTGTGCAAGATCAAGCATTTAGTTGGGGTAGTGGCCCAAATATTGAAGGCCTTTGGAATTCTGAAAATTTGTATGCTTCTATATCAGTTCTAGTGAATGAAAGAAAGAGAAGAGAACACCCTTGGGATATTTTTTATGGATAATGGTATTGACCTCACAATACATCGAACATAGAATTTAGAACTTAGAAGACCCCCTTTTCATATTATACAAAAGGGGCACATGTTATATTGCATCGACAACTAAGGTTTATTTTTGTTTGCATTGTCATGTAGCTCCTTATGTGCATGTTACTTAGATAATAAGACAACTAATCATTCTAGAGAAAAGTTTTTTGATGTGTGTGGGCTACATTGTGAAAAAAGGCCTTGTAGTTATCAAAAGAATGGATAACCTTGTACAGGGCATAGGATAGAGGAATAGAGGCCTAGTATCCTTTAGGAGCAAATCTATTTACATGTTTGTAAAAAAAAGCTGAGAAACATAATTTCGCACAAGATCCATGTTGGTGAAGTGAGTGGTATCGAAGCAATTGCATCCTTAATCATGACACAACTATCATAACTTTGAAGAGAAAATTGCAAACCTCAACATAGATAAAGAAAGTGGAGAAATGTTGGAAGACCTAAATGCCAACAATGCTTATCTTTGAGAGGAGAATGAACATTTGAAGGAGTAGGACCAGATGTTCAACAAGAGGATGGAAGAGATGGAAAAGCACCTTGAGACCTCTATCAAATTGTCTCCAATGCTTAATAAATAGTTTAAAGAACACCAAGACTCCCTCACTATGGTCATGAAAAATTGGGACAAGCATAGAGCATAACTTGTACACCTTAGTGAGAAGGCCATCCATATGGATAGCTAGAAAGAGGATAGGCTCACGAAGATGATGATGCAGCTACAAAAAGAGTTGGAAAATAATAAGGAGGCATTGGCAAGGTTCCAAGTAGTTTTCCACTAGCACCGATAAGTAGGAAACCTTCCATTGCCACTACAAATGTCAGCACAATCATCAAGACCACCTTGGTAAGCTCACCTTCCATAAACATTTCTATAGAGAGAAATGGTGATTTTGAAAATCATACTGGAGGCATTAGTTCCAAGATATTAAGGTATATGGTCTACGATGGAAAAGGGATAGCAAAGAAAATACAAGGTATCTTGAGTCCCATTGTAGCTACATCATGGGTCAAGCATGAAGGTCTAGTCTTTGATGGAATAATTTAAAATCCCAAGACCATGAAAACCAAGACAAATTTGTGAAGGGAAAAGACATGCCATAATTATCCTACTCATTAGAAGAGAGAGTAGTAGTACATGAAGGTGGAAACCCACTACCGCCTCACCCTTCTTGTGGAAGATTAAAGAAGGGTGGAAATGATAAGAGCTTGAAGACTCAACTTGCACCATCACTCAAAAGAACAACAAGTCAATCAACTGGGGAAAGAAGAAAATGAAAATACAAAGATGAATGCATTAGACATGACACCTCTTGTTTGACATTGTTTCAAGAGGAAATTCCACATTATTGTGAATTGTTGGTACTCGACATGTTCATTCTATGGAAATAAAGGAAATTGTGAGGCAGGTTGTTGGGAGAGGCAAGCCACATGAAACAAGCTAGATTAATTTTAAAGGAGAAATGACACAAGACTTCCCCAATCCAAAAATGAACATAGAGACACATGGAGAGGAGGATCATTGTCAATTAGCCATTGTAGCAGCAGCATGAACTTTTTCCACCACTGCAAGTTGAGTGGACATTGGGCAATGAAGTGTTGACCACTTCACCTAGAGATTCACCCTATAAATTGGAGTATCAAGTGGAGAGTGTGGAAAGTGAATTCTAACAAAGATGGAGATTTGGTTGCATCTTCAATTCAAGGAGAAGAATTTTTCCAAGTAATGATAGTGGCATAGGAGGTCTGTGTCACCAACAAGATTTTTCCAATGTTTTTTTTCGACCTTGCATCAAAAGAATTCATTATTGAAGATGTGTTGGATATTATTTCACAGTGATCAATGAAATTTGGAGTTCTTGAGAACTCCACTATGTGCTTGCAAGCATGTGCAACAATTATAAAGTTGTTTCCATGTCAGGAATAAATTGATCCTAGCAGAGGAATGCAACCACACTTCCCTTGAGGAGTTGTTACATGATCGCAGTGTGTTGGGGTCACACTGAACAAGAATACCAACATTCAACTTAACTTCATAATTTCCAAGATGGAACATTTCCAAGATAGAGAGAGATGGGAATGAGTGTTGAGTCAAGAGTTCATATCTAGAGATTTCTTAAAGTTGACAATTAGTGAGATGATTTATGTTGTGAGGACAATTGATCCATAGCCATAGCTAGAGCCAGTAGCCATAGCCATGAGATAGAACTAAATCTAGAGTCATATTTATTCCTAAAATCCATAGTCAAGGCCATGTTCCATACATAAGGCACATTGATCTAGATTGGTTTCCTTAAGCTTTTGGAGACCAAAAGACTCTAAATGTGGAGGTGTGATTTGAAATGGATATGATCCAATGAATGGTTTAGAATAAATGTTTGCACGTCAATTAAACACTTAAAAGGGGGTTTTTGAGCATAGACTTATACTGAGAAGGGGAGGGGAGGGCAGGGGGGGAGGTGGATCATTAAAATATTTGTTTATACTTTTACAAACATTCATCAACCATAAGAAAAAAATCACTTATGAGATTTATTAACTGCAGAACATAGAACACAAGGTACCAACTTACTCTTATAGATTTTCATAGACACCAATCTACTGGAGACACCAATCCCCATCACTAAGAACCAACTTAGAAAGAGACACAAATCTCTTTGTTTGAGTGGCACCAACCTACTCTTACATATATTCGCAAACACCAATATATTGGAGACACCAATACCCACTACTAAGCACCAAATTAGCAAGAGAAACAAGTCCCTTTGTGAGCCACACCAACATTCATCGAGTTTTATTGTTACTTCTTCCTTCACCAAGTCTACTTGTCGTTTCTTGCTACACCAGGTTTACTCATTGCTTCTTCCTTCACTAGTTTTGTGCACTACTTCTGCATTTAACAGGTTTGACCAAAATTTGAATTTTCAAATGGTAACTTTCCCAAAGATTTATATTTTGGGCCTCTTCCCAAGAATGAACTTTTATAGCATACCACATATCCAATTTTGCAAATCTGATTTTGATATTTTTCCTTAAGGTAATTTTTTATGTCTCTTATGTTCTCTTAAAATTTCACAGTCTGAAGAGTCCTAGAAAATAAGTTATAGAGAAAATTCCAAGTCGACTTGTTTGAAACTAATCTCAGGACCATTCAGAAACCTTAACTTTCATAGAACATATCTCAGAAAGTACAATGAAACAAAATCTATTTTTTTTTACTTGAGGTACTTTTGTATATCTCCTCTATTTTTTAAAAACTTTATAGTATGAAGAGTCCCATAAAATAAGTTATAGTGAAAATGCCAAAATGTCACGTTTGAAACTAATTTTAGGAGCATTCAACAACACTCACTTCCATAGAGAATATTTTTGAAATTATAGCAAATCAACATCTGAAATGTTTACCATATGTACCCAAAGATATCTCCTTCTGCTCTTCAAAATTTCAAGGTTTGAAACGTACTAGAAAATAATTTATAGTGAAAGTGCCAAGATAACCTATTTAAAACATGAGAATTCAAGAATCCTAACTTCCACAAGGCATATCTCTGAAAGCATAGAGAAATAACATTTAAATTTTTTACCACATGTACCTAGACATATCTCCCAAATCTCTTCAAAATTTGTAGGTCTAAAACATCCCATACATCCCATAAAATAAGTTATCATGAAAATGCCAAGCTGACCTGGGATTAATTTCGCAACTCTTCCCTTTTGGAATGATATTCAATCTTTTTTGATCCATTTTTCACACACAGACCCTTTCTCTCATACTTTATCTTTTTATACTTTTTCATAACCCTTCATGAAGGGACATGTCCATTAATTAAATAATTAATTCCCATGTTTTATTTTCTTTTCCAAATACCATGGGAAAATTGTTGAAGGAAAATCTCCCTGCGGACAGGTAGATCTCCTCAAAGAGCTAGACTCTTAACTCTAAGACAGAAAGTGCTTATCATGGTCACTGACTTCCTTTTAGATCTAGGTGGACTAGTGTGTGAGGAGGAAGGAGAAAAGAGGTACCTTTTGCCGGTGTTTGTCCCTATACGCTCCGAGTTGAGCTACAATCTTTCGCTCCTCCATGGATCCTGTAGACAAACAAAGTATGACCACTTCCTGCTCTATCAAGATTAGTCCGAAATAGGTCTATCTACTAAAGAGACAAATTCATGTGAGATTGAACACGAATTAGAAAGAAACAGACCAAGCAAATTATATTAATGAGGACAAAACATTGCTTACAGTCGTAGATGGATTGCAGCAGTTTCGTCAAGTCCTCCTTGTCTACCCCTTGCTCAAAAGATCCATGATCCAAATGATGGTAGCTTCACCAATTGCTCCCTATGAGATCATAGGTCTCTTGCTTCCAAATCATCTATGTTGCAGCACCACTTATAAGATCATAAGTTTGGTGTGATTCTCCCTTTTCAGTCCCCTTTCACCATTAGAAAGCTTGCTTATATAGCCTTGGAGAGGCTCAACAACTTGAGATATCCTTGGGGTGAGTTGAGTATTTTCCTCCTCCAGTTAGAGATCTGCCCTAAGATCATGGATTGATTGAGAATTTGAACCCAACTACCTTCTAAGAATGAAAAGATCCTTCCTCCATTCTTCTCAACAAATCAACTGCTGCCTAAAATAGGTAGCGCTCCCTCAAAAGGGCACTCAGAGCGCTATAACGCTCCCTAGTAGTGTATAGGGGCCAGCACTCCTGAGGGTAGGAGAACTCCTGCAAAAGGGCTGAAGCAGCGCTATAACGCTCCTTGATGGCTTATGGGGGGGCGCCAACACTCCTGAGATAGTTATAAGGGAGCGCTCCCCTCCAAAAACTCAGTTTTTTTAGTGTTTTTAGATGGCAAAAGGTTCATGAGCCCAGTTAACCTTTCCTCCTCTTCCAAATAAAGTGTTTGACATGTGTCAAGTGTCCTCCTGATGTCGTTTACAGGCACGACACAAGCATTATGGAAGTATGCTTCCCTGACACTTGCGACACTTGTGAGAAAAATGCGACACTTGTGACCTTTGTAATGACGACACTTGCGACACTATCAAAGTGAGTATTTTTTATGTGTAACAGATTGCCCCCTAAAGTATGAAGTTAGAAGATAGGAACTAATAACTGAAATGCTTTGTAGACTTTCAAGCAAGGGTATAGATGCAGAGAACTTGACAGAAACTGCACACAAACATCCAACAAATATTATGACATGTTTCAAACCCAAGGTAGTCATACCTATGCTTGGGTGATAAAGAATTGCAAGGTATGGCCGCCATAAAATACATTGCGGATCCATAATTATACTGATAAAAAGGTATAGCCACTGAAAGTACACTATGGATCTATACTCCCATGACCTGAACTGATTGTAGCCACGAAGAATACACAGTGGATCTACAAGATGACAAGACATAGCCACGACCAATACAAAGTGGATCTATGTAATAGTATATGTGTCATTGTTCAAGAGAAACTCCTTTGCAACTTGGGCAAAGTACATATCAAAGTGATCACTCAACCCAGGGTCTTCTTATCGATCCTGATGTAGTACGAATCTAACCATGTGAATAGATGTCCTGATGTCGAACATGGCAGAAACCACTTGATTACTGGTCAATGATGTAAACCGTTAACAAGCGCGAGGGAAATCACCATTTATGTCAATGATTCCCAAGGTACTTTAGTACATTCCAACGAATGTGAATGGATGAGCTGAATTCGAACATCCGTGGAATCATCCGATCAGAGGTCAATGATGTAAATCCACTGTCGAACGTGAGGAGGCCTTCCATTGAGGCATGCAGGTCCCAAAGTACTAACTGGTTTCTATGTCTAATTCCTGGATAATGTGTTGAAGTCGACATGAATAGGCTCGTCGAAGGAGGGCTTTGATGTATCTCCCATCAACGACACGAAATAGACACAGAGATGTAATTGGTAGATCAAATGAACATGGACTGACACAGGTATTGAGACAAGATATTTTTGATGGCTGACTCTTGAGGCGGATACTTCCTTTGAACACTGAGGCACAACAACAGAAACATGACATGGACCAAAACTTGATGATGTAGTGGATGCTGTGACTTAAGTCAGGTGACCCAGAGGAGTGAAAGAAACTCAAAGGATTGGCTCAGTGCAGAGGTTCAGTGGATTGTAATGCGTAAAAAAGACAAAGTGTCTTGTTCAAGGGCAACTCTAAGAGTTACTTGATAATGTTCTCAAGAAACTGATTGGCTTGCTTCTTTCAATTTTTTCCCCCAACCAAATAGACGATTACCTCTTTTTAATTTAACGAGCTTGAGGAGGATAACACATGCTCGATAAAACTCACATTCGGTAAGTTCCTCTTCCTTTGTTTAACGAATTGGAAGAAGTAAGGGTTCGATCCCATATGGGTCTGTCGAAGTTTTGTTTAGCGAGTCCAAAGACAGAAAATTCGAAGGTTTTTCATGATTATAGAGTCTGGAAAAACACTTAAAAGAGAACTCTCTCAGTTCATTTTTCGTAAAGTAGTTTGACGAGACCGAAAAAGAAATAAACTATTGCTCAACAGACGTTTTCTTCAAATACTTTAACGAGCATGAAGAGAACAAGGTCTCTCGGTAATCTTTTCATGTTTAGAGAGTATGAAAAGGACTTAAAGATGACTCCAATGTTGTCATTTTTCGTAATGTTAGTCTCGTGAGGCCGAAAAAGAGATAAATTATCACTCGAAAGATGCCCTTTCAAACCGTTTAACGAGTGGAAAAAGAAGCAAGATCACTCGGAAATCTTTTCATGTTTAGAGAGTCTGAAAAGATCTTAAAGGAGACTCCAGGGGATTCCTTTTTCGTGTATCCATACAGGTCCGAAAAAGAGATAAAAGTCTACCTGAATGCATTCTCATGTATTTACGAGAATGAGAAAGAACAAAGACTAAGCTCGGTATGCCCCCAGCGTGAAAGCTAGTGGTTTAACTCTAGAAAGATCATCAAAGGCTGGAGACATGTCCTCCAAGCTTCGATTCATGCACCGAAGGAGAAGGGTGGATGAAAAGAAGGTTCAAGAGAGGTGACTATTTCATTTTTTAGCGAGCTTGACATAGGAAAATAACTATGCTCAAGACCTCTATTTCATTTTTTAACGAGTTTGCCACAAAGAAGAGAAACCATGCTCATAGTTTCGTCTGGATCATGGCTTCCAAGAGGATAATGCTCGGGAAGGGTACCATGTCAATGGATAGAACATGGTCATGGCCTCTAGGAGATCTTCGCTAGATGGAATATAATCACTCGAGAAGGAACACATGTCGAGGGTCACGATAGAAGGAAGGAGATCAGGCTCCAATAATCCTACCGAAGAAATCACCATGTCCACTACCGGATCCAAATTATCGGAAGTTGAAAGCATGGGAGATGGTGAAAAATCAACACCAAGAGGGGAGATAGACGGTATATCTGTCCGAATTTCTTCACGAGGGGAAAAAAGAGGATCGGTGACAGTTATTATCCCGAGGTAACTTGTCAATGCGAAACATTGTCGGAATAGATTCATCCGAAGGAAAAGTTGGGGAAATGTAGTCAATCGCAGACGACAAGGAACTCAACCGTGATTGCATCAAGGAAACGTCAGGCGCCAATAGATGTTGGTCATCTGACGAGGGAGAAACGGATTGGGTAGAAATGTATGATGGTTCAGTTGGACTAAGTGGCACGGTGTCACTTAGTGCATTGAATTCCAACAGACGAGGTACAATCCAAGGGTCATATGATTCCAAAGATTGATAAGCCGCGGTCGAAATCATATCGACGGTGTCAATGTGATGTGTAGTCGGTGGAAGTGGTGTAGGGAAGGTACCCATGAGGCTAGAATCTTTTAGTAAGCCAACACCAATGCTTTCATACGTGATCTTGTGGTCTCCCAAGAAATGAATATTGTTGGTAGCGGGAGTGTGAGCATCGGTCGTGCAAAAATCCAACTGATCAACAGTGACAATTTTTCCCTGATGAGGAAATTGTACACATCAAAAGACCGATGAGGCAACGAAAATCATAGCATAAAACCAACTTCTTCCAAGTAACAAGTTGTAATCGAGGGGAGCATCGACCACCTTGACATCAACAGTAATAGTTTTTCCACCCAATTGGATGGGAAGGGACTGTAAAATCCCATGGGGATGAAAACCTCGCCCATCGAAGGCCCGTAACATCGTTGGGGATCTATTGAGTGCTAGTGATTTTAAACCTCTCCAACACACTAAAGACATGACACAAGTTGAGCCTCTCTCATCCAAAATAGTTCGATGGATTTGTTGATTGTGAACAACAACATCAACTTGGAAAACAAGTTGGTGGGAGAGTCGAGATGCATAATTATCCAAGTTAAACATGATCTGATTGGACGACTCAGGATCAACAACGCTAAGAGCGGTCAAGAGCGTTCTACGTTGACTGGGGCAGTGCTGTAGAACTTCTAAAGAAGACATAGCACATGGTGCTTGAGCCAAATCTTCAACAATGTTGTAGTTTTGGGCAGCACGTGAACTAGGATTAAAGGTAGCTTTGCGGATAGTGCTCTTAGGAGGGCGTAAGATAGAGTCGAACGTGGGTTTCTCAATCTGAAGTGGTCCAGATGGAGGATTCATCGATGGAAGACTAACGGAGGATGATGATGGATCCGGTAAAGTGCCGGCACCGTTAGTGTCTTTTCCTTTGTCAGGGTTACCTGGTGTGTCGTAGGTCTTAGAACGAGTGGTCAAATTGATCCCATTAAACATATAAATATGTGCACTCGACGAGGCCTCATCATTAGGATCGCTAGAACTTCCCCCAAAAGAGGGGGTTTGAGCAACCATGGATTGTTGCTACGGAAAAGGTTGAGTAAGCACAACGGGTTGTGACTTCCCTTGGAAAATTTTGGCCACTTCATTGCGAAGTGGACAATCTCGAGTGTATTGATCATCACCACAAATGATACACGGGAATTTCAGTTTTCGTTGTGGTTGCTTTTCGATAGTAGGTGTTTGATTTTTGGGTTGTTCATTATTATTTTTTGATTTATTCTTTGTCTTCTTCTTACCTCCGGATTGTTGTGAAGAGGCAAATTGAACTGCATTCATCTCAGAGATCTAGGTTTGGGAGGAGATAGAAGAGGGTGTAGTCGATTTGGAAAGAGATTGAGTTTTGACGGAACTGATAACACCATCCGCATGAGATGAGGATGATGGCTTAGAAGGATCGGTATTAGCGCGAGCAACATTCGGAAGCGAATCATACAAAGTACCAGACTGGGAATAAACCAAATCTAAGTACTGAGCCCGAGCGATGGCTTGTTCCTCTGTGACCGCACCACCCATAGCGACATCGCGAGCGATCGGGGGTAATAGTGATTTAGTAAAACATTCTGCCAAGAGCATGTCAGGAATGACTACCTTGATCATCTTTCGTCATCGCCTCCACTCATGAATATGGTCAAAGATATGCACAAAGTTAGTTTGACGAAGGGAGGTCAAGAGTTCAGTACCCATCTCATAGAGAATAGGTAGTTGAAAGTGCGTGAGGAAAGACATGGCAAGGGAATTAAAATCATGAAAATAAGCATGTGGTAGTTCAATATACCACTTTGCTACCGAACTGGTAAGTGTTCGCTGGAAAAGATGCAAACATGCAGAATCATCCATGAGGGAGTTTGATGAACACCACAAATGGAAAGTCATCACATGTTTGTTTGGATCTTCGCCAGGGTTTCCGTCAAATTTTGGAATATCAGAAGGAAGTTTAGCTGGAATGACTGGCCAAACCGGTGAATGAGAAATAGGATTATTAGTTAACCGAGACAAGTTTGAGATATCCAGAGTCGCAAGGAAAGGTAGTTGTCGGTTAATTTGCGAATGATACTGGTGCGGCATTGAAACACCAGTAGGACCATAGACTGGGTTAGGTGGATAGTTGTAACCAGTAGGTCCTCCTACATACGGTTGTTGTTGGCCAGGATAAGTAGGATTCGATGGTGCATGAGAAACATGGGCATAACCCGGTGGGTTCTGAACATTATAGGCCGGGTGATTTATTTTCCCGTGAGGAGGATAAACATTTTGGCCTTGAGAATGGTAAGGAGTAGATCCCAGAGGTGGATACACATGAGGCCCATAAGGAGGGTAAGACTGTGGTCTCGGAGGACTCCAGGTGGTGTTTTGGATACCGCCCGGATAAGATTGCCCGTAAGACGTCCCGGAAGGGATAGGATTGGATACTCCTCCTAGTGGGTTATTATACAAGTGCCCCCCAACGTGGGGTTGGGTAAAAGTGCCTCCTGAAGATACTCCCCAGGATTGTGAAGGGTTTCCAACAAACGAGGGTTGCCCCCCTGCTAGCGGTGGATTTATGACCGGGGTTTGATTGGCAAACGGAGGTTGCCCTCCAGGAGGAGCCTGAACAAGGGGCTATCCCCCGGGAGGGGTAGGCCCGCCATGGAAAGTTAATCCTCCAGGAGGGAAAGGTATGTTGGATGGTGGTTTCTCTCCAGCTGGTTGTGTTTGGCCAGTAGGGGTCTGCATTATCTGGTGAGAAGATGTCCCAGCAGGATCGTGTGGAACATGCAACGTTGTAGAGTAAAAACTTGTAGAAACAGGGGTAGAGATTGAAGTGCTTTGGGGATGAGTAGAGGTGATGAGTCCAGCATTAGGATGGACTTGTGATGGCGTGGCAGTAGAGTGAATAACCTGATCGACTGGGTGATTCATGGTTTGACTGGATGGTCCTGTTTCACTAGGAGGGTCATGGGGGTGAAAGGGTTGTCGAATAGATTCAAAATGTTCATAGAGATCGCGTCCCGATGAAGTCCTCCATATAGAACGAGCAGGTGTGGGATTGGTTTCTACTACGGTGCTAGGAAGAACAAGAGTCCTATACTCGTCACCAAAGATTGGTTCCATGGATCCCATATATGTTTCGGTAAAGATCCTCTTCGGTAATCGTGGGACTTATTCGTCTATGACATTCCCAAGGGAGTCTAAACGAACCAAAAGTGGTTTGAGAGGAGTGACCAACACAAGGGTGGTGGGATTTTCAACCGTGATCAAAGCGTCTTCTAAGTTATCTATCGAAGGAGCAATAGCACTTCCAGTGTTAGATTGATTTTCTACCTCTCTACGGTAGTTGTCTTCTAGAGGGTTAGGAGGTAAGGGTTGATATCCTTTCGGAGGAAGCCCTTGCATCCTACGTGATCGGTGAAGACCTTTATCGTCTACGGGCTCAATTGTGGAGAATAACAGAACACACTGAAAATCTAGGCCAACTAACAAAAAGAAACAGCATGCGCTAATGAAATCTAGGAATCAACCAAGCAAACAAAACTTCTCTCGATGACCATACTAGTTGGTGATGAAATCCAACGTCGCGTGATCAAGTCAAGAAGGGGCTGGGATATGGTGGAACAATTACAATGGAGACCTGCTTAATGGACTTACGCCTTGGTGCAAGCTTCCACGCAGTAATTGTGGATTTACCCTCCAAGGAGCCCGAGTGAGTTTGACCAATGTCTGTTCCAGGTACAGTGAGACTTCCCTTCACCATCACCTTGTGTAAGTACCTAAAGATTATGGCAACTGAAGATACCAATTTGCAGTGAGTCCCTGGGCGGGTACAGTCGACAGTCTGATCTGAAACGTATGGGCAGGATAACAAGTCCGAAATCAACCCGAAAGGCTCCCACACATAATCGTGGGTATACCTTCTAGTGACCCCCAATATATGATCCGAACACTACAAACAGTTGAACCACGAAGGGATAATCTTCGTAATTCACCTGAATGCGACCTCGTGCGTAACCCCTGTGTGAGAGGGGGATCCCAGAAAACCAATACGACAATTGGATTTGACTCTCCCTAACTCATGATGCTAATGTTTGTTTTGAAAAATTTGGTGAGTTGTACTCACAGCCTAATCCAAAGTGCTAACCCTAGTCCACTGTTGGTGGAAGATCCTAAAAACAAAAGTGTTCTAGATAGTTTTTAATTAGCGTTTGTTTTATAGTTGTTCTTTACTCAAAGGGTGTACGAAAGTGAAACTGATGGAATGATGACTCAATGCCCAAAAAGATTCATAGAATATGATAAGCAATCATTTCTTTTCAATGAATGCCTACGTAAGGGAAAGAGAAGGAGTCGTTTTCACTTTCAAACACTAATATGAAAAGTCCTCTATCAATTAATTCTCAATCGAATCCAATGCAATGCTAAAACATTTTCAAAAATGCCTTCTAATATGCAAATCAAGCACTAAAATGTATCTTTTTCGTTTGTATGTGAATGATAACTAATTCAATGCGAAAAACTTCTCTTATCAACTACCTTTTCAGATCAAGGAGATTCAGACAAGTATGATCAGATTTCGCACACACAACACACACCCTCTTGCTGTGATTGAAGCAAGAAGAAAAAAAAAGACAAAAGATGACAAAGCAAACTCAAACAATTCACACAAAAGAGAGGTGTTCAAAGAACAATGACCTAAAAAAACTAGGTGAGAAGAGTCACAGACTTCAGATGTCCTTTAGTGGAGTTCCCGCTTAGTCGGATAGGAGAGGGAAAAACAACAGATCGATTTCAAACTCTCAACAGCAAAAACTCAAAAATAATGAAGAAGGGCATAAAATATGAACAACAAGGTGTTTAATTCTCAGTAGGAAGGATGTCAAAGTTCAAAGGAAGAATCATTGAATCACAAAGCAGCTCAGCAAGTGAAGAAACAGGGTCTGGACCCCCAGAAAATGCATTTTTCGAAGAGATTTTGTGAAAAAAGGGGCTAGCGCTCTGGTGTAAGGGACACCAGGGCGTTAGAACACTCTGTCCAACACTTCCAAGGAGTGTTGGTGCTCTTCTAACATGGGCACAGGGGATCCAGGCTAAAAAAACTCATAAAAATTTCAAAAAAACCAAAATTTCAGTCAAATTTTGACAGTCAAGTAGAATGTGATGGGGTAAAGAGTCAATCAGCAAGTGCAATCAGATATGAAGGGGTGAACAAGGTAGGAAAACAAACAAAGGGAAATACAAGGTCTAATGAGGAAAAATCAAAACCAAAAGTTTCAATTCATTCCCCAACGGAGTCGCCAATTTCTGTTGAAGGAAAATCTCCCTGCGGACAGGTAGATCTCCACAAAGAGAGACTCTTAACTCTAAGACAGAAAGTGTTTATCATGGTCACTGATTTCCTTTTATATCTAGGTGGACTAGTGTGTGAGGAGGAAGGAGAAAAGATGTACCTTTTACCGATGTTTGTCCCTGCATGCTCCGTGTTGAGCTACAATCTTTCGCTCCTCGATGAATCCTGTAGACAAACAAAGTACGACCACTTCCTACTCTATCAAGATTAGTCTGAAATAGGTCTATCTACTAAAGAGACAAATTCATGTGATATTGAACATGAATTAGAAAGAAACAAGCCAAGCAAATTATATTAATGAGGACAAAACATTGCTTACAGTCGTAGATGGATTGCAGCAGTTTCGTCAAGTCCTCCTTGTCTACCCCTTGCTCAAAAGATCCACGATTCGAATGATGGTAGCTTCAACGATTGCTCCCTATGAGATCATAGGTCTCTTGCTTCCAAATAATCTATGTTCTAGCACCACTTATAAGATCATAAGTTTGGTGTGATTCTCCCTCTTCAGTCCCCTTTCACCATTAGAAAGCTTGCTTATATAGCCTTGGAGAGGCTCAACAACTTGAGATATCCTTGGGGTGAGTTGAGGATTTTCCTCCTCTAGTTAGAGATCTGCCTTAAGATCATGGCTTGATTGGGAATTTGAACCCAACTTCCTTCTAAGAATGAAAAGATCCTTCCCCCATTCTTCTCAACAAATCAATTGCTGCCTAAAATAGGTAGCACTCCCTCAAAAGGGCACTCATAGCGCTATAACGCTCCCTAGTAGTGTATAGGGGAGCGCCAACACTCCTGAGGGTAGGAGCGCTCCTGCAAAAGGGCTGAAGTAGCGCTATAACGCTCCATGATGGCTTATGGGGGGTGCCAACACTCCTGAGATAGTTATAAGGGAGCGCTCCCCTCCAAATACTCAGTTTTTTGAGTGTTTTCAGATGGAAAAAGGTTCATGATCCCAGTTAACCTTTCCTCCTCTTCCAAATCAAGTGTTTGACATGTGTCAAGTGTCCTCCTAATGTCGTTTACAGGCACGACATAGGCATTATGGCAGTATGCTTCTCTGACACTCGCGACACTATCAAAGTGAGTATTTTTTATGTGTAACAAAAATACCCAAACCCATGGGTTTGAATCTACCATTTCACTTTTAATTTTTCACATGCACCTTGTTTTTTAATATATATTTACACCTATATATATATATATATATATATATATATATATATATATATATATATATATATATATATATATATATATATATATATATATATTGGAAATTATCTATGTATTTTAATGCCGTAATATGACATTAATGAAAACATTAATCCTTTGAAATCATTGGAAATAATTCCAACAATCTCTCCCTTTGCCATTGATGACAATCTTGCAACAAAACACATAGTTCACTAGCCATAGAAATAATTCCCCCCCTATATACAACTCTCCCCCTTTGAAATCAATGACAAAGGGATGCTCCCCCTAAGATCATGATTATTCTTAAGAACTTAGTGATGAGATGGATATTACTCCCAATTTCTATTTGAGATATTCAATTGTCTCTTTGGGAAGGGGTTTTGTGAAAACAACTGCATTATGTTTTGTGGTGACAATATATTCCAACTTGAAATTATATTCTTCTACTTGTTCTCTTAAGAGGTGATACTTGATTGGAATATTCTTTGTTTTTGAGTGCGTAATAAGATTCTTTGAAATATTTATTGCGCTTGTGTTGTCACAAATTATTGATATTGGATGATCATATTCTATCTTAATATATTTCATTAATTGCTTCATCCAAAGAACTTATGTGCAACATGATGTTGTTGCTATATACTTAGCCTCTGCTATGGATAGAGAAACTAAATATTGTTTATTTCTCAACTAGGACACTAGAATGTTTCCTAGAAATAATGCTCCTCCACTTTTTCTTTTCCTATCATCAACACTGCCTTCCCAATCCACATCCATATATGCTATTAAAGTAAAATATTCACCTCTTGCGTACTACAATCCAAAATCTAAGGTTCCCTTTAGACATCTAAATATTCTTTTCACTTATTGCACATGATTTCTTTTGGTGCAACTTCAAACCATGCAACCAATCCAATTGCTTGCATAATATTCGACCTTGATAACATCATACATAGTAGTCATCATATATAGTATCCATTAGATATAGTAGGCTGCCAATAATTGACCTGTACAATGTTTGATTTTCTTCCATAGATTCATCATCTTCACTCAATTTACAACTTATGACCATGGGTGTGCTAATTGGTGCACAATCTTCCATTATGAACTTCTTCAACATTTATATACTTGGTTTGTGAAATGAATATACCTTTTTTGAATTGAAAAATCTATAAACCAATAAAGAATGAAAATTCACCAAGCATAGACATCTCAAATTCCTTTTGTGTTTGTATTGCAAACTATTTCTCCTCTAAAAATGATGTCATTTACATAAACCACAACAATCAACTAGTTTTCTCTTATTGTCTTGATGTAGAGATTATTTTTAGCAATTCCTCTTTTGAAGCATTGTTGTTGTAGATATTTTTCAAGTCATGAATACTAGGCTTTGGGAACTTGTTTTATCCCATAAAGTGTTTTCTTCAATCTGCATACATGATCCTTATTTTTTTATAATTATAATCCTTCTAGATGTTCAATGTATACTTATTCGCTTAAATTTCCAATGAGAAAGGAAGACTTTACATCCATTTGATAGACTTTGAAGTTCTTAAAACACACAAATGACAAAAACATTATTATAGTTTACTCTTGCAACAAGGGAAAATGTTTCTTTGAAATCAATACCTTCAATTTGAGCATAGCCTTTACAAACCAATATTTCTTTATTACTTATTACTTGTCCATATGCATTCAACTTGTTCCTAAAAACCCACTTGGTTCCAATCACATTTTCATCTTTTGGTCTTGGAACGAGTTCTCATGTCTCATCTCAATTTGATTAAGCTCTTCTTCCATGGCATCAATTCAATGCTTTTCTTCGTAAGCTTCTGTAAATTTCTTAGGCTCTATTTTAGCTAGCAAAGAGAACTGTGCATGTTCTGGTGCAGTTTCTAGTCTTATTTTAGTCTAAACTCCCGTATCTTTAAAACCAAGAATTAATTTTTTTGAATGATTCTTTAGGAAAAATATTGATGGTGTCTTTGTATCTTGACGTTTTGATTCTTCTTCTTCATTTTCTTCTCATTCTTCTACTTGTTTATGGCTTAGCTCCTCTATTTGAACATGTTCTTTCACCTTTTGATTCCCTGCTTCATCCACTTTCACATTAGCACTCTCTACGAATTTTACCAATGCTTTATCGTAACATTGATAAGCCTTTCTTCTTGATGAATAACCCAGAAGATACCTTCATCAAATTTGGAGTCAAATTTTCCCAAGTCCTTATCATCTCTCTTTATGTAGAACTTGATTCCAAAAACTTTGAAGTATTTAACTGTTGATGGTCTACCCTTCCATAATTCATAAGGTACTTTGTTGTTGTTGAGTTTGATTTTCCCTCTATTCAGAATATAGACTATTGTGTTGACTGCTTCTCTCCAAAACCTATCTAATAGATTATCTTCATTCAACATTGTTTTAGACATCTCTTGTATGGTTCAATTATTCCTTTCTACCACTCCATTCTGTAGTGGAGTTCTTGCAACTAAAAAACATCTCTTTATACCATGAAGCTCACAAAATTATTCAAATTCATTTGTGATAAACTCACCTTCTCTGTCAGATCTCAAGCACTTGATTTTCAAATCAGTTTCATTTTCAACCAAGGTTTTGAATACTTTGAACTTCTTAAATTCTTCATATTTTTCTTTTAGAAAAGTAACCCATGGAATTCTAGAGTAATTATTATTGAGAAACATGAAGTGATTTTCACCTTGTACACTGTGTGTTCTTGTAGGCCCACAAAGATCTGTATGAACGATTTCCGATGGATTCATTGTTGAGTACTCATTTGATTTAACCTTTTCTCTTGTATGTTTCGCATGCTAACATTTCTTACAAAGAGTGTTTGGAGGTTTACCGGTCTTTGACATATCTCTCACTGCCTATTTGGTCCTAATTTTGACTATATTACCAAATTTTAGATGGCCCATTCTTCTATGCCATAACAAACTTTCATCTATTTATCCCATACAACATTTTTCTCCCTTGATCTCATTGAGGATACATACATTATTTGGGGTTCTATATGTATTTTCCAATAATCTTCCCAAGCCTTGATTCCTTATCTCACACCCTTGAGAATCAAATGTGAGAGTGTCCTTGATCACACATTTGACTAACAATGAGAAGATTATGTTCCAAACCTTCAACATACAAGACATTGTTTGGTTTAGTCTTTCCATTATCAAGACTAAAAGTAGTTTTTTCGACTATCCTTGTTGTAGCATTATCTCCAAATGTTACACTGCCTTCGTTTACTTCCTTCAAAGTGTGAAACTTTTTTTGTCCCATGTCATGTGGCTTGAGCATCCACTATCAATGTACCACTTTTTCCCTTTTTTTGAGCATGAATGATTGTTTTCACAAGCATAAATTCCTCCTCCTTTTCTTTCTCCTACTTCATTTTCCAAACTCACGTGGGTTCCTTCTTTTGTTTGGAAAGGGTATCTTATTCCTTGTTTCTTCTAGAAGTTTCCACTAGGCCACTTCTACAAAAACGTGTCACGTGCCCATAGTTGTTTCAGTTATAACATACAACATCGAAATCAAATAATGGAGTGAACGAATTATAGTTTCTATTTGGGATCCCATAAGTACTTATTGTTTTGTTCCATACATGGTCATTTCTTGCATATGCTATACAATCTATAGCTTTATGACCAAAGTGATTGCAAGAAAACAGTAACCAAGGAAAGAGTTTGGATACCAAGTTATGTGAGGCCATCTTGGTGGGAAAGATATTTTGAATCTTTCCTTGATGTCATTTTCAGGAATGCCAATTTTATGTGAAACATCATTTTCTCTCTTCCTCTTGTCTTCGTCACTAATGAAGCTTTTGAGTACATCATCATAGATTTTATATTTCCTTCCGTTTACTTTCTTTATTGGCTTTGTAGCTTTTGAATCTTCTTTGTTGGTCATATGACTCTTATCATATCCAAGACTAGTTAAAATGAGTGATCTTTGGAATTTAATGATATCATCTAATATTTCAGTGCTCTTTTCAAACTTCAAGCTTCTATTCAATTGAGCAGTTGACTTCTCCAATTCCTTTCTTAAGGAACCAATTTCATTTTCTAGCTTCTCACAATTTTCTTTGTTTTCTTTCAGATGGATTCTCACCACTTCTTCCATCCTTTTTACCTCTTCTAGTTGAATATTTAGGCTGATAATAGTCTTCTTTGTTTCTTCAAGGCTTTGTGACATTTTTGTTTTTGCATTGCAACCCTCTAGATTTTTTATTTCACTTAAGGCACAAATGAGTTCTTCAAGATCTAGTTCCACATCTATTTTGAAATTTTGTTCCTCTTTTGAATCCATCATTTCTTTCCCTTTGTATTCATTTTCCAAAGTATCAATTTCCATTGCCATGTGTGCTTTTGAGATATATCTTCCAGTAGTTAAGCTGTTTTTTAAAGAACCTCTCTCTCATACCAATTTTTGAGCACACACTTATACTAAGGGGAGAGGAGTGAATTAGTATAAGAAAATTTTTAAATTTTTCAAACATTCATCAACCATCAGAAAATAATCACATATGAGAACTATTAACTACAAAACATGGAACATAAGATTTACGTGGAAACCCTTTCGGGAGAAAACCACTAAAATTCTCCTTATAATTATGTGTGGGCACCAACCTACTATTACAAATATTTATGGGCACCAACCTATTGGAGACACCAATCCCCACTCATACAAATATTAGTAGGCACCAACCTACTCTTACAGATATTTGTAGACACCAGTATACTGGAGACACCAATCCCCATCGCTAAGCACCAACTTAGAAAGAGAAACCAATCTCGTTGTTTTGAGCGACACCAACCTACTTTTACAGATATTCGTAGACACCAATCTACTGGAGACATCAATCCCTATAGATAAGAACAAACTTAGCAAGAGACACCATCTCTCTTTGTGAGTTGCACCAACCTTCACTGAGTCTTCTTGCTACTTCTTCCTTCACCAGGTCTACTAGATTCTTCTAGATGCACCAGGTATACTTATCACTTATGTCTTCACCAGGTCTAATCACTACTTCTACCTGTACTAGGTCTGACCAAAATTTGAATTTCCAAATGGTAACTTTCCCAAAGCTTCTTGTTATGGGATTCTTCCCAAGAACAAACTTATACAACATGCCACATATCCAATTTTGCAAATCCGATTATGAAATTTTTATGTAAGGTACTTTTGTATGTCTCCCTTATTCTCCAAAAAAAATTCACGGTCTGAAGAGTCAGCCTAAAGAGTTCTAGAAAATAATTTATAGTGAAAATTCCAACTAACCTGTTTGAAACTAATTTCAGGAGCATTCGTGAACCCTAACTTTCACAGGGGAATATCTCTGAAAGTGTAGCGAAAAAACATATTAAATTTTTACCACATGTACCCAGATATATCTCATTTATCTCTTAAAACTTTCTAGGTTAGAAAAATCCCAGAAAATAATTTTATAGCGAAGGTACAAAGCTACCCTGTTTGAAATTGATTTTAGAAGCAGTCAGGAACCCTAACTTCCACTAGGGATATTTCTAAAATTTTAATGAAAAAAAATCCAAAATTTTTACCACATGTATCGAAAGATCTCTCCTCCATATATTCAAAATTTTAAGGTCTAAACATCCCAGAAAATAAGTTATCATGAAAATTCCAAGATGACCTTAAACTGATTTCTCAACTCTTCCATTTTCGAATGATATTCAATCTTTGTTCATCAATTTTTCACACATACACTTTCTTTCAATACTTTATTTTTTTATACTTTTTCATAACCATTCATGAAGGGACATGTCCATTAATTAAATAATTAATTCCCCTTTTTTATTTTACTTTTCCAAATACCATGGGAAAATACTCACCCATGGGTTTGAAACTGTGATTTCACTTTTTACTTTTTCACATGCACCCCTTTTTTAATATACTTGTAAGCCTATATATACAAATGTGTGTATTGTGATGTCGTAATATAATTCCATTAATGACAACATTAATCATTTGACATCAATGGCAATAATTCCAACAAGGTTAAACAAGTTATGTACTCAATGAAAATGTGAAATTTGAATAAGACAAAACTAAGATTGTGAGAGGAAAAATATTTTATTTTTGTGTCTAGCAGAATCGACAATTTGGCAAGCTCATACTTTCTTGACATGGGGTTGAGTTTTTCGATTACTAACATTATAACCTCCAGGTGTACCCCTGCAATCCCATGCATGATACACATGACTTTGAAAGGTTTGAACTAACAACATCACAAGGAGTGTTGTAACAATTCACCCTATTGCCAATTGATCTACACCTCCCAGATGAGAGGAAAATAAAGAATAAATGTAATAATATTATTTAAAAGGAGAGAAGGATGATGAATGGGAAGTGAAGGGGCATGGTTTTTGGCCTTCCCCCTAACCCCTAGCTCTCCCTATTTATTCTGTCACCCTCATTCACAAAGGGTATTTTGGCCAAGGAGAGGAGGATGAATAACATTGTAACCATAGATTGTTGAATGAATCAATGAGCCTCATTCGAAGATGTTTTTACCATTTGGGTGTTAAGGGTAAACATCATGTCCATTATGCCTCGTATTGTGCCAATATTTCTTCGTGTTTGTGGTGTTTAGTTTTTCTTGTGATATTTTTTATGCTTATTCATGTTTAATTACTATTGGTGAATGCATCCATTTTCTTAATGAAGAATTCCATGTATGAATAATTGATTCTTGTCAATTGGAAGGAAGTTGATTGGATGGATTGCAATCCTTTACTAACAATATCTATTACACATATTGAAGGTGTACATGCTCATATTTTGTAGTTCCACTAGTGTGTTATGGCCATTTGGCTGCATTTCAGTTTAGGTTTTATATGAAACCATAGATATCAAATTGCGATTCCTTATGTAGTGGGGTTCCTAGTAGTTGCATGAATACTACCCATTTAGATTCTTGAAGCACCCATGTACTTGCATGAACCACTATATCTCTAAAAGAAAATGTCAAGAGAGTTATGTTTTACTGTTAGACTTGATCCATGGATGTTTAAAATTTTTCATGTCTATACATTCCATCCCATTGTTGGGTTAAGTAAGAAATTATGTGTAGTGCTCTAGTCTAGGTTAAACATGCCAACGATCATGCAACAAACATGAATGCCATGGGTTAAGTGATAGGGTTGGGTTGTAGTCGAAATATTATTGCATGTGGTAGACAAAGTGGATTCCATATGAAGAATATATAAAAGGTGTGCAAGATCAATCATTGAATTGTAGTAGTGGCCCAAATATTGAAGGCCTGTGGAATTTTAAAAGTTTGCATGCTTCTATATCAAGGCTATTGAATGAAAGAAAGAGAAATGAGTAACCATGGGAGATTTTTGATGGATAATGGTCTTGAAATTTCACAATACACTATGCACAAAATATAAAACTTAGAATACCCCCTTTGCATACTAGACAATAGGGCTACATGTTATTATTGCATTGACAACTAAGGTTTATTTGTATTTGCATTGTCATATGGGTCCTTGTGTGTAGGTTGCATAAAGAAGAATCCATCCAATAAATCCAAATTATAGTTGGTTGATGTGTGTAGGCGACATTGTGAACAAATGCCTTGCAATCATCAAAAGAACAAAGAAATTTGTGCAGGGAATATGATAGAGGAATAGAGGCAGAGTAGCCTCTAGAAGACATAGATATTTATATGAGCATGAAACAGAGTTGAGAAACAAACTTCTATATAGGATTCATGTTGGTGATGCAAGTGGGCTATAAGTTCTTCGTTTACTGATCACTTGACGTCCTTCAAGCACTTAATATCGGTTCTCCACATAGTTTTGGGATTGAACTTGGCTTGAGGCTCATGATATATTTTAGCCTATGGTTGAAATACAAGTCTCAATCATGGGATTCGACTTGAAAGACTAGTATGGTAAATGCTAGTGCAAGGGCTTAGTTCCTCCATGATAGGGATTGGCTTGGAATGGACAATAGAGAATGTTCCAAGAATTGTAAGAACCATTTCAAAGGATGTAATTGTGCTAAGAGTCAATTTTAAAGCTAATAATAATTAGAACAGATTTGATCCAAAGATGGGCCTCCTAAAGAAATTATAAAATAATAAGTCGTATATGCCACATCATATTGCCATGTAAACAAATCTAATCTAAAATTACAAAATGAAAATTAAAAATAGTAATGAAAATGTTAGAATCTTATGGATATAGAATAAATAATAATAAATATCCTACAATAAATAATTACTATTGATATACAATTATGAAAATAAAACAAAATATAAAATAATATATTATTAATATATAATAAATAATAATAAATGTCTTACAATTAATAATTATTATTAATATACAATTATGAAAATAAAATATAATATAAAATAATATATTATTAATATATAATCTTAAGTTATAATATAATAATATAATCACAATATAATATAAATTCACCACAATAATATAATAATAAATAATACGAATTAATAGTAAAAACTATGAATTTGGTAGCCACATTAAAGAAATATCATAATAATAATTAATACTATATTCACATTTTAAATGAATCTTATACTATAAATTAAGTAATATATAACAACTATAATATTAGTATAGTTGTGATATAGTATTTAATTCATAGTATAATGTAATAAGTATTGGATTTTTATTTATGATTTTATAGTTACAAATTGAATATTATATAAAATCTCATAATAATAATTAATAATATATTTACATTAAATGAATTTTATAACTTAATTTATATTATATTAAGTTAATATAGACAGGAGAATGCAGCAGAAGCATGAGAGAGATACCACGTCGGAAAATGATCTGGAGTAGGCGACTGCGACAAGTTGTGAAGACCTCCTGTATGAGAGCTACACGAAGAGAGTGCATGCGGCTATGATTTCCCCCAGCTGCAGACGCAAATAATTCACTTCTCTTTCCCTAAATGATTCAATAAATTAAGTAATATATAACAACTATAATATTATTATATTTTTTATATAATATTTAATTCATAGTATAATGTAATAAATATTGGATTTTTATTTATGATTTTATAGCTACAAATTGAATATTATATAAAAACTATAATATTCACCATAATAACTCAACACCTATGTTAACACTCTATCTATAGAAGAATTATCTTTCTTTGAAAATTTTGTGGCAGGGGAGGAATTTTCTAATAGAAAAATGATCTCCAAAAGAGAAGGGAATTTTATTGAACTGTAAATTGCCTTGCTCTTATATAGGTAAAGTTCAAAATTTTATTTTAGGATGATGCTTTGGTTCAAAGATTTGATTGGTAGTTGGTTAGTGGAAGTTTTTGGGGTTGTTATTCATGGAAGGCCTTATAGTAGTCTATAAGGCTTTTCTGATAATATATCTATGAACAAGAAAAATGAATGTTTCCTTTTTGTATGCACAATTGTGCCTAAGGATTGTACCTTATTTTCTTCTAATCGAAGTTTCATTTATTTTGGAAAAAAAACAACAAATATAATATTACAAGTTTATATATATATATATATATATATAGAGAGGAATAAAATAAATAAATGATAATGGATTTCATACAATTAATAACTAAAGTATTAATAATATAAAATATTCTATATTTAATATTGCAAAGATATTTATCAAATTTCAAGATGATTTTACTAAGATCTTAACTAAGATTAGGTGTATTTCAAAGAATCGAGTCAACGTTAATCATTGAGTTGGACATGACACACGACACATGTCCAACTCAACGATTACCGCCGACTCAATTCTTTGAAATTCTATTGGTTATTGAACTTCCAACTCAAGAAACACAATTTTTCTTATAAGGCATGTTATCATAAGATTTGTAGTTGTGCAAATCCCAACACAAGATCATTTGTAGTTGTGTAAATCCCAACACAAGATCACCAAATCTTGCGTAACTACATGAAATAATACCATTATCACCTTAGTAAGAAATCCCCTTGTTTTAGTGATGGAGGAGTTCCACCACAGGGGAGGCTTCCCCAGTGACCTCAAGGGATCAAATTAGCAAATTTGAATCCAAGCCTACCGCCCCCTCTCTTAATCACCTAATGATAAATCTAGGTCCATGAAATGGATGAGGTTAAAAGGTGTTTGAGTACCTGCCTGGAACAAGAACAATTTATAGTATTTATATGATCAAATCTAAGTACAAACATGAAATTAAAACCTCGCAAGACACTAGATAATGATAATTTTATATAGATGGTACAAATTTGTAGTAGTAAAAGTGTTTACAACAAGTATAAGTTTGTAAAACCAACAAATAAAAGAGACCAGAAATGCATCAATTGACAAGGAAAACTTAGCACATATCCAATAAATTAATATTCAATTGTTCAAATCAATCTTTGGGAATGTTATACCGCCATTAGATCAATGTAGGTTGTAAATTTAAGTTTTATCAGGTGGTTGTAGAAAATTTTTGCAACAACAACAAGTTTTCCACTCAATTCGCACAAGTTAGTGTTAGTAAAGTTAGTAGATAGCTCGATAGATTAAGAATAAAGAGTTTTTTTTATCGCTTTCCCCACAAGAGAGATTAAATTATTAGTTTCTTAGGGATATCAAGTCTTTATAACAACAATTATATCACTTAGAGATGAAACTAGACAAGATATAAGAGGTAGGGTTTAAACTCTAAGGTGCTAGCACATTAGGGCCTAAGGGTTTAAACCTTGAGGATAATGGATTTTCTAGAGTGAAAGAACTTTATGGCTCTAACCTTTCCTCCCTTCTTAGGTACTTCAACTAGGTCACAATCAAGAATCTAGAATCAAACTCTTAAAGTGTTATCACTTTAGAGCTTTAGGAGTGTAACCCTAGGTATGATTTCCTTCACAAATTTAATGGATGAAACTAACCTTGTGAGAGGAGGAAGAACTTATGCTCCTCTCTTAGGTTTTTATAGTGTAATATCTTCAATATGAACAAGTAAAATTTACCATAAACATTAAATAACATGAAATGAAATTTCATAAATTTACTTACTTCACCAATATATGACAAGAATAAAACCTAATTGTAGCAACATCATCCAAAAATCAGCAAAAGAGAATCCAAACTTGAACTCCAAGATATAGCGCATGAGTAAAAATATCTAGTAACCCTTAAATAGTGAAAATTTCAGAAGTAGTCTCTCACATGTGTGATAAGTTATGATGATAAAGTGAGTCTTGGCTAACCATATTTATATGGAAACCCTAGCCATCCAAAATACTCCAATGAAAAGTCATGTCTTTACACAAAGAGGGTTGACCCCTTCAAATTGTCTTTTCAATTTACAAAAAAAACAAATTTTCATGAAATAAAACCTTAAAGAGGGTGATGCCATGCCCTAGTAGGGTGACTCTAGGCTCATAAGAGTGACATCAAGGATAAAAAGGTGGAATGTTGGGCCTCTAATTTCCATGTGTCCCTCTCTTATGTGGCTAAGTCCATGCTACATGCCTCCTCCATCAATCCATCAAGTAATCCATCAAACCTTAGCCCCTAGGTTACGTCAAGGGGTAGAAGGGTGATGTTTAGGTCTCCAAAGGCCAATGTTAAGTGGATAAGGGTGGAGTCTCATCCTCTATCCATGCCAATATGCCTCCAAAGGAAACTTCCTCCATCATCAAAGGGAAACATTGATCATCGAATGGTGCCCCGGACGTGGGGTCTATCATCCATCTTGGGGGCAAGGTATTGCAAAGACAAACAAGTACGACCTCCAAGGGTCCATAGGTCATATGAATCATGGAAAGTAATATGTAACACACCTAACCCCATAACCCTCACTTACGATGGTGATGTGTCATGATTCCTTCATTTTTTCACTCTTGGGTGAGTATTTGGGGACATCAGTGTCTTAGTGAGGACTTATCTTATCACAACATAAACTATGTTGTTTATTACAAAATTCATACTTATAGGTTTATTAGGATTTAGTTGAGGTGTCCATGAATCCTGACACTTTAATCATATAGTCAATGTTCCTTCTCAGCCTCATCTATATGCCCTGTAGTGAATTGATACTTGATCCCATCAGAGTACTTGCTCACTGGAGTCACTAATATCTTTGATGGCATCGTTCAGACGGATTACCTTAAGGATATAACTTATCTTTGTTATCCTCGATCATCGGATGCGATCTCATCGAAGCCTCTTACTCAATCATTAGTTACGCTCATATCGAGTCCTAGTCTTATCATTCCTAGTGGGGTCCACTTGAATCCATGGTTGAGATCAAGTATCTCTCTTTCCAAATAAACGATTTGTTTCCTTCCTTGGAACTCCTCCTCATCCAAGTATTTTTTTTTCAACTATATTGACTACTTTGAGTCAGCCACTCCGAACACATGTACTCTGACAAATTGAATGGTTCATGTTCATCTGATCTGATATATGTCATGTGCCTCAAATATCCCAAGTAATCACTAGATAAGGTGGAAGGATTGTCTTCCTTGAGTAGCTCTCACGAGATATGATGGTTTTAATTCCATGATGCTCTTTGTGATATCTATGGTCCTCATACCTCCTGCCATCAGACTCCCTCTTCTAACCTACTTCCTAGATCCCCGAATGGTCCTTACATCGATGGGATATCGACTGGATCCAACAGTATGGTGTTCACCTTGGCCACGCTTCGACGGATCAACTGTTCTCATTGACTCAGAATCTCCCTTGTTAGAGTCATTTCATGACTTAGCCCTTGATTATTTAAGCAAACAAATTCCTACTTAATCCCGACATTTACATAAATGAAGCATTCAAGCATAATTAAACAACCAAGTTATACACTTATCTGATTAAATGAAATTTTCTAATATCAACTGACTGAGAGAGGACGCCTTTCCTCCCAACCTTAGTCCATATTGTAGAGCACCTTCCTATACTATGCCACCCTCGTTCCAAGCCATGATACCACAAGGGAATGATTCATCTGGTTTCCAATTTTTATGATCCAAGAAGTTTACTCTCCTTCATCCCCTAACCATAGTAGAAGTGGCCCCCTTCCCACTGAGTTGAGGAACTCTACAGGTTTATCAGGTGGTTTCTAAACTAGATTTATTCTACACAAGGGAGTCCCTTATTTGTTAAATATCCCCTCAACAACCTCCCCTTATTAGTGTTTGTTTTGTTCTAGCAAGAACCAATATGTAGTCCTTCTTTCTCTAGTATGGATTCAAGTATTCTCTGCTTCAGGGTGATCAATCTTAATTTAGACTAGTTTCCTATTTTCTTCAAGAAAACTCCTCACTTTTCTCAATCTATGCTTGTGAAATCCTTTATTCGCATCACCTTCTTTCTATTGGTTGGTATGTGTATATTCCTTCTTCTGTATTTTTCTTCTGATACCCCAATAGAATTGTTGAGTGTCTGGTTGTACTACCTTGTGTGTGGTATCTCATGGTGTTTTTCCTCCTTCGGTCTCTTCCTCCACTACTTTTCCTTGGGATTCATGCGGCCTTCCTACAAGATGCAACTTGTAGTCCACAATTCCCATTCTGAAGGGGAAAATCCGTGGCATCTTGTTTTCAATCATTTAATTGGCCCTTGCTTCTAAAAAAGGTCAATCCAACAACAACCATTAACTACCTCAACCACTTTCTTAGCCCTTCATAACTAGTCACATTGCTCATTCATATAGGGTACACTACGAGGTATGGGTCTATTTTTAGCAAGAATAAATTATCTTGTCAAATAAGATTCCTTTTTTCTTCACCAAAACAACTCATCTTCCCACTCCATGTCACTTCAAAAATTCCTACTTGTGTATCATGGTCAGTACTTGCAAGGTTGTTCCCTCACATTCAGTGATTTTGGTGTTTTTATTAAATCAAAACATAGTTACATGCTTCATAAATATACTTATATGAAGTCTTAGCATAATTATATTCTTGGGGGCAAATTGGGTGTTAGTTCCCCCCCCCCCCCTTAAAGGAACATAGTCCTCGGTCTTTAAAACACCATGTATATACAATTATACAGAAAAACAAATGGGTATGCTAATCTCATGGAATCTTCCAACTCCCATGTAACTTCATCTGCTCCAAAGTGCTTCAATTCCAGAGAATTATTTTTCTTCTGTCCATGATGCATTGGGGTTCGGGCTGAAATTACCCTCCTGGTTCCACTTGTATCAAAATCCAATCAATTACATGAATAGGGTAACATACATATTTTTTTAACAAAGATACATGGAGCACATTATGAGATATGATTGTAGGTGGTAACGAGCGTATGTATGCCACTGGTCCTATTCTTTCCAGGACTTCAAATGGTCCACAGTATCAGGGTGCTAACTTATCACATGATATCATTCTTAGGGAACTCCTCTTGGGTTTCACTCGAAGATAAACATGGTCTCCTACTTTCAAATATCTCTAAGTTATCTTGCTGTCAGCATAGCTCTTTTGTCTATCTTGGGAAACCTTCAAGTTATGCCTTATCTTAACCATGACATGTTCCATTTATTTCAACAATTCTAGTCCAAGTATGATTTTTTCCACTCGATTGTCCCAACTAGTTGGAACTCTACATTTTCCACCATACAAAACCTCAAATGGGATCATTTTCAATGATTCATGATAACCATTGTTACAGGAAAACTCTTGGGATGATGCATAAAATGCATCCTTAACATGTATTCTAATACTTTATTCTTTCTTTCGGTATGACCATCGGTTTGAAGATGGTAGGCGTGCTATATGCAAACTGCATTTCCAAGCCTGCAAACAATATTTTCCAAAAAAACGAGGTGAACTTGGAATCTTTGTTCAAGATTATGGTTTTAGTCAAACCATGAAATCTAAAAATTTCCTTCATAAAAACATTAGCAACATTTATGGCTTTGAAAGCAGATTTGATAGGAATAAAATGAGTTGCATTGCACAACTTATCCACTACAACCATGACTAAATCATGTTGTTTGATTGTCCTTGGAAATCCTGTAATAAAATCCATGGAGATTATTTTCCCCTTTCCACTCTAGAATCTGCAAAGGATGCAATAATCCAACATGATGTTTATGCTCAAATTTCACTTGTTGGAATTGTTATCCCCATTTCTTAGGGATAACTAAGGATATGATGTCTTGAGGACCTCAGATTGCAGACATGGAGTACTGAGAGACAACTTGACCAACAATGTCCACTTGCACAAATAGAGACCCTCCTCTTCACCACAGTTCCAGGTTTATTATGAGTATATCTACCACATCATCTTGCTTCCAGAAGAAATTGGGTCTTGATCCATGAGGTACAAGCAAGGTATTATGGTGAGAATCATTTCAATATTCGAGGCATTTGAGTTTGTTTCATTTTAAATTGCTTTTGATTATATAACGTTTTCTTGGAAATTATGCTCTTTGCCTTATTTCACCTTGGTGGTTGACATTGCGCCATAGTAAGTGGGTCACCCTTACAGATAGGTTTTCTACTGGGAGGTCCTATTGATGAGTCATCGTACCATTTCTGACCATACTTGTCACTTTCAACACTTCATTCCCTCATCTCCTTACCTTTTGGGATTTTTAGGTGTACTGACCCAAGAAGGGGTTGCTCTCATTTCATGGGAAGAAGGGGATGAAGGATCAAAGTCTCGTAGCTAGAAAAAAATAAAATCCAATCATGAACCTTCTAGATGCTCTCCCAAGGATCTTGAGGACAATGAAATGTCTCTCACAAGAAACTTATGGGACTTGTGAAAAATAACTAATACAAGATGCCAACCAAAGTGGCGCATGCGTGGGCAATGCTTTTCATGCTTCGGTAGAAGCCCCAAACATTGTCTTCAACTTGGGGAAGGATGATGTGACCAGGGTAGAATGAAGGTGGGAACTATTTTTCATGCTTAGGTAGAAGCCCCACCTTTGATTCAACTTGGAAACATCTTAAAAGAAAAAAAGGCAATAAATAGGTTTGGAAAAAGGATGCATTGAAAATGAAGGTGCAACACACCCTCTACAAAGGCACCCATAAATAAGATAATACGATCCATTGTATGTCATGAACCCCATGCCCAAGAGTATTTCCCCCATCCATGTCACTTTTTCCACATGTCTTAGAGAGGGGCCCACTTGGGAAACACTCCTAAACTTGAGGTACGATTCGCCCAATAGGCCTCTTTGTCAACCCTCCCATAGCCAAGCTTGGAAAATTGCATAGGGTCTTTGAGCACTTGATTATTTTGATGAGGTGGTTTTTGATGTATATTCTTAGATGGCTCTTTTATTGACTTGATTTACTTATCATGATGCCTTTTACTTGAGATATTTGGAGGGAATATTCATTGTATTTGCATGACCTAGTTGGTCGACAAATTTTAAAGAACAATCCTAGCTTGGGCTTCCTTGGGACTTGAATCCCACAGGTTGGATACCATGGCCCACACACCAGATGAATATGACAACCTTTGGAGGCCATGGGGACACTTTGGCAGACCTAACCTATGCCCCTACTATCCCAATGTTTTATCTTTGGAGGCTAAAATGTCACATTTGGAGGGCTTGACGTCTTGTGGGGCTAGGGTTTGGGGTGGTGGTGTTGATTGACTAGAAAATTGGCACATTTTGATGGAAGAAGGCATGGCTTGAAGTAGGAAACCCTATCACATGAGAGGGAGGCCCTATAAGGCCAAACAACTTGCAAAAGGTGACAAAACGTCATCCTAGAAGAGGGATGATGTCACTTTAGGGTTTCTTATGTGCACTTTAAAGTTAAATTTAAATTTTATAATGTAAAGGGGAAAAGTAAGGGTTGTTGACCCCTTACTTTGTGGTTTACCCTAAAATTAAGTGGTCAAATGATTTTAGTTGGATTTGTATAAATAGAGGTCACTTCTATTTTCATTTTTGACATAACTCTCCCATCTTGGAGAGAATCCTTGGCTGAAAATTGTGCCCTACTTGGGAAATTTTGTCTATCTCTATTGATACTATCTCTTGCTATGGTTTTCTTTGGATATTGGATGAATAAGTAAGGAGCTATATTTTTGGAGGCTATTTCTTGCTTTTATGGTGGATTTTCTTGGTTAAAAGGAATTTATCTTGTTAATGCTTGGACTAGGTAAGGAATATTTCATTTTATATTCTTTTATTGGTCACAAGGTTAATTTGATAAGATTTTGGGGAGTATAAGGGAATACAACCCCATTAATCCCATCATAATTGTTTTGGAATAATTTGTTGCACAAAGGAATACTAGGAGGAGTAAAAGGGTTTACACCCTCCTAGGGTTTTCCTTAGCTAGTTTTGCTTTCCTTGGGAGTAAAAGAGATTACACCCCCAAGTAAAGAGAACAACTACGAGAAATAAAATAATTGCATTGGGATACTTAGAATTACGAGATATTGAAATTGTTTAAGTTGGAACCTTTTCTGCAAGCTAAAAGATTGTCAAGGACACTAGGGAATCTTGCTTATCCAAGGATTTATTGCTGCTATAATAAATTTAAGCTACAACCATTAGGAATGCAACAAATCACTTCATACTTTCTAAATTTTCTCATGTTCTAACTGTCAAATGTTGCTCGTAAGTTGCCAAGTTAATCTACTAGTTATTGTGCTTCTTTTGGGTGGTTTACTTGCAAGTTTTGATGGTTGGAATTTTCTGCAGTAAAATTTTTTTTCTACAGCCATAAGGCTGCAAAAATATATCTTCAATACTTACATCAAACAACCTTTAAATGTTGCTAAAGTCTTGTGCTATCATACTTGAGTTTCCCTAGTAATTGCTAGTTAGTCTCTTGCATATTTATTTGGACCTTTAGTGACTTTTTTAGCAGTTATTCCATTTATTTCATTGCTGATTTATATCATTATATACTGCTGCTATTTATTACAGCAAGCTTCACTTTCTTGTACATTGCATTGTTGGGATTGTATCTCATCTTTTATTGTGTCTAGGGAAAACATAATCATGTTCTGTAGGTACTCGATCTCTTGGGAACCATTGATCACTTTCAAGTCTCCTTCCAAAACCATATTCTACTTAGTAACTTGACCTATATAGGCATCAATTCCATAGTCTCACTTTCCATCTCATTTCCCCCTTAGGGTCACCGGGGATTCCCCCTTGTGTTGGATTTTTCCTTCACTAAAGTGAGGGGAGGGTTTATTTGAGGTGACACTGGGTAAAATATCCCTCCATTATCACCATATTTTGGATTGGTTCAGGATTTATCAACCTACAGTTTGTACAACAACATTTTGGCGCAGTTTCCAGGGAGGATTTTGAATCCTCTTTTGTGCACTAATGACACTTTGGCAGGATTCCATTCCAAATCCTTTACCCCTAGATTTCCTAGCGAATCCACTTGAAAGAATTTACCCTTCCACCCTTGATGAGCATTAGTCTCATTTGGAGACTCCATTAACATGATATCATAGTGATGGAAACATGGATTTGTGGCATTTTCATGAAACATATAAGGCATTAGATGCTGAAACTATTGATGGGTATCCAAAAAAGTGCTCGATAAACCAATTCGATGTCCTCCCAAATTTTGATGGTAATCCATTTTTGGCTATAGCACATGTTGTTGAGTTTACCAGATGCATCTACTATGAGAATATACAACATGAGGATGTATTCCTACAGTTGTTTTTGTTTTCCTTGGGAAGTGAACAAAAGTATTGGATCAAGAATTCTTGTAAGCCAAGAAGTATATCTTCTTTAACGATCCTCATCAGAGAGTTCCTTAAACATTGGGGATTGAAATCTCAAAGTATTGAAGAGACAATTCAGAATCTAGAGGATTCTTTTTCAAGAGAAGGTGTTGACCTTGATCCTATTGAAGGTTTAAGAGAAACACTTCTTCCATATTTTGTTGAAGCAATAGTTGAAAGATGAGAAGATGATGACAGTAATGAGTAAAGTTTAAAATAATTCAAGGAAATCTAGAGGAAGACTACGAGTTTTGTGAACAACTGATAGAGATTTGTCCCAACAAATACTTTTTGGTCAAGCTCTGTGAACAGAGAGAAGAAGATTATGACACCATCCTCCAGAATTATGAGGAAAATCCTACCCTAAACTTAGCCTGGGAAGTTTCCATTGCACATCATGGAGAAAAATAATTGTACAATGTAGTGACTGATAAGTATTGTTACCAGGAAAACTTCCCAAGTGACGATGAACCTGTATCCATGCCCGAAGAAGTCTAGAAACTCATTAGAGATCAAGATTAGGATGGTGAATTCTCTGATTTGATTAAAGATGACGAAGACTTGATTAAAGAATAGGTCCATGAAGAACGTTGCCAAGAAGAAGAAGACCTTGATGAAGTGCAACATCTAAATGAGAAGAAGGATACATTGGTATCCATACTCTCTCTTGACAAGGATGAAGTATTTTATCCTTTCTTTCCTCCTACACATGAAGTTGAAGAAGCAATTAGTCTCAATGATGAAGAATTTGCGGATCCAAAAGCCTCCCTACCCTATGTTCTTCCTCCACACAAAGACAAAGAGATGGTCATTTTCAGTCACATTGATAGTCTTTTTAAAGAACCCTTGGATATGGTTTATTATCATATAGACACTTTCATACAGACTAAGAGACACAAATGGGATTTTGGTCATTTAATTTTTTATAACGAACCCATTTACAACATTAAGGGTAGCTCTCAAGCAAGAGGGGTTGAGTTTTCATCTTCATAGGATTGGTATTCATGCATATATGATTCAGATGTTTGGTAACTTCATGATGATATGGTTACATATTTGTTTCGTGATGCAACACCCCTACCTCAGCAGGTTCTACACGACCTCCCACTCTTAGGATCGTTCTTAAACTTCCTATTGAGTCTGATTGACTCTTTTATTCCCCACAGGAAATTGTCAACACACAAGTGTTTATCCACAGGTCCTTAGGAGTCATGCCTGTGAAAGAAAGAACTAAGCGCCAACTCTTACCCACGTGAGCAGCTGACGTCACCACAATCTTCACCCAAAAGGGTATTTCATGTTTTGCGAGTTCATGATCCCTGATTTGAGTCCCTCTGTCTCGTTAATCCCTGAAACTCTGAAATGGTCTAATAGGAAACTGATTCCTCCCTTGACTTCACTTGATGTGGCCTTCAATGCAATCTGGTCCCCAAGTGTTTCGGCACCTCGAGATTTCGCGTATCGGAAAAATTCAATACAACAACTCCCTCTGCTCGATAGCCGAAATCGTGATGGATTCTCGTCGCAAATCAATGGCTCTACTCTTCCCACGATCTGACGGTCCTGAATAAATCGGGACTTCGTGAATTGGGAGTTCACAACTCTCGACTTCGATTCAAAACTTCTTCCATGCCCCGAATTCCAAAACGACAAATTTTGAATGCGAGATCATCCAGATCCAATGGCCACTATTCCTCTTGAGCTTATGAGTGTTGAATAACACTCAGACTTAATCCTTCCGTTGATCTACTAGATCCAATGGTCTACGGAACTTCAGTGATTCTCCCTCCAAGAATTTTAGTCGTCCGTTCAGACTTCCCCATAGACTCCTGAAATGCCTTGGCGTCTTTCCTTCTGATCTTAAGTTTTGCGAGGTGAATCCAAACATCATTATTCCTTTGAACACTTCAAATGTTATAACCCTTTTGAATTTGGACTCTCACTATAACTCCTGAAATCTAAGGAATCCTTGCATGCACACCTTGCAGCATTCACAATAACCTCTGGTTATTTCACCTTTTTAACTCTATGCACCCCATGCAACAACAGTTCTTAAAGCTTTCTCCTCGGTTGGAAAAATCTAAGACTCCAACTCTAGCCTGCGCACACATTGTACGGTTCTTGTGCCACTCTGTTGGTATAAGAACAATGGTATCCCTCCTGAGCTTTTCTGAGATAAAACTCAGAACTCCGTCAATGCACTCTTGTAGACTCTCACTGCACTCCTTGTAGGATTTCTTCGGAAGAGAAACAATTGAATCTCATACTTCTCTTTTCACAGACTTCATACATTCAACATGAAATCATGAGCATACACACACATAGCATTGAAACAAATGCATAACAGAGAACATAAGAAAAATGTAAACATACCATTCAAAGATGTAAATGGAATGCGTAAAATCACCATGAAATTGGATCAAAGCTTCTTTATATTAATCCAAGTGCATCTGTACATGGGTTCAATAGCAACAACTATCTGCTTATAGGATTCCTACAACTTATGTTCTTTTCTATGCTCTTACTCTCTACAACTCTACAACTTACAATGAGAATTACTGACTACAATACAATGCCTACGAGGGAGATTTCTAGAGTTTTCCCTCCCTTGGCTCTAGCTATCTAATCGGAATTAAAGCTACCTACTTTAAATTCATTACAATTAAATGCCTCCATAACTGACAGATGAGAGCAATGCTCAAGATCTGTTTACAATCTCCAAAACATAAATGCAAATACATCCTTTTAGATATTTCATTAATGCTTTATCCTTTGAAATTCAAAATGTTCTCAAAACGCGCACTGGTACAATTCCAGTTGTCCTTCACCTTTGCGCTTGCTTTGTTGGCTCGCTTACGATGCTCCTGCATCATACTCCCTTGGCTGAAAAATTCATGAACTTCTGTTCATGAGCTCTTGCACCGTTTGTCCATGTCTTTAGATATCTGCTTCACTTTCCCAACTAACATCCTCAATCGAGTGTCCTTTTCATTTTATTAGATATTCAAAGTATGTCTTCCTTTGGGTCTTCTTTCCAACTCTCTGGTCAATTATCTTTTCCATCTATGGATTTCCACCTACATGCATCTATTTGACCCACTGAATTTTTGTTTGATCATCCTCTGTTCCTGCTTCATCATCTTTGTAAGGGTACAAATATGATATGTTGAATATGGGTGATATTCCTATCCCATCCGAAAATTCAAGTTCATAAGCATTGGCCTCAAACTTTATTATGATCTTACACGACCCTATCTTATTCATCTTCAGCTTATTATGTGTTCCCCTTGGGAGCCTTTCTTTCTTGAGATGCGCTAGAACAAAATCACCTACTTCAAACTTAATCTTTCTCATGTGTTGATCTTCTCTGTGCTTGTATTCCTGGTTAGAATTCTTTAACCGCTCTTTGATCTCACTGTGGATCTCTTGCATCTCTGCTGCAAAATCCTCTGCTCCAACACTTATGAATTTCACTCTTCCCTAAGTCTCTCAATTCAGATACTCCTCTCGGCTGCATCTCATACATAATATGAAATGGGTTCTGTCTTGTGCTTCTATTAGGTGAATCGTTATATGCAAATTTCGCTTGTGGCGGAATCTGATCCCACTGAATGCGATGTTCAACTACTAAACTCCTCAATAAATCTCCTAGACTTCGGTTCACTACCTCAGTCTGTCCATCCATCTGAGGGTGATATTCTGAGCTAAAAGTTAAATTTGTTCCCATCTTCTTCCATAGGGTCCTCCAGAAATGACCAACAAATTTGGTATCCCTGTCCGATACAATACTCTTGGGTAAGCCGTGAATTCTAACAACTTCTTTGAAAAATAGGTTTGCAATGTGAGTTGCATCACTAGTTTTCTGACATGGAATGAAATGTGCCATATTAGAAAATATGTCGACTACTACGAATATGGAATCACGAGTTCTATGTGTCCTTGGAAATCCTATCACAAAATCCATGCTTACCGCGTCCCATGGCCTCTCTGGTACTGGAAATGGTTGATACAATCATGTATTCTGTATTTTCCCCTTTGCATGCTGGCAAATTCTGCATTTGTTCATGAATTTCTTGACATCCATCTTCATCCCTAGCCAATAGTATGAGCCATTAAGTTGTGCAAACATTTTGTCATGTCTGAAATGTCCAACCAATCCCCCACTATGTTTTTCTTTTAGAAGATTCTCTCTCATAGAACTCTTTGGAATACATAACTTATTTCCCTTGAATAACAATCCATATTGAATCAAATCTTCGGTCCATTGGCTTTTGTCTCTAAGAATTGGATTCTCACATGCTTCATAGGCTTCTTTAAAATCCGAATCATCCTTGTACATATCCTTAAGGTTATCAAAACATAAGGTCTTCACTCTGAACTCCTGTAGAATCAAACATTTCCTTCTCAATGCATCAACAACCTTGTTAGCAGTTCCATAAATGTGCTTTATAACAAAAGTGAAGTTCTGCATATATTCAACCCATTTTGCATGTTTCTGGTTTAGTTTTTCCTGTCAAGTTATGAATTGTAAGGCATGGTTATCACTATACAAGACAAACTCTTTTGGAACCAAGTAATGCCTCCATTTCCTCAACGCTTGTATGATTGCATAAAACTCTTTATCATACGTGGAATATTTCAGCTTTGCATCGTTTAGCTTCTCATTGAAGTATGCAATCGGTCTATTGTCTTGACTCAAGACTGCTCCAATCGCAAATCCACTTGTGTCGCATCTGACTTGAAATGTTTTATTGAAATCTGGCAGAACCAAAACTGGTTGTCCAATTATCTTCTCCTTCAATAACTTAAAACTTCTCTCTACTTCCCCTATCCAATGAAAAGATTTTTGTCTTTTCTTGACTATGTCCATCATTGGTGAAGAAATTCCACTAAAAATTCTAATGAAATTCCTGTAAAAACTAGCCAATCCATGGAAGCTTCTAACTTCAAATATACTCTTTGGTGATGGTCAATATTTGATTGCTTTTACCTTCTCAGGATCCATCTTCAACTCGTTTGAAGAGATCACAAAACCCAAATAAATGAGCTCTTTCTTTATGAAAGATGACTTCTTAAAATTTATCAGCAACTTCTCTTGCTACAATCTCCTCATCACTAGAGTTAAGTGTCTCAAATGTTCTTCCTTAGTCTTACTAAATATCAGTATATCATCAAGATACACAATTACAAACTTCCCAATGAAATATTTCAAGACTTCGTTCATTAATCTCATAAAAGTACTTGGCATGTTCGTCAAACCAAATGACATGACAAGCCATTCATACAATCCTTCATTTGTCTTGAATTCCATTCATCACCTTCTCTCACTCGAATATGATGATACCCGCCCTTCAAATCAATTTTTGAAATTTTTTTTCTCCACTCAAGAAATCCATCAAGTCATTCATCCTCGGTAAAGGAAATCTATACCTGATGGTGATTTTGTTTATAGCCCTCGAATCTGTACACATTTTCCATCCACCATCCTTCTTTGGGATTAACATTGTTGGTACAACACATGGACTCAAACTTTCTCTAACCAACCCCTTGTCCATCAAATCCTGGACTTGCCTCTTTACTTCTTCATTTTCCTGCGACGTCAATCTGTATGTTGCTTTGTTTGGTAAACTTTCTCTAGGTATAACATCAATGTGATGGATTATACTTCCGATAGGTGGCAACGAACACGGTAAATCATCCACCACTATATCAGTGAACTCTTCCTGCAGTTCCTGAATTTATCCAGGTAGATCATCTATCTTGGTACTGGTTAATATGACTCTAGGTTTTCTCACCACGACAAACTACATTTCTTTTTCTTTCTTGACTTCCTCAAGAAGTTCCTTCCCACTCATGAGAAGTATAGTATTGTTTGCCTCCGCTCTCACTTCCTTGTCTTTAATTGGCAATATTTATGTCATATTGCCACAGTCTTCCCAACAAAAGATGACAGACATCCATGGAAATAATATCACATAAAATTTCATCCTTGTATCCCCCTATCTTAAATTCAACTAAACATTGTTTAGTGACAGTTACCTGATGTCCCTTTTGCAACCATGAAACCTTGTATGGGCTTGGATGTGCAACTATCTCCAATTCCAGCTTCTCCACCATCTCTGTGGATACTAGGTTATATGTGCTTCCACTGTCCAATATCACCTTGCATACCCTATCCTTGGTCTTGCAAGAAGTTCTGAACAAATTGTTTCTTTGTACTGGATTCTCTATCTCCTTCTTTGACTTCAAGAGAATTTTCCGCATCATTAAAGATCTTTCACCTTCTATATCTTCTACCTCAACATTTCGCCTTTGCACTTCTAAAATGTGAGCTTCACCTCCTCCATCTCTTTTTCTATCAAGACATTCATAAGACTTATGTCCAACCTTTCCATAGACAAAACACTTTATCCCACCTCCTCTGCCTCTTCCTCTTCCTCTGGCTCGTGGAAAAGTGCTTATGTCGAAAAATTGTCTCCCCTGTGAACTTCATCCACTTTCTAGGTGAGTATGAGGTTTATTTTCTTCATCCTTGGTTTTCTGCACTCTGTCTTGGGCAATTGATTTTCCTCTGCTCTGACTTCTACCTCTACCTCTTTGACCTTGCTTTCGGGCCAATTTCTCTTCAGCCTTTAGGGCCATTTGATAAGCATCTTCTACATTCCTTATTGTCATCATTCTCATCTCATCTTGAATGTCATATCTCAGACCATTCATGTATCTGATGACCTTTTCATCATCACTTTCATGATGACCTGCTCTAATATTTATTCGGTAGAACTCTTTAGTGTATTCCTTCATTGTCATCCCTTTCTATCTCAAATTATGCATTCTTCAAAACAGGTTAATTTGGTAATCTCTGGGTATAAACTTGACTTTCATCTTTGTGACCATTCTATCTCATTTTTTGATCCTTTGCTTACCCTTGCAATGCCTATCAGCCTACAGTTCATCCCACCACAGTGTTGCAGGCCTTTTAAGTCTATTGACAACATGTTTAACTTTCTTATCTTCCTCAACATCCTCATAGTCAAAGTATTTGTCTAGATCTCTAAACCAATCTAGAAGCTCCTCAATGTCTAAGTTGCCTTTATACATTGTAATATCCATTTTTTACCTGGAACCTATTCTCGCAACAACTCTGAATAGATGTTCTTCTATAGCATCTTCAGCTACAACTTCTTCTTCGTCTCCTGCCTCATTTTCGCTTTTGGCTTCACTGACATCTCTAGCTTCAGTTGTTTGTCTCTATGTTGTTTCCATAACATCTAATTGAGCACATATTTCTCTCATTTCCCTTTCCATAGCTGGATCAGGCATTGGTCTATCTTGACGTCTTCTGGGTGACATTGTTTCGATCTGTCCCACGCAAAATTCAAATCACAACTTGCCTTTTGTCCTATCATGCTTTCAGAAAACAAATATTGTAAACTAAGCTCTAATACCACGTGACGCAACACCCCTACCTCAACAGGTTCTGCATGACCTCTCGGTATTAGTATCGTTATTAATCTTCCTCTTGAGTCTGATTGACTCTTTGATTCCTAGCAAGAAATTGTCAACAAACAAGTGTTTATCCACAGGTCCTTAGGAGTCACGCCTATGCAAGCAAGCACTAAGCACCAACTCTTACCCATGTGACCAACTGACGTGACCACAATCTTCACCCCAAAGGGTATTTCGGGTTTCGTGACCTTGCGATCCCTGATTTTTGTCCCTCTGTCTCGTCAATCCCTGAAACTCCGAAATGGTCTAACGGAAAATTGATTGCTCCCTTGACTTCACTTGATGTGGCCTTCAATGAAATCTGGGCCCCAAGTATTTTGGCACCTTGGGATTTTGCGTATTGACGAAATTCAATACAAAAACTCCCTCTGCCTGATAGTCGAAATCGCGATAGCTTCTCATTGCGAATCAATGGCTCTACTCTTCCCGCGATATGACGGTCCTGAATGAATTGGGACTTTGTGAATAAGGAGTTCGCAATTCTCGACTCTGATTCACAACTTCTTCCACACCCCGAATTCTGAAATGAAAATTTTTGAATGCGAGATAAACGACCCTCATTGATCTGAATCCAATGGCCAGTATTCCTCCTGAGCTTATGAGTGTTGAAGCACACTCAGCCTTAATCCTTCTGCTGGTCTACTAGATCCAATGGTCTATGGAACTTCGGTGATTCTCCCTTCAAGAATTTCAACCGTCCGTTCAGACTTCCCCAAAGACTCCTGAAAAGCCTTGGTGTCTTTCCTTCTAATCTTAAGTTCTGCGAGGTGACTCCAGACCTCATTCTTCCTTTGAACACTTCAAATGTTCTAACCCTTCTGAATTTGGACTCTCACTATAACTCCTGAAATCCAAGGAATCCCTGCACGCACACCTTGCGACATTCACAATAACCTCTGGTTATTTCACCCTTTTAACTCTATGCACCCCATGCAATAGCAATTCTACAAACTTTCTCCTCAGTTGGAAAAGTCTAAGACTCCAACTCTGGCCTGCAAACACCTTGCATGGTTCTTGTGCCACTCTACTGGTATAAGAACAATGGTATCCCTCCTGAGCTTTTCTGAGATAAAACTCAAAACTTCGTCAACGCACTCTTGTAGACTCTCACTGCACTCCTTGTAGGATTTCTCAGGAAGAGAAACAATTGAAACTCATACTTCTCTTTTCACAAACTTCATACATTCAACATGAAATCACAAGCATACACACACATAGCATTGAAACAAATTCATAACAAAGAACATAAGAAAACTATAAACATACCATTCAAAGATGTAAACGAAATGCGTAAAAACACCATGATATTGGATCAAAGCTTCTGTTGTGCTACTTATATGTTTTGTATAATGCACTCATTAATTATCAATTCAGGATTTGTAATCAATAGAGTTACAAGACACCAGTAAGAAAGGTAATTTCTAATGTCACGAGTATAGAATTAAACCAGATTATGCATGTTGGAAACAAATCAAAATAGCAAACTGCAATGCACTTTGGTTGTCTTTCACAAAGAGGCTATCCACTCCATTATGGCACATGCAAGTATGAGATGGAATTGGTTTGACAGATCAACTCTGCTATCTCACCCAGAAAACTACCTATGCAATCCACACTTCTGAAAGGAAATCACACATCAATCATTAAAGAATAGCATGGGTAGTTCAACAGTCAATATGTTGGTTCTGATGTGGTTCACAATGAACTTCACTAGTTCTTATCCAAATAGTTTTGACTATTGCTGCCAACATCTATGATCACTCAAGGAAATCAAAGTCATGAGAACAAAAACAGGGCATATGCAAAAATAGAGCAAATAAAGATCTCTAAACAATTATATAATGGAAATCCTAGTCTATGATATACTGCTATCATCTAATAGAGTTAAAGCTTTAATTAATTTAATGTTTACACTACTGGAAAACAAATGCTAATGCTAATCTACGAAGAGGATGACCTTTGTTGGGCGGTGGGCCCTTGCCGCTTCAACAGGTCAGCTGTTGAAGTCTACAGGAGGCTTGTCTTCAACTCACACATTACTCTCACTCACATTTTAAAACATAAAATCAAACTTTCTTTAACAACTCAACTCATACTTAATCATAGATAATCAGAATATGGAGATAAATGAAATTCTATTGATCTTCACTCAGAATATGTTCTGTACTATCACACGCTACTTCACATATTGGTAATATGCTAACTCTCCTACACTTCCACCATCCTTGCCATGACTATTTAATAGTCTTAATCGTGAAACACAAGGAGGTGAAGTGATTTTCAAATCAATCAGTCGTTAAGTTCAATCATTCGGTTACATCTTTAGCTTCATCCTCATGACACAAAGTGCATGAGGATGAGGCAATCAACAAACTATTCTTATCATAGACTTGCTAAAGCAAATAGACATCCACCAATTGGATTAGGCGAGATCTGGAACTTAATTTAGTGTATTAAGCTCTTCCATATTAGTATCGGATCGTAACAGGTAGATGGTACCGGATCATGATAGTGCGCAAAAGGTGGTACCGGATCATGACAGTGCGTGGCCGTTGGTACCAGATCATAATAGTGCATGGTCGTTGCTACCAGATCGCAACAGATAGATGGTACCAGATGTGTTTGGTACTGGATTCAGACAACAACAGTCTTGGTGCACAGGTATCAGATAACTGAGCTGGTACAGGAACGTTGGATATCTAGAGGTCAAAGATTTAGATATGACAAATTGAAGGATTAGTACATGAAATATTTAATTCCCTAACTCTATAAACCACAAAATGCATGAATTAACCATACTTTACCTTATGACCTTATTACTGGCAAATGGTAGAGTTCTTGTCATTCACTCAAGCTTTAGGTAGGCCAAAAAGGTATAGGTGAAGAGTCTAATAGAGTAATGGGGATGTCAATTTCGGGTCTCAACATTCCCCCATGCCAAAATCATTGCATGTCCTTATGCAACTGAAAACAAACCCAAAATTTTTCAAAAATTGAGACTATGTTCTTTACTTTGGTGGATCAATGATGTTGGTGGCTGAAGCCTCTTCTTTCAGCTCCCTTTTGATGACCCTAACGTATTGTAGGAGTCATAATACCTTCTTGAGCTTGTTAGAAGTCTCTTCATGGTCGTCTTGAAGTTGTTGGTTGATTGCTTTCAATTGCTCATTTTCTTTTTTGATATACCTGTCCAAGAGTTGATATTCCCTTACTTCTTGTTGGAGTTCCTGATTTTTTTTTTGCAGTTCCTTAATCATTTTCTTCATTTGTTCTTTTGTCAAGGTCTTTGTTGACTCCATCATCACTGGTTGGATACACTCCCTTTCTTCAAATTCTTCTTTCATCCCACATAAAGTAATAGTATCTTTCTCCTCGGTCAAACTAGGGATGTCATCTTGGATTGATAAATCCTCAGAAGGGGAGGTAAGGTTGATTAGATATTCCTGTGTATGAGGACTGGCTATTGTTTTTCCACTCTTTGCCATGCTCCTTGTGGTTCTTTTACAAGGAGGTACTGGATCAGGGATGCTCACATGCTTCCTTTTCTTCTTTTCTAATTGTGAAATGGTGACAGGGGGTTGTGCCACAGACTGTTTACTTTTATTTTCTGAGCTATGCTTCCTTTTCTTCATCATTTTTGTCTGATGGCCCTCTTTCTCAACTGCCACCATTGAAGTCTCCTCAACTAATTTTTTTTTACCTTTTGATTCAAATCTTTTAAAATTTTTATTGACTGTGGAAGAGGACCCTGCTTTTTCATGTTGGCTCACTGCCCTAGATGATGGTGGAGTTGTCTTATCCTTCTTGCTATTTTTCTCTTGGGGTTCCTTACTTTTATTTGGAGCATGTTGGGTTTCCTCCAGAGGTTTGTTTTTTGTGGGAAGGTGTTGTGTGATAAGTGTTTTCCAACTAATCCTTTGTTTCCTAAGTTCATGTAAAACTAGCATTTTAATGAGACCTTGATGGTAAATTCTAGTCTTCTCTATTTTGGAGATGGATTTAACACCTCTTACCATTTTATTCAAACTGATCCATAGAAAATATGGAAAATCGATTTCAGGGCCTCCTTCAAAATGTAATAGAATCCTAAGATGATAAATGAAGGTCACATCATACCTACCCTCACAAGTGACAAATCTTTGAAGACTAGTAATCATTGGATGAAAATCTTCCTTGATGTAGTTCCTCAAGATCCCCTTCTTCCAGTCGGGGTGCTAATGATCTTCTTTCAATAATTGTTGGCACATGTCTTTGTTGATTCCTACACCTTTGAAGTATTTGTCTCCTCTGCTAGGTAGTTTTTTGACCTCCCTTAAGGTTTCTTTGTTGATTATTAGTTGTAGATTGCCTATATGTGCAATCTCTCCATCATAGCTCTGAATAAATTCATGAGATATCTTTTCGTGCCAGCCTATAAATTTTTCCATAAACAACATCCACCCCGATCTAGCATATTTTTCTTGACATAATTGGAACTCCTCGGTTTCCTTATAAATTTGGAAGACCGGTTCGTGTCTACTAACCACCATCATTATAAGTTGTGAGAAAAGGATCGGGTTGTAGCACAAGGGTTTAGTCAATTGATGAGATAAGGGTTTGGTACTAGAAAGGAGTAGGCTCGGGACTAGAGAAAGCTCACGACAAGGGGGAATATGGTGATGTTGTTGGTAATGCAAATGGTAAGTTTAAGAAGGATGTCATAAGGAAAAATTATGACCAGATGAGGCTTATCTGGATGGCTTCGCCACCAGATAAGCCATTTCATTTCTACCCGTTACTGTAATGATGAGGACACGACGTTGGGTATCAGAGCATCATTTTGGAATAGGTGATTGGACGTTCAGGTGGTGAATTTGATGTTAGGTCATGGTTCATGATATAAGATAGGTTTGTGAATTTGCTTAAGGATGAAATATATTCGTGGCTTATCATTGCTATGCATGCTTCATATTTTGATATGATTTTTTCCCTTAACCATGTTCAAGAGCTATGAGAGGATTGATTAGGTTTAGGCATATGGGTATGAGGCATAGGCACGTGGGTTTAATACTAAGGTCGTAATATCTAGTATATCTTTTCATACTTATTGTAGTTTTATGAGCATAGGAAAATAAATACCATGTTACCTTTGCTTTTACCTTTGTATGATTAATACCCATATCATGTGCAACTACTTGTAAATTGTCAAAATTCATCCTTTTAGACTGAAGCTTCTTGAAAACTTGGTATGGGAATATCCTATACTTCTGATATTCTGTGATTATCTTCTTTTGTATTTGGTTCTATAGGGTGATCATGTAATTCTGGAAAAGAGTTCTAAAGGGGCTCTTTGACCTTCCCCCATGCCGAAGATGTTGTATATCTGTATGCAAAAGATTCAACATTTTATATTATAATGGAGAAAAGATGATAAGAGTGAAAGACACCAATCAAATTTTAGAAGTACAATTTAGCACCTATCATATGATTTCATGCCAAAAAATGAAATTTCCCTTCTTTTAATGGATTATTGATAGAGGTAGAATTCAACAGTGAAATAGGGAATATATATGTTTGCCAGAAGAACAGATCCCACCTAACTTGCTTAAGAGATTTACTATCATTGGATGTTATATATAAATTTCACAATATAAGTAGATTAGACTCTCTAGTTAGGGCTCCACTCTTAAGAAGTTTCCTTCTTAGATAGTGTAGGCTTTAGATGTCATACCGGTAAGTTGACTTAGGGTGATTCTCAAATGGACATTATGTTGTTGATTAATCTAGAGTTTGCATCTCATGAAAGCCAATAATGACCTTTACTCTTTTTGTTTTAGATGAAAAAAAGTGAATTTTTCAATCAGACAAGTATAGATGAGACATTTTTCAACCAGAACCCACTGCCAGCAAGCCTGTTCAGTACTCCAGTGGGGTAGTTGTGATAATTAGTGAGAGGTGCCTTCCACAGGTAGAATGACCCATTGCCAACAGGCATGTTCAGTACCCTGATGGGTTTTCTTAGTCATACCACAGAGCAGTACCCGCTGCCAGTAGACCTGTTCAATATCCTGGCGGGTTAGTCTCTTAAACCCTTTTTCCATCAGAGGATTCTTGTACATAGTCACCTATTTTGGTTTTTATTAAAGAGTGCTTTGCACGGTGACAGGGGAGGCTTGTCTGAAAACCTTTTTACAGGGTGGGATGGTATTGGTTTGGAAGGCATATAGTCTTCTTTTGTATGTCTTTTAAAGATTTGTCTGAAGAAAAAATAAACTTTTATGCACATTATTTCTTTAGAGTGATCTAGATGTATAATTTTGTATGAAGTTGTCCATAAGAGAATGACCTAAAGTTTCCTTAGGGTACTGGTACATCCTCTACCATAAAAATTTTGGTAGTTTTCCCATGGTAGAGGGTGTTCATATACTCATATGTTATTCTTTAATAAAATAATCCAATGAATACTATTGAAGTCTGGTTAGGGTGAGATAGTTGCTTATAGGATAATATATTTTTTCCTTAAATCATGTTGAAATACTGGGTAAAGGAAACTTCTAGTTCTTTAAAGTGGATTATGGTTCTTTGAGCCATCATAGGTAAAGATTGTGTCCCTCTTTTTATTTTGTTTTTAAGCAACAAAACCAAAAGAGATTAAAGTTCTTCTCGGCAATAGAACCAAAAGAAATTAAAATACTTCTCAACAACAAAACCAAAAGAAATTAAAATACTTCTCAGCAATAGAACCAAAAGAAATTAAAATACTTCCATTTAGTTGTCAACAGAAGGGCTTCCATTTGATATTTCATTTGGCTTTGTGGTTCCATCTTAAGTGGTTTTTGCATGGCTTCATACTTCAGATTAATTGACATAAGATTTTGAAATATGCGTAGTATGCTTTGTCAATTAGGTAATATGTCTTGATAGTACTGTAGAAGGATAAACTATGGTACCAGACTAGTACCAGACCAGAACAGGATTTCTGGTACCGAAGTAGAACAGAACATTGTTGATTCCTACAACTGATATTTTAACAAGTTCGTGAAGGATCAAATAGATTAAAAAAAAAAAAATTGCTTACAAAAGAAAAGAAATTTTGTGAAAGTAAAACAAAAGGAGGTAAGAGTCTCTTGTTACCTTTAGATTATTAACAAAATTCGATCCACACCTATGTACAAAAATTTTCAAATAAACCAATCAATCAATGTGGGTCAGTAGGAGGATCTCCTTCCTTACTGATCATCTGCATGTCTGAATTCTGTAATATATGAGTCAAGAATTCTTCTTTTGACAGAGGTTTGTTGTAAACTCGCAATCGGTGACCATTCACAAGTAGTGGTGTTTGTTGTTCATCAATTGTCTTTATTCTGATTGAACCATTATCGTAGATAGTGTCAATTTCGTAAGGTCCCATCCAATGGGTGGTTAACTTACCTTTGAAGTTCTTGAATCTGCTGTCATACAATAGGGCCCAATCTCCTTGTCGAAATTTTTTCTTTTTGAGATAATTGCCATGCCATTTTGTTCTTTGTTCTTGAATGAGGGTAGTCCTTTGAAGTGCTTCTTGCCTGGTTTCATCCAACTCATTAAGCTGCAAGAGTCTTTGTTGTTGGGCTTCATCCAAGTTCATGCCAACTTGTACTGCAGTCCTGAAGGTTTTGATCTGAAATTCTATGGGAAGTAGCACCTGTTTCCCATATACTAACTCATAGGGTGTATGTCCTTTTGTATTCCTCCAGGTGATTCTATAATCCCATAAGGCTCGTAATAATAATTAATTATCAATCTGGGATTCGTAATCAACACAGTTACAAGACACCAGTAAGAAAGGTAATTTCTAATGTCACGAGTATAGAACTAAACTATATTATGCATGCTTGAAACAAATCAAAATATAAAACTGCAATGCACTTTGGTTGTCATTCACTCCATTATGGCACATGCAAGTATGAGATGGAATTGGTTTGACAGATCAACTCTGATATCTCACCTAGAAAACTAACTATGCAATCCACACTTCTGAAAGGAAATCACACATCAATCATTAAAGCACAGCATGGGTAGTTCAACAGTCAATATGTTGGTTCTGTTGTGGTTCACAATGAACTTCACTAGTTCTTATCCAAATAGTTTTGACTATTGCTGCCAACATCTATGATCACTCAAGGAAATCAAAGTCATGAAAACAGAAATAGGGCATATGCAAAAACAAAGCAAATAAAGATCTCTAAACAATTATATAATGGAAATCCTAGTCTAAGATATACTGCTATCATCTAACAGAGTTAAAGCTTTAGCTAATTTAATGTTTACACTACTGGAAAACAAATGCTAATGCTAATCTATGAAGAGGCTGACCTTTGTTGGGTGGTGGGCCCTTGCCACTTCAATAGGTTAGCTGTTGAAGTCTATAGGAGACTTGTCTTCAACACACACATTACTCTCACTCACATTTCAAAACATAAAATCAAACTTTTTTTAACAACTCAACTCATACTTAATCATAGATAATCAGAATATGGAGATAAATGACATTCTATTGATCTTCACTCAGAATATGTTCTGTACTATCACACGTTGCTTCACATATTGGTAATATGCTAACTCTCCTACACTTCCACCATCCTTGCCATGGCTATTTAATAGTCTTAATCGTGAAACACAAGGAGGTGAAGTGATTTGCAAATCAATTAGTTGTTAAGTTCAATCATTCGGTTACATCTTTAGCTTCATCCTCATGACATGAAGTGCATGAGGATGAGGAAATCAAAAAAATATTCTTATCATAGCCTTTCTAAAGAAAATAACGTACACCAATTGGCTTAGGTGAGATATGGAACTTAATTTAGTGTATTAAGATCTTCCATATTAGTACCGAATTGTAACAGGTAGATGGTACCGGATCATGACAGTGCGCAAAAGGTGGTACCGGATCATGACAGTGCGCAAAAGGTGGTACCGGATCATGACAGTGTGCAAAAGGTGGTACCGGATCATGACAATGCATGGTCGTTGGTACCGGATCATAACAGTGCGTGGCCATTGGTACCGGATCACAACAGATAGATGGTACCAGATGCGTTTGGTACCAGATTCGGACAGCAGCAGTCTTGGTGCGCAGGTACCAGATAGCTGAGCTGGTACAAGAACGTTGGATATCTAGAGGTCAAAGATTTAGATATGACAAATTGAAGCATTAGTACATGAAATATTTAATTCCCTAACTCTATAAACCACAAAATGCATGAATTAACCATACTTTACCTTATGACCTTATTACTGGCAAATGGTAGCGTTCTTTTCATTCACTCAAGCTTTAGGTAGGCCAAAAAGGTATAGGTGAAGAGTATACTAGAGAAATGGGGATGTCAATTTCGGATCTCAACAACTTCTTTATATTAATCTAAGTGCATGTATAAACGGGTTCAATAGCAACAACTATCTGCTTATAGGATTCCTACAGTTTCTGTTCTTCTCTATGCTCTTACTCTCTACAACTCTACAACTTACAATGAGAATTACCGACTACAATACAATGCCTACGAGGGAGTTGTCTAGAGTTTTCTCTCCCTCAACTCTAGCTATCTAATCAAAATTAAAGCTACCTACTTTACATTCATTACAATTAAATGCCTCCATAACTGACAGAGCAATGCTCAATATCTGTTTACAATCTCCAAAACATAAATGCACATACATCCTTTTAGATATTTCATTAATGCTTTATCCTTTGAAATTCAAAATGTTCTCAAAACGTGCGCTGGTGCAATTCTAGTTGTCCTTCGCCTTTGCACTTGCTTTGTTGGCTCACTTACGATGCTCCTGCATCACTCCATCCATTCAAGTATGACTTGTTGCAACATTTTCAGGTTGATTCTCAGTCATCCCTTGGAAGTTGTGATGCAAATCCTTTTTGGGATGCATACTTGATCTATAAGGACTTTCAACCACCTTCATCCTCAATTTTAGATGAATACCAAGACATATCCATCCTAGAGAAATCAAGGGCTCACTTTACAAAGAGAAAGTATTTTCATCTTGAGGATTTTTACAAGGATTCGCAGTTGAAGAGGCAACGTTTTTCTTTCTCTAGAATTGATCTTGTCCCTTACTCTCAATGAAATCATGGGGTATTCTTAGGGATCTCTCATATATTGTTATTTTTTAGGATCCAATCATCATGCTAACGAGCATGAATATGAGCCATTGCCTACATATGGTATCCATCTTTAGAGATGGATTGATCGATCTTGTGGATATCCTTTCTGTTGGAAGATTGGTTGTTGTCATTGATGTCAACACTAGTCATGGGTTTTGAACCAAAATATTGATGAAGGTATTTGGACATGAAGGAGAATGAACATGAAGATACAACACCCATGGATGGATAGTATACATCATGTTGTTTCTGGTGGCATGTGGCACGTCACGTGGATCCTCATGGTTGAGGATAAATGAATTTTTGAAGATGACAAAGTGAATTGAAGAAGGAAGTACATGTAGGCCCTGACGATAATTAAAGAAAAGAATTACAAAATAATAAAGTGTCATGTCATCCCTAATGTTAAAAGGATGTGACACAAATGGTATAAATAAATATCATTATACATTCATTTGATACACAAGTCGAATTTCAGAGGAAATCAGAAGTAAAGAAGGTCGAAATTCAAGGGAGGATGAAGTCTTTTGGTGATGTGTTCTAAGGTGTTTCGGGTAACACAGTCATAACTTATTCATAGAGAATCAAAATGACATGGGACCAATTTCATTGGAAATAGTATAGACTGTAGTTTCTTGTGTACGATTTTTAGAATCTGATGTTAAATATTGAGTGCGGGTCATTCTGTACAAGTTCAGTCTCTTGAATAAACCATAATTGAATAAGGTCTACCATTCTTTCTATAACTTCCTTTTGGGGAGGATTCAAGGAGTGAAACTTGGAGAAGTTTCAGAAAATACATTGAGTAATATTATCTATAGGATCAGAGTATTCCAAGAATTGAAGAATTTCAGAAGTTGAAGAATTCTCATGAAACATTATCAGGTTCTATGTGATGGTTGGTTGATGGTGATGATTTAATGTAAAGTTTAATTATCTCTCATATATTATTGGGTGGAAGGAAGGGGCAAGGATGGAGAGTTAAACCCTCTCTTGATATTGGAGGATTGTATCTTCCTCTTGGAGGCTTATCTCTCCCTTTACATTTGGAAGTTGTAGCTACCTTTGGAAGTCATTACTTCCCTTGAACAATAACTATTAATTATTTCTCATATATTGTGCATGGTGTATTGTGGTGTATTGGTGTAACTCTTATACTATTGTTCATTGCTCATTGGATATAATTGAATGGTTTAAGTATAAGTTGAATTTTTTTTTAAATTGTAATTGACACTGATTCACCCCCCTCTTAGTATCAACAATTGGTATCAGAGCAGGTTACCTTCAGTACAGTTTAACCACTGGAAGGAAGATCCTAAGCAGAAATGGAAGACAACATTTCAAATGGGATTCCACCATTTGATGGAAGCAATTTTGAATAATGGAGTAATAGAATGGAAACTTACTTGAAATCTCTTGGGGTAGATGTTTGGTTCTCAGTTGATTCAGGATACAATCCTTTAAAGAAACCAAAGACTGCAGCTCAGAAGGAAGAAAAAAGGAATAACAAATTGGTAATAGATACCATCCTAGATGGATTGACAGATTCAGCGAAATCCAAGGTGGGATCATATGCATCAGCAAAAGAGATTTGGGACAAGCTACAAGACCTTTATGGAAGGGAAGAAGCAGAAGAAGAAAAAGAAATTGAAGCAAATTTCAACATCTCAGATTTCAATGAAGAAAATAGAGGTCAGTTCTTTTGCTTTAATTGTGAAGGAGTAGTACATGTTGAATTTGAATGTCCTCATCCAAGGATTGAAAGAGATGACAATGAAGAAGAAGAAAATAATGAAGTAGAAATGATTCAACAAGAAGATGAGAATCTTAAAAAATTGAAGCGTGTTGAGATTGAAAATAGCAAGCTCAAAGACACGCGTAGAAAACTAAGAAGTGAATTGGGTAGTTATGAAAAGACAGTTGTAAGCTTAAAGAAACAATTAGAATACTTTCAGAAACTAAGAGAATAAACCATTTCCTTGAAAACTCTACTTGAAAAAACAAGAAGAATAGAAGAAGTAAAGAAGGTCCAAATGATGAAGAAAGAAAAAGATTGTGAGAAACTTGAACAAGAAGTTGTCTCATTGAGGAAGAGCTTAAGAAACTCTTAAGTGACAAAAGAATTAACACATCTTGGATGCATGGGTGAAACTTCATACAAAGAAGATGCAAATACCAACAAGAAGGTTGAAGAAAGAGCTACACAGAGAGTTGATGAGAAGTGGACCAGGATACCAGAAAGAAGGAATGATTACAAAAGAGATGAATATCCAAGAAGAACTCTTACCTTCAAGAATCAAATAAGCTTCAATCAGTATGAAGGAAACTACAGAAGAGTATATCATGAATCCAGATGGACTACATCACAAAGAAGCGCACTTACTCCAAGGTATCAAAATTTCTTTCTTGGTCATTGTTATACTTGCAAAAATTTTGGACATAAAGCAATTAATTACAGAATCAATGAAAGGAACACATACACAAGAAACATGAATGGTGTAAATAGAAGATATGGAAATAATTGTGGATTTGTCAACATAAGTTATACTTCATTTTCCCCAATGATGGAAAAAAAATATTGTATGCTACAAATGTAATTATCTTGGTCACAAAGAATGAGATTGCAAATATATGAATGAAGATGTACCTATGCCAACCACAATATGGATAAGGAAAGAGATTCCAAACAACGAATATTGTTGAATAGCATTGATCGTTGAAGAATGTAAAGAAGAAGATGAAAGGTACATAGACAGTGGATGTTCTTCACACATGATCGGGAATCAAGACAAATTCATCAGCTTGAAGAGAAAGGGTGGCAATGTTTCATTTGGAGATGACTCATCTGTCAAAATACTTGGAGAAGGTGTAGTAGAGCTTGGAAGCAAAAATGTAAAAGCAAAGAATGTCCTATTGGTTGAAGACTTGAAGCATAATCTACTCATTGTTAGTAAAATGTGTGATCAAGGATACACTCTTACGTTTGACTCGAGAAAATGTAAATTCAGAGAAAATAACTCAGGAAGATTGGTTGCAATTGCAACAAGAATACCAAGTAACATATATGTCCTAAAACCACGAAAAATCTCCAAGGAAGAAAAGACCATAAAAATGAAGTGTTATTAAGTGCTATATTTTTCAGGGGGAGCAACCCCAAAGAAGAGAGTTACCTTTTTCCATTAAAGTTAGGTGGAACAGCCCCACCCTTTTCCATTGATGTCAAAGGGGGAGAGAAATTGGGATCATGATGACAGAGGTAGCATGAGTGTTACCATCAATGACAAAGGGGGAGATTGTTGGAAGATTGGTTGTTGTCATTGATGTCAACCCTAGTCATGGGTTTTGGACCGCAAGATTGATGAAGGCATTTTGACATGAAGGAGAATGAACATGCAGATACAACACCCATGGATGGATAGTATACATCATGTTGTTTCCGGTGGTATGTGTCACGTCACGTGGATCCTCATGGTTGAGGAGAAATGAATTTTTGAAGATGACAAAGTGAACTGAAGAAGGAAGTACATGTAGGCCCTGAAGATAATTAAAGAAAAGAATTACAAAATAAGAAAGTGTCAGGTCGGCCCTAATGTTAAAATGAAGTGACATAAATGGTATAAATAAATATCATTAGACATTCATTTGATACACAAGTCGAATTTCAGAGGAAATCATAAGTAAAGAAGGCCGGATTTCAAGCGAGGATGAAGTCTTTTGGTGATGTGTTCTAAGGTGTTCCAGGTAAAACAATCATAACTTATTCATAGAGAATATAAATGATGTGGGACCTTTTATCACACATTTTGTAGAAAGGATAAAAGCTTGAGGTTTGAAAGCCAAACTGGTGTAACAAGAACCTATCCCACCCAATGTCACCACGATGGGGAGGTTATTTCTATTCAGGGAGGTGAGGCCCAGGGGAGACGTCCCCGGTGACCTAGGTTTTGAGGAGGCAAAAGGATAAAAAGACAAGGATAAGTTTCCCCCCTCACAAGTCACCTCCCAAATAGATAGTCCGACCAAAGGACAATTTAAAGTAAACCCCCAAGGAAATTATACCTGCCTGGAACAAAGCAACAACAAAATGATATATGAAAGCTATATCTCAATGGGGTTAGCACTTCATATAATAGATGACTATCTGAATGACAATACAAGCAAATTGGAAATAAAGGTTGATGAAGTCAATGTTTATCAATAGCAATGAAAGTAATAACACTTCACCAATAAATATTGGAGCAACATTGGAATTCAATATAAACAATCAGTACTTCATTTAATAAATGCTTTAACCATTATCCAATTGCTCATAAACAAAACGATACTGCACTAATGATATAATAGCATAAGATGACAACAACAATTTAGGGTTAATAGGGTTAGCTTTTAGACCAGGGTTAGTAGTTAGGGTTTCAATTCAAAGGGTTTGAGAGTGTTGTAATCAAGTTTCACTTCAACGCTGAAGGACTTTAGATCGGTGCCTTAGGGTTTAATGGAGTCAAAAGTGAAGGACGCAAGAGTTGAAGGAGGCAAAGATTTTAAGGACTAGAGGGAAGAGTTTTGAGGTGTTGCTAAAGCAAGGCCTCAAAATAAAAACCCTAGGGGAGAGAGGCTCACTACGATGTTGCTACAACAAGGTCTCGTGCTCTCTCCTCCTTCCTGGAAAAATGACTAGCTCAAGAACAAATCATAAAACCAAAATAAGAGGGTTTGAATAGACAAGGTGTTGCTACATCAAGGAATTTCAACAAACCCTAGAAAGAGTACGGCCCTAGTGTAGTAGACCTAGGCCAGGTACATCTCACTCTTCTTGGCTTCTAGATAGTACGACTAGCAAAAGAGGAAGAAGAAATAAGAGTGTAGTTATGGCTAGGCTCTTTCTTCCTTCTTCAATGGCTGAAAAATTCTCTATCAGGGGACATGAGACAAGGACCTACTTATGTGCTTGTCACCTAGGGTTTTGATGCAACAAAGTCATAAATATATGTAAGAAATTAAACTACAACCATTCATTAAGAGGTTTTGCAGAAAAATACTTACAGTTAACCAAGAAATAACCATGCAAACCCTAGTTGTAACACCTTCCTTCAAGAGAAACACCATAAAATGCCAAAAACGTCTTCCTTCAACAAGTTGACCTCACTAAATCAGCCAAATACCCAAGAGAGGGTGCAAATTCTAGACCTCCTTATGGAGTGAATGAGTCCTCATGAAATGAAGGAGAAAATCCTCCATTTATACAATATCATGACCTACTTTTACCTTTTAGGTCATGTAAAAGGCGGACAAGGCCAAAATACCAAAATCATACTTTTTTACATTAAATTGTCAAATTAAATCCTAAATCAAGCTGAAAAGAGAGTAAATGCCACTCAAAGAGAGACGTTATCCCCTTTTAGGGTAGATGGGGCGTCTTGGAGAAAAATGTTATCCCTCCCTGGGCTTCTCCAACCTGCCACACGTGCCCTTGCTGCCTAGGCTACCTCCCAAAACGTCCATGATTTTGGGTGATGTCATGGTCAAGGTGGTGACATCCTAGGCCTCTCAAGGTCAACGTTCCACTAAGAAAGGGTCATCCCCCCTAGGTCAAGCTCTATCGGGGTGCCTCTGGTGGAATGTCCTCTTCTCCTCTGGTGCAAAGCTCTGGATCCATCTCTATATTGTATCCCCCCCTAATGGGGTCTCAACATCTACCTGATGGACTCTTCAGCCCCATGGAGGTATGAATTGATCATCTCCCTATGTGTATCAGTCCAAGATGGTACCTATCCGTCGGGCATGATCTTGCACATCAAAAGCTACACCCTCCATGGGCTCATCATTCATAGGGATCATAACAATGTCAATCACATTTCATCATCAATATTAATAAAAATATGCATAAAACCCCTAATAGATCAATCAATAACTCAAAGACATTACACAACCTACTATACAAGTCTGGGAAAAGGGCAAGGCATCCTATTCAGATAATTTCCACTGAATAAGGGAAGTTTCTGGAAGATACCCCTTCCAAGCCATGTAAGTGGATGAAGTGGTCAAGGGATGTCCAAGCAGGTGGGTGTAATGAAGGCCAAGGATGAAAGAAGTTACATGTGGGTGCCTTTGTAGAAGGCGAGTTGTATCTGTCATGGATGCATATCTTTCCAATCCCATTCATGCCTTTTATTCTTTTTTGTTACTTTATTTTTTTTATTTCTTTTTTATTTCTTTTTTCTCAAGAGATAAACAGGGGACACTGTCCTAGCGTGGTGACTAGTGGTGACAACGTTACCCACAAGTAATTTCACAGAAATGAGAAGACTGGCTCATGATGAGACCCCCTTTCTTTTGGCCATGCAACCAAAGGTCATTAACCGGGCGTAGTAACCAGCTGATGGCAATGTCATACTGCTAGGTACCCATGGATCTAATAGGTTGGCTCGTGATGAGACCCCCTATCCTCTGGTTAGGTATTGTTTTATTATTTTTTTAGGGTCCCTCTTGTTTCTTGTTGAGAATCCTTTTATTTCTTTATTAGGGATCCATGGGCGAAGCATATCGAGGTTTTATTATTAGGATTTTATCTTTTACCAGCTTGCTTTTACGTTCTAGGCCTTTAGCCCCTTCTTCCCACTAGATAAGGTGCAACCCTAGAAATAGGTCAACCCAGTGCCCGAACAAGTGTAATGGGATAGGTGAACGAGAAACAAGATCAAAAAGTGAAACTATAAAGGGAGCAGATGATGGATTCTCAGAGACAACCTCTAGTGGCTAACCAAAACCAACAGACACAGGCTTACTAGGACATCCTAGCAATCCCCAAAACATGGTCAAGTGGGCAAGTGTAAGATCCAAGGAGTTGTTAGAAATAAAAGGAGTCACATGCATACATTCAATGGTTTTGATGATCAAAGTGACACATACCATGATACTCAAACTAATTATCTTATGAAGAAAGAACCTTCTCTGACACAAGACCAAGCTGATGGCGGTGGAGGTTGTTGTTGTTGCTGACAAGATAAAGATGTTGGAAGAGAGAAAAGGTGGGCCCTCCAGGGCGATGATGAAGTCAATCCTGCTCTCGGTACTCCATGTCTAGGACCTGTGGGCCTCGAGACATAATCTCCTAGTTATCCCTGAAAGTGGGGAATAAAATCTGGCTCCAACTCGAGGACATGTGCTCACTGTAGAGCACATGAGAACCTCAGCATCTCCGACATAACCTGCTGACCTAATCGATCTGAATAGAAGCATCAATAACAAAAATGGGGTGGTAATGCCACCCTTGTTGGTCACTATAATTGCTTAATTAATTTTAAACAACTAAGTGAAACATAAATTATCAACCCAGGGAAGTCTTTTGTTTCAAAGATAGCCACGCATAGTATATGCTCAATTCCAAAAGCAACTTAGTGTTGTAGTAAAGAAATCTATACTAATTATACTTTCTTGAATGAACTGAAGCTCTGAATTAAATCACAGGAAAGTAACCTCCCTATTGTAGTTCCTTAAAGATCAATCTAAGAATCCTGGATTACATTAAAATAATACTTGCAATGGGAAAGAACAACTATTCTGCAATCAGAGAACAKGACCCTTACTCTCAAATAGAGACTTCAACATTAACACTCTTTTCATGAAAACAATAATGCAAAAAACAATTAACTCTATCTAACAGAAAACAAAGCACTTGGTTCCTTTATGTCTAAGCAAGAGCCTTGAGCCTTACTTCTGTTTTAGCACACTTGTGAGGTTGAGGTCTATAGAGAACAAGGCAGTCTGATTCCTTTCTTTCTGAGCAGGGATCTCTAACCCAGTTTCTGGCTAACACCAAGGAAAGTCTACAGAGAACATGATGTTTTGGTTCTTTCTTTTCTGAGTAGGAACCCTTAATCCAATCCCTGGCTAACACACTTGCACAGGTAAATGAAACCTACAGAAGACAAGGTGTTGTAGTCCCTTTCTGTCTGAGCAGGAACACTTTAACCAAATCTCTGGCTAGCACACTTGCAGGGGTAAGGAAATCTACAGAAGACAAGGTGTTGTAGTCCCTTTCTGTCTCAACAGGAACACTTTAATCAAATCTCTGGCTAGCACACTTGTAAAGGAAAAGGAAATCTACAGAGGACAAGGTGTTGTAGTCCCTTTTTGTCTGAGCAGGAACACTTTAACCAATTCTCTGGCTAGCACACATGCAACATTAAATGAATTCTACAGAGGGTATGATGTTCTGATCCCTTTCTGTCTGAGCAAGGACCTTTAACCAATTCTCTGCTAGCCTCACAAAATCATCACACAAGATTGATAAAAAGAATTATAAATTTCATTCAATAACTAAGACAGA